>VWZP01000013.1:173183-344105 GCA_013396995.1 Dicaeum eximium | reverse complement strand
AAACTGGAAAGAATTTATCAAGATATCCCTGGAAGAAGAGAGAGAAAAGAAAACTTAATACGTATAGCTGTGATGTTTTGGTAATTGCAATTTACATTTGGTTGAATTGTTTCATCTTCCTGCATNATCATGTCTGCAAAAGCAGTTGTTGTAATGTAAGACAAGGATAATATAAACAGATAGGAAAGGAACGTAAAAACTGAATCAACAATCAGATTATTCCTAATGTAATTGTGTTTCCCCCCATGTAACGTACCTTTACTATCTCAAGGTCTCTGCTGCTCCATGATTCTGGTCTCAGTTGTACCGGAAAAGCAGAAGTCTCAGGTAGGAAGATGACAGCACAAAGCAGGAGGTAGTGCATGGTTCCCATCTGGATGAGGAGCCCTGCTGCAGCAGAAAGGGTTTGACTTTCTGTCTGCCAAGACCAGAGCTAAAAGCCTTATATAGATCCTGATAGCTCCAAGCAGCACTTGCACACGTGACTCACTTTTTGGTGTTGTTAGTGTAATGTCATCAATGCTCTAAGAAGTAAATGAAATCATGTTAAACAAACCTTTCCTGTAACTTCCCTGTTGATGTCACATCACAGCTAGCAGCCAGCTTTGTCTTGCTCTTTTAATCATATTCCAGTAGTGAAACCACAGGGTCATAGGGAAGTTCACCTTCTGTAACTTTATCGGTACAGTTGCTGTGCAATCACTTCACACTGCGCTTTTCCCATGTTCCTTATACACAAAGGTATTTTGCAAGAGCCCTTTGGCTGCCTGCCTGTATCAGTCGATGCAGAGGCAGAGAGGAGATGGCTGCAAGCACTGTCTGGCTGAAACCACTGCCATTGCATAGGGACCGTGAGCAGCACTGCCCAGTTCAGTACATTTTCAGAGGTTCCTGCAGCTTTACAGAGATCAGGAGACAGCTCTTTAAAAGCATCCTCTAGAGCTAGGAGGACATCAGGTGCCTTTGTCCCATTTCTACCAAATGGGATGGCCTTTCAAAAGAACCTCCTTACATTTGAGAACTAGATATAGAATATAGCTTCCAAGAGTAGGTGAAAACTCTCAGGGAAAAGAGAGGAGCTTTCCTTAGCAAATATGGAGCTATTTAGACCTCCTGTTGTACCAGTGCAATCTGAGAGAGCTGCATGAAGCACTGACAGAGCAGGGCAGCTGTAATCTCCCTGGCCCACTCACACCAACACTGGCCCCAGCTTCACTCCACTAAATTCCACAGGATAATTTTTGAGGCCTGAAAACACCAGTCCACAGGCTGGTTTATAATTTTTATCTCAGGATGTGCAGTTTTGTGACTATATTACCTCTAATCTGAAAGGAAATGTGCATAAATAGGAAAAGAAGGTTGATGTTTCTCACACTAGGAGAGCTTGTCTGGCTATAGCTGAACGTGTGTAAGTGTTTGTGGGCTGTTAGCTTGTATCCAGTGTATTTCTGACTGATGCAAGCAGTAAGAATTTCATTTCAGGGAAAGATGATCTATACCTCACATACCTGAATTATGCAGGAGAGGACTACAGTGCACAGTTTTGGGTCTGAAACAGTTGCTAAAGGAATGATGCTGTCACCTGCTATTGAAAACAGCCTAGTTACCCACGTGATAATTTCTGTATGTTTTTGTACCTTACAGAATATCAATCCATGTCCAAATGTTAAGGCTGGATTAAAAAAATCCAAACATTTTATTTCTGTGAATAGGTACACCTTTTTCTTCCTCAACAGCTGCCTTTATGTCTGACTGTGGCAAAAAAGTTGTATCTGGACCAGGTTCTGGGTTGCAGGAGATGAGGATGTGTTTAAAACACTTTGAACTCCATGACTCCAGTGTGTGGGACTGGTTATTTCCTCACAGACACAGGGGGAATAGGAGGGCTTCAGAGCTGATGGACTGTTGAGCAACTTACATATGTCTTTGACTGAGCCATAAGCAGAACTGAAAAGGAGAGTTTAAACACACGAACCTGACGAAAAAGGACAAGCTCTATGCTGTATTTAATTTTCTGCTGTGAGCTTGCCAACTCTGGTCTTCTTTTTTTTTTTTTTCCCCAAAAAAGTGAGAAGATTTTGAACAACTTTAGGCTTAAATGGAAATTAAAAAATTCAGTGAAAAGAATTTTCATTTCTTTGGGCTCAAAATCAGCATGAATCAATCAAATTCTGATAAGATCAGTATCAAAAAGGAACAGATTCTGTTTCTTCAGATTTAGCTGTGTGAATTTTGCAGACTTTATTGCTTTGTCTTGACCTTGAATAATAAAAATTATTATGGGTTAGGAAAAATAATTTCCTGCAAAAAAATCTCAGTCATGTGACTCGTATTCATCAGAGAACCTGTGTCTGTGTTGGGGAGTGTGACCTGTGTAGACAAAGATGAAGGAGATTAGAAGTAAGGCTGTAGAGACATTTAATAATAGAACTTGCTGTAGCCACATGATGAAGATAAAAGTATTCCATGATGTAAATTCTGTTCAGAAGACTTACAACATTGCCATGGAAAAGTTTATACTCTGACATTTTTGAGGAGAGTAATCCTGCTGTGATCAAGAATGCTTCATGAAACTATGTCCTATGTGGAACTCATTGATAGACACCAGACCTTTTGAGTTCTAGAGAAAAATACTTCAGCAAAAAGTAATACCAGAGTTTCCTCTGAGCATCAATAGGATGAAAAAGTGAAGTAGAAATGCATGATTCAGTAGTGAATGATCGCTGTCTTGATCATTTGACTTGGCCAGAAGGCTCACCTGAATTCTGCCCAACCTGAATGCAGACAAAAGAGTTCCTACAACTCGAGAACTGCTCAAATATCTTTGTGAGTGATATGGATCTATCTGGGATAGATTAAATTTACTCATAGCAGTATGTAAGGTGCTCTACCCCCATGCTCTGGGTATTGGTAAAGAGTGTTCCCACAATGCAAAGACTTTCTCTGCTCACACTTAGCTCTCACACTGTATGGAGGAGGCTGGGCGGAAAAGTGGCTGGGAAGGGACACATCCAGGACAATTCCCCTGAATTCTCCAAAGGAGTATTCCATATGATATAATGTCACGTTCAGCAAAAAAACTGGGCTAGCAGAAGAAGGAGGTGGAGTGAGGATTGTCTTCCATGGTGGTTATTGCCTGGAGAGTGGTTGGACGTCAATCTGTTTGCAGCAGATGGTGAGCCTGTGCAACACTTCCTTCCGCCTCCACCTCATCCTTTCATTTATTGACTCTCTGCACTTCCTAATCTCTCTCACTGTGCATGGGGAGCAAGTAAGTGGCTGTATGGGTGATTAGATGTTGACTGTTTTCTACCTGCTATGGTAAATATCAAGCAAAAAAGTATTGCCAAAAATTCCTGAGAAATATTTCATTTGGGTCACTTGTGAATTATGCAATATTGTATTTAAAGTCCTACCAAACAGGATAGACTTGTTCTCTTAGGATCTGCAGGACACATGACTGGTTTTGTTCTGTTGTCTGGTTATTCAATTTGACTAACTAAAAATAAAATTCAAACACGGAAAATATCTTTACAGAGTAAAATATTTTGTTTTTTACATTGCAATTTCTGAAGCTAAGTCCTGCGAGGCGCAATCTGATTCAGAACCTTCCTGGCTTCTGCAATCCATTTCCATGGATTTTACCCAAGGGGGCTCTCTGCAGAGGAGTGCCTTGGCACCTGTGATACAGGGCCACGTATCATTTTTTCAGGCTGTGTAACAGCAAAACCCTCCAGTCATTCCTGCCTGGGCACCAGGGTCATGCCAGGGCCCCTCGGCATTGCGTCAGCTCGTCTCAGGGAGAAAGACAAGCCAGTTCTTCTCTCCTGTTTGGCTGGATCAAGCTGCATTGAGCTATTTCTCATCAAGATCCCACTGCTTTAGGGAAGGAAAGGCCCGAGGAAGGGATTAGATGTTCAGATTCAGCACAAACAATGTGATGACAACTAGCACATCTATGTCACTAATAGTTAAGCAATCAAACTTAACACATCTCAACTTGTGGATTTACCATCTTCTCACAGTGTCTAGAATTGCTTTGCTTTGTTTCTCTAATGTCTTTGTGTTTACAACAGTTTAATTGGGACATCTGGTGGGAAAAGGTGCAAGTATAGAGATAAGTTTTTAAAATAATAATCTTGAGCAACAAGCTACAAGGGAAATGGCTTTCCTGTAAGTGTTACCTGCCTGTGTGTCCTTCCGACACCCTCAATTCTTTGATTTGTCTTGTTCTTTGGTCTCTTTCCTCTAGGTAACAGACATGTGGATCTCTCAGAAATGTCTATGTAATAATTGAATTTACTTCATTTAAATAGAAGCCAAAACCTTTAGTTGTATGCAGTCATTCTGTCTTCCTGCAGCAACGCAGAGGACATGGGGAAGGGAAATGGCCAGAGGTCAGTCAGCTGCAGTGTGATTCAAAACCTTGCTGGGTAGGAAAAATTACATAACTTCCCATAGTCAGCTTTCACTTGCGAATTCAGTTGTGTAGTTGGCTATCCACATTAATTTCTATGTCTGTCTCAACGCTGTCTTTAAATGACTGAAACAAGATGTAAACTAGAACACTCCGCACATCTTGTCTTGGCAGAACCATATTACGTCGTGTACTACCCTCCTAACTCAGCATTTGCACTAAGGCAACCTCAGACTGCCTGTAATCCTGCAGCAGAACCCTGTGACTGAGCTGCAGAGTCCCACCTGAGACAGACTGAGCATGTAGTGGTGCCACAAGGACAGGCAGAGAAGCTGTGACAGCATGGGAGGCATGCTGGACTCGGTCTGTCCATACTGACTGTGAGCCAAACTGAGGAGCAGTCAATGTCTGCAGCTCCTCCTGACTCATACTGATGATCTGCAAGGGTCGTGCAAGGATACATGCTGGGACAGCATGGTGAGTTTGGGCTTTGGGGATTATGGAGAACAGGGTTTGAAAGACAGGATAGACACTGCAGGACTTGACCTGTGCTGAGCCTCATGGACTTGTATAAGTCTTTGGAAAAAGTGCTGGGAGTATGAATGACATCAACCAAAATTTTGCATTTAGCCTGATTTGAAAAATCCTACTTCTATACAAAAATTCAATGGCCCTGAAAGTTTCTTGTTTCAGATACAAGATTTCATCGTAAATTCACATGCAGTAAAGAAATTCCAGAGGAATTACAGCCTTACCTTTGTAATGTTATGCTCTAGTTTAGAAGGTGTGAGATTGAATTGAAATGTAGTCAATATAAGATCAGTGCAAAAGCTTGACTTATTTTGTGTATTAGAGCTGAGATTTGGCCATGAGGATTGCAAAAGACCACAGCCAGATATATGTGACCACAGGTAAAAAAATTTATATACCATTTCCCTGGAAGTTGTCAGGTTTCATCATGTTATTGTTACTATTCAAATGATTCTTGATTCCCAGCACTGATTCATGTCTGGAAGCTGTTTGCTGCTCTCCACTGCAGGTGTGGGACAGTCCTTTTCTATTGCTCTGTCTGGTTTCCAGTAACTGAGTAAAAAGACAATAACATCACTTTGTTGGTAAATCTGGTTATATCATAGAGGTTCTCTCTCACCAAAAATTTCCTTCCTTAAGCAGACTTGCAGCCTCTGTGTCCCACAAAGCACATTATCCTGAGTTTTCCAACATGGTGGATTTTGACTTTGGCACCATTGAAAAGCAATCCAACCATTAAAAAGTGCACAACCAAATAAGGTTTGCTAGCACTGGGGTGGTGAGGAGTGAGTCACAAAGAAGCCTTGCTGACTATAGAAAACTTTTTCACGCAGCTGCTCACCAGCTTGAGTGGTTGCTTAACCAAACCCCATTTGGGTAAACCAGAGTCTCTGTCTGTTCTAAGCAGTTAAGTGGCTGTAGAGGGTGAAACAGCAAGTGCTGAGGCCTCGGTGCCCATGTGAGAGAGGAATGTCCCAGACCAGTTCAGGTCTGATCCAGCAGGCTGAGCATCCACCCTCAGTGGAATGCTTAGCACCATCTGAAAGGGATGCAGCTGGCTCATGCCCAGCTGATCCAGGTGTGAACACAAGTGCAACAAGTGCAGATGGTTACAAGGCTGGAAACACACACCTGGTCTGGCATGGAACACTCCTGGAGGCACACCCAGCACCCTGGCCTTTAAAATCTACCTGACATCATTACATTTTCTCCAGAGACAATTTTCACTGCCAGGTGACTATGGCTTGATCACAGGTCAGGAACAATAGGCTTTTGTATGTGTTAATCCTTAATTATCCATTACATTAATGTGCAATAACAGGAGATTGCACGTTGAAAGAAGACTCACGCCAGCCCTCATTCTACATCCCAGAAGTTTACTGTAAATCAAGTTTGCATTTTTACATAATGCAAGTTTAAATTTTTATGAAAGGAGGAAACTAGCCTCCTTGCCTATGTTTTTGGAGGGGTGTGTGTTTGTTTATTTGTTTTATTTTATTTTCTTTTTTTCTTTCCGCAAATGAGCAGCACCTTTGCAGGCAGAATTAATTTGCCCCAGCCTCTGCCTTGCTCTGGAGGTTGTTGTCAGGTACTGTTCTGCAGAGGGTGGAAGGAGTTTGACTCCATTACACTAATAACAGATCCATGGCTGTACCATGACAAGGAAGGGAAAGAAAGCAAACCCAGTATGCTTTACACAGTTGCAATACAGCTGTTTTTCTGTAGTTTACAGTTAGTTGAAGTTCACCTCTTGTGTACAGTGAAACCAACAGCGTTGCCCTAGGGATGTGCTCTCTGTCCAGGTCAGAGAAGGGCACTGGACTGTACAGGCTGTCGTTGTACCTGTTATGCTGTGGGTTATTACAGCTTCCCAAATCATGACAAGAAATATGTAATAACTTCAAAAATGTGAATGTTTTTGGCAAGCAAGCCCCATGTAATACAGACAAAAGTGACAGATCTTTAAAGACCAACTGCATCATGTGCTTGATGATACCAGTATTTGTAGAATTAAGAGACTTAATTCCTTACCTTATTATCATTGTTCCTTGTGAAGAAATAAAAATTTCTTACTGTTCTAATTTCACTCAGGACATCTGACCTCAAACACTGCGGGTAGTTACATTAATTGCAAGAGGAGGAGTGAGCTTCTGGAGAGTTCTGCCATGGTTTGCCACACTTGCCCCCAGGCTTCAAAAAACCCCTAAACCATATGTGCCCAATCAAAAACTGCAGCTGATCATAAAACAACTCTAGAGATGCCCAACAAGCCAATGCTGTGGGCATTGTTGCATGAAAACAAAGTTCACATGATTATATTAGAGGTCTTTAGTGTGCAAATTTGGTTTAATGTTTGATCAACTGCTTTTATGGTGTTTGAAAGTTTTTTCTGTTGGACCTGATGTATAGCTGGTCTGTTCCATGGCTTATAATGTTTTCTTTACCTCTACAGGATTTGACTCTATTGCAACCAGACATTTCCCATGATTCTTTTGTTTCTACATAACATTTTTATTAATTTATATGTGCCTTATTTCTTTGTAACGTTGTTTTGTAATAGGAGTTTGAACTGAGGAGAAACATGTGAAATTAGAATATATGGTTATTTACCTATTTTTTATAGAGTGCATATGTGCTAGCAGGCTGTTAACACCACATAATTCTATAGTGGCACAACCCTAAGTTGCAAGCCAGGCGTAATAGAAGAATATAGGAAGAGGTTCTGTCATTAAGGACTCTATATATAAGGGCAAATGAATTGGAGATACACAGGAGGGGAAATTGTGGAGAGAAAAGACCTGAGCATGCCTATACTTAATGAGAAAAATTTTGGGAATTGTGAAAAGGAAAATTTCTGCAATGATGAATCTGCTTGAAACCAGTTTCTGCCAGCTTCCACTTTAGGGTTGCAACCTCATGCAGCTTTACTGACTTACCAGCTGGACTCTGTGAAGCCTTCCCTTGCTGAGCTATCATGGGATGTAAAGCAGCCTTGCAGAGATCAGGAAGCTATCCACACTTCCTCTGTGAACTGGGAAGGCAACCCACTTGAACATGAGTATGTATCTTCTTCAGCAGTTTTCTAGCCACCATCAGACAATGACATTCCAGTGCAATTTCTTTGTGCGAAGGAGGAGGGGTTTACTTCATCTGTACTAGGCAAGTGTACTCTCCTGCCACTGACATCTTTTGAACATTACCAAAGAGATTAAAATACAGCTTGCATTACACTGTCATGAATGGGAGAACTTCTAGACTAAGGCTGGAGATAGATATCAGATGCATGTTTCAGACAGTTAAAGGTGCTCTCAAATGCATGAATGAGATGACTTGGTAATTAGAAAAAGTCTGTGGATTTGTAGAAGCAGAATCTGAGAGATCTCAAAACCACATATCTGCTCTAGTTTGAGAGGGAGCACAGCTGTGACCTGGTGGTAGGGCAGGAGCAAAACGGGTGCGTTTTTCTAGGATTCCTAGTTGTTGGTTTGGGTTTTTTCTAATACAACAATCTGAATATTTATAACTATTTATTCTCAAATTATGTTTACATTACAAACAGAGTAGGGTTAAGGCATTCTTAACATGCTGCAGAGTGGGTGAGGATGGACAAGCAATGCAGACAGCTCAGCTGGACTAGATAGGCAAGAGCTGCACTGATGTACTTAAAAGTGGTCTGGTGGGAACTAGAACTTTAATCAGCTGCTTCACAGATTCCAGCACCTTCCCAGCAGCTGGATTTCTTTCACATAGCATGGAAAAACCAACAGAAGCTTCATTAGCTTTTAATGATTATAGAATATATTTATCCCTGTGGGACTGGAAGAAGAGAACCCTACAATAGTAGACAGCTGGTATGAAATCACTGTAACAGAAAATAAGACAATAATAATAAGTTTCAAGTTCTGAATCAAAATCAAGTAGAGAAATTTTTAATGAATAATGCATTTTAAAATTAATAATTCCATGTGAAATACAAGCATCATAGATAGAAACAGTAAAGACTTGAAGAATCTGCTGTGGCACTTTAAATCAGACAGTGATACACATTTCAGTTGGGAACCTATCCTTTGACCTCCAAGATGCAGCCAAACAGTGCAGTTTTAAAAGGAATTAAAATCAATGTGTTGTGATTGTGGTTAAATATTGCACATCACCATTGCACAGGCATAATGAGTAACTGGTTAATAGTTGATCACAAGTTGAATGGGAGTAAAAAGAGTGTTTTGCTCCTTTGAAAAAGGCAAACATTATCCTGGAAGTGAAACAAATGAAATCATTGTTCTGCCCCAAGAGGTGCTGGTACATCTCTGAGGAGAGTTTCACACACAGTTATGTGCACCATATATCTAGAAAGGTGGGAACCAGCTGAAGGGGGCAGAAAGCTGAGCCACAGGAATGTTATTTTAAACATAACCTCTGTGGAAATGATCAAGACAATGGTCTTGGAAGATCTAGAGAAGAAAGGGTTGAAGAAAGACGCGATAATCATCCCACACGTACACGGATCATACTGACAAAGGGGAAGGAAGTGTCTGCTGAGAATAGATTCAGCTTAGCACGTAGGGCAAATGCTCTAACACCAAGATAGTTGAGGTTCCAGCAGGCTGCTTGATGAAGCTACTTTTAAGAAAAGTGGGTTAAAAGACACCACTCATTTGTCTACCACTCTCTCTGGAGAACTGGAGCTTCGTTCCTAAGGGCCAGCTGGGTTTAAGGCCAACAGAAGCAAGATAACCAGAACTACATTGTCTGAATTTTAGACTTGTGGTGCAAAAGAAAATGAATGATTTTTCAGGTACTATCTTGCTTGACCAAATGTACTTTGCATGCCTCATTTTCTCACAGTACAAGAGGTGGTAATATCCTGAAAGGATCTGTGGAAACTGTGCTAGTGCTCGAAGTTTCATGTAAAGGAGTGCTCTGTATTCATATCAACATCTGCATTTGATGCATTTGATGTCCATTTGATGTCTCTGGACGCTAACATCCAGGCAGGACTTTTTCCTATTTGTAACTGTAGGTATGTTCATGAGAGTTGGGAATAAAGGTAAATGAAATCTAGAAAAAACCCTGATCAAACCTTAATTGATTTTTACTTGCTCAAAGTTCCTATGAATTATGTAAGACTATGAACATTGTTGAGGTTAAGGAAATAAAGTGTGCTGGACCAGGGCCTGCATTGATTTTCTGGAAAACAAACCATCGTGATGTCAATGTAATGGCTGTGGAACATCTGCTTTTCCTTCTCTGTGTTCTGTAGCAATGATTGCAGCATGTTAATGGCCTCAGCAGACTCTGCTTGTAGTTTTAAGTCTCTACAGCCAATCGTAGAACAACCATGGTTTTGTTCCAAGCACAATGGAAGTAATTTACAGGGGCTACTGACATCCAGTTGGTTTATTCTGCAAAGTGAAGTGTATGTGTAAAAAAAGCACTATACTTACACTTTTTCTTTTCTCTCAACATTACATCTGCCAACCAACTCCTCTTTCAGAGCCTGAATTTTCTGCTAACCCCAGAGAAAACTTACTATATTTCTTTGAAGTATTTTGTGAATTTCATCAGAACAATAAAAATGTCCATATCTAGTTTTGCTTGAGAGAACTGGATCAAAACCTCATGGAAAAAGCTGATTCAAATAAGCAGCCTGTAACTATTCCCATGGTATTACTCACTAAAACAATTTGACCAAATGCAGATTTATTATTTTGGATCTATCTTGTAGAGGTGGCACATTGCTTGTCAACAGTTTATTGAACTCACTGTTCCCAACAATATATAGTAAATATTCTCACCTAAAGGGGAGGTAGAATAAACAGAAGAAAATAATACAATGAAGAGGAATGTGAACTTAATCTAAAGGTTTTCAGTAATGTCACTGTGAAACTAGTCATAACAGCAGGATTTTTTTCTTGCTGGAGCAAAAATAACTGGATATAAATTATTCATTATTCTGCATTCTGGATTTTTTTTCAATCTGTTACATATGTACCAAAATACTTAGATTTGTACTAAGTTCATATGTACTTAGATTTGTTGCAGAATGTTATACAGTGAAAGGAGCTCTTGAGCTAATTTTCCAGAGGACATGTAAGTTCTCACTAGATAAGTGGGCTCTTACTATTTTTTTTCTTAAATGAGGACTAATATTCTAAAAGGACATTCACATATTCCATTTACCTATAATTATATTATTTCCAGTCCTCAGCAGATTATTCATCCATATGTAGATTAGAATAAATGCTATTATACTATGATGTGTTTGAAGGGAAGAGAAGTTTAGCCCTACACATGGGGAGCATTTCAGTTCAACTTGCCATAAAAGACATGTATTCCAGTCCAAGGGCACAAGAGAAAGAGTAGAATTTCCTCTGTACTGAAAAAGTTCTATACTGGGGACATGACCCCAGGAAAGGAAATGGTAAAATTCAAATGTTATTTTAACCCACTGATTCTTTTGAACTGACTGCTCTTCAACTCTTTGGCATGTATTGCAGAAGAAGATCTGTGGGGGAAAACCCCCAGTTTTGGCTGACGGTAAGCGTGGACCTACCTGCTGAGAGACAGGTTTGTTAGCTGCTGAACACAAGTGGCTTTGGATTTTCACACTTCCTGGTTTGCCACTTCGTTGTTCTGGACAGGATCCAGAGCTCATGGAAATAATCAGAAAGGTTCTACAGGTAGGAGGTAGATGACTGAGCTTGTAGGACATAGTCTGTTGTCTTCATCTCAGTGAGTATAGTCTGCTGCTTCCTCTCCTTCACATCCTTACATGTCTGCTAGCACAACAGGACATTCATCAAATGGAAAGAAAAAGTTCTCTTGTTGCTGTAGTAAAATGCATATTGAAATTTAGCTGGCAGTTCTTGTACTCAGTTCAACCAGAAACAAGTGTAATTTGAACCTAGAGGACAATAATCCTTGTATTTTTCTTCCCAGTTAACTTTATTTACTCTCAAATCCCGTGTACATGCTAAGACCAAAATAAGTTGTCCTTCCTCAGCACTGCTTGCATGAGAAGGTGACGCTAATGCCTTGACAGGCTACCTGGAAAGAGGCTAGACAGAGCTAAAGGAATTAAGTTAAAGGAATTAAGTAGGTATTTATTTAAAAGGCCTTCAAAGGATACACCTTAGCAGTACAAGAGCCTGGCCAAGGCTACATCCAAGAGGGATGACAGGTCACAGATTTTCAGTTTTATAAGTTTTGGTCCCTTTACATATAGGGGCTAATTGTCCAATAACAGCTTCAGGTTATGAAGTCCCATCCTCCCAATTCACTGTTGTTTCTTGGCTTGAAGCTGCAAGGATGTCCTTGGTTCTCAGACTGGAAAAGGATTGTTTTGTCTAATTAAACTCTGAAGAGAACTTGCTAACACTCTATATGAAGTTCAGAGTTATATACTAATGCAGTACAGAATCTGGAAAATATGAAATCTAAAACTTAAGGCATCAACATAGCAGGAAGATTCTCACCACTTCTCTAAGAAGAAAACCTTCTCTTTGACAGCTCATACACAAAGGAAAAGCCCCAACAAAACAAAACCAAAACCAAAGAGTCAAGCAACAAAAACAAACCACCAACACAGAGAAATCAAACACCTTTAGAAACTGTTCTTTTGATATTGGTGTACTCACTTTGCAGTTATAAGGAGTTTAGAGGTGTGACATCCAGGAAGTTCTGCTTTGTTTATAGGTCATAAAAAGAGCTAAGTACATCCAAAGCTGTTGGCACTGGAATTTCCCTTTGTGTGGGGAAAATTGTCTTCTGACATAAGGAAGCCACAGGTGCACATCACATCCTGAAGAGTTACTGTAATCTACCTTTAGGTATTTTTTATAAGAGAATGACACAAAATATGTTCTTTGTTTTTCTTTTAATATGCATTTATTAGTCTGAAGGTAATGCTGCATTACAATCTAAAATCAAGGTAGCAAAGATATAGAGCACTGCTCAAAGTCTACACATATCATAAAGGAAAGGTTACAATCTGCTAATAGGTTAAGAAAAGTTGGCTTTTGGCCACATGCTTTGAAATCCTGAGTCTGTTCTGTAGTCACCATAAAAATGGAGCATTTTAATAAAGCAGCATTGCCTAATGGTCTAATTTCTCTGAGCAATGAAGGTTGGCCAAGGATGAATTTTGACTGACTATGTGGCTTCAGGAAGTAGATTTAAAAAAAAAAAAGTCAGAAGCTTTTTTTCCCTAAAAATGCTCAGCATCTCTATCTTTTACTATCCTTTCTGTTGAAGCAAAATTCTTAGTCAGATTTATTTCAAATATTTTTTTTTAGATTATAATAACAGCATTACCCTAGCTAGCAGAGCAAAAGGGTTCTTGCTTTTTAATTACATGCAGTGGTATTTTATGGTTCAGACAATTCTGGAAAAATGTCTATGTCACTTTAGGGATGTTTGGGATGATGTCATCATCTTATGCTTTCAGAATAACCAAGTAAACAGAGATGTTGTTAGAGTGCCACCATCTCTCTTCTGACAGCACTTTTGGGGGTCAAAACATATATTCAAATATTAAATGCTAATGGGAACATGTGCTTATGCAGTGCAGGACCAGGAAGTGATGCTCAGGTTTATTCCCAAGAAAATAGTTCAGGGAGAAGGACATGCACTGGGGAATGAGAGAGGTCCAAGCAGAGACCTGCCCTGGGTATAGCAGCACAGCGATGGCATCACAGCATGAAACTGCTGACAGACACACTGCATAGTGCTCAGCTGGACACCATGGTTATTCTTTCCTTTCTCACTTCTATTATTTAATGTGCAAGTATGTTTTGACCATTTATTAGTTGTCATTTCTTAGAAATTTCGAAAGATGTTAGGTTATATGGATATGACTACAGCAATCACACTGACAGTGCAGAAGGCAGAGGCCATATTCAATTTGTTGAATAGATTTTTTTGTTTCTAAAAATTTTACTCAATTAAATTTTCATCAGAGTAAAGCACTTCAGGTATTTCCAAAAGAGGACACCTTTCTACTATGTTACAATTCTACAACTCTAGAGAAATGCAGCCAGTATTAGTTCCACAGCCAGTGTGTAAGGATCACACTGAGCAAGCTCTCACATTCATATGAAACCAAGAAGAGGGAGAGAATTGCTCTGTCTCCACATCAGGAATTCCACATTAAGACTGTTTATCTTTGTGGCTTTCTGAACATACATCTTTCCAGGGAATACTTCCAGGGATGGGACATCCATTACTTCTTTGAGTAACCTCTTCCATTGTTTCACTTCCCTCATAACAAAGAATTTCTTCCTTGTATCTAATCGAAACCTCCTCCCTTTCAGTTTAAAGCCATTCCCAAATGTCCTATCACTTTGTGGCCTTGTAAGAAGTCCCCCTCCATCTCTCTTGTAGCCCCCTGTAGATACTTGACAGTGTCTCTAAGGTCTCCCCAGAGCATTCTACCCAGGCTGAACAGCCCCAAGTCTCCCAGCCTGCTCCAGCCCTCTGATCATTTTTGTGCTGTCTCCTGGACTCACTCCAGCAGGTCCACATCCCTCTCCAGGTGGCTTTTTATGAGAACAGAGGGGAATGGGAGAATCACGCCCCTTGTCCTGCTGGCTACTCTGCTTTTAATGCAGCTGAGGATATTAGAGTATCTAAGGTTATTCTTGAAAATAAAATTATATAGTGTTTATCCATGGTTATTCCAAAATCAAACCATCCAAAAGGATGACCAGAAATACTAGTGGTAGTGGTAGTACAGTCTGACGATGAGGTACATGTTGTTCTGCTTTTTCATTTCTGTAACACAGCCACAGACGTTGACTTATGAGGGCCTCAGCTGTGTTGTGAATCAACCTGAAGTAACCCTTTGGAGTCAAATCAATTCCTGGGAGCAAATTCAGCCCCATTCATCTCCTGTAGGCCTATTCACCTTCCATCTGGAAGGAGATGGTCTGTCTGAGTAAGGGATACAGGCACTGCACCATAGATCATCAGCTCTTGCTGATAACAAATAACTTCTTTCTCCACCCTTTGCTTCTAGCTTGACTAGGGCTGTTTGCAGTCCTGCAGCTCAGCTGGGGCCCTGAGATCAAGATCTGGCCCACAAAGTCTGCAGCAGTCCTCAGAGCCTCACCTGTGGGACCCAAAGATCCTGCCTTCTTTATTTTGGTGCCTTCCAGGCTGTGAAAGAGTTTGCACCTCCTTTTGCTGAGGAAAATCATATTAAGTTATTCCCTCAAGTTTGTGTTACAAGGTTAATCAAAACTACAGTCCAGAGTTTAACAAAATGAGGAAAACTGAACTACTAAATCTTTATCTTCTGACAGAACTTCCTTCTCACAACCAGTTTCCCCCACTGTCTTTCTCTGGCTCTATAGATGGGATGCAATCTTCCTGTAAGTGATATATAACTACTTTATTCTGTATAAGCTGGAGTCCACTTCTGAGCCCAAGAATATTATGGAGATGGCAGTATGACAATAAATGGATCAAATGTTTTAGGAAGAAAATTGTTGTGAGCGTACTCAAAGACTGAAGAAAAATGCACTTCTACATAACTGGTGATAAGTAACTTCAAAGATTCTGTCCAGTCAAATTTACAGTTTGTCTCTTGTCACTGACAACTGGTGATGTGTGGATACACCTTGTGCAAATGTACCTGCAGTGCAGAAACAGAGAAGGGTAAATTTTGCTAATATATTTCAAATAGTAGCAGGAACAGAATAAACTGAACTATTCCAGAGAAATTAGCATTAAAATAATGCGCTTTCATGTTGCATAGAACATTCTGTGAGCTCAGCCCCAATTCATTAAATAATTTCAGCCCTTCCCAAATATTTGGGTATTTTGCAACTTTGAGATAAAACAGTTTTATGCTACTCATGATATTTCAAAGCTACAGTATCTAAAATTTTAAAAGAAGCAAATGAAACATTTCAGGTCAAACAAAATATTTCATTTGACTAAAACACCAGGAGACCTACAAAAGTGGTTTTTTTGAGTATTGATGCAAACCAGTTTATCTGTAATCTGATGTCCAAATGCAAATTTCTGTTACTGAGAGACTTCAGGTGAGATACATTGCTCCAAACACTTAGTGCTCATTACCCTATCTGGTTATCTTACTACTAAGGCAACTACCCTGATTGTAAATATTTGTAAGATTTGATTCTTGGGCATTTGAATATTTTTGATGGAATAAAGACGTGCCTTCAAATGCATTCTTTATGTTTGGAACAGGAAGGTACACTATTTTTCTAAAGAAATCTGATTGGGACAATGGGTATTTTGACTGGAAATTGAGATTTGTATAACCACTTCCTTGTCTGTGAAATGAAGTAAGGTGAATGTCAAAACTTCAAGAGGCTATGTCAAAACATGGCTTGAATGCCTAACTCCTTGTGATCTTACAAGATCATCCCTGTGCACTAACAGGGTGTACCTCTGGCATTGTCCTAAACTATTAGGAAGGATAGTTAATGCAAGACCAACACAACACAAAATGGCAATTTTTGGACAGTCATCCTTAACTTGTACTCTCTACAGTTTGGTGTCTCGTATGCACTGACACCGACACCCTTTCTCTTCTATAGCAATTTCTTTTGCAATATTTGCATTTACCATTTGTACTGGATGTACTTAACGTGGCTCAATGTGTTTCACAGCAAACAAGTGGTTTTGTTTATATGTTCCTTTACTCAGCAGACCCAGAACAATCTTATTCCCTACTTTCTAGGTTGTTGCCAGGAGAATGTAACCTACAGAAATTGGGACACATCAATTTAGTGGGTTTAAGTTGAAATTTAGTGGAAGAAGAGTAGCAATCCTTTAATCTTCTACTCTTCCTAAAAGCCTAGCTAGGAGCAAACAAAAACAATTATATGCCAAAGTTGTTCATTAAAATCCAGCCCAGAAAATTCAATAGATGTGCAGCTGTGTTATATGAAACAGTGAAGCAAACACTTCCTCCAATTAGGACCTAATCATGCAAAACCCTGTTCCCTCCTGAGAAGTCCCAGGACTTCTTAAGTTAACCAGCATTTAGTGAGGATGCCAGCCTTCTGTAGTTGAAAGAATAGATTTCTGGGTTGCATTTCCCACTGTGAATCTCTTCACATTCTCAAATCAAATTTTCCAACCCAGTTCCTCAACTCTAGATTTGACAAGTGTTGCACAAACTTGAGGCTAGGGAGCTCTAAATGACTTTGTTATGGAAATTATGTCTATACAAACCTGCAGTGTATTGAGGCTCAACCATTAGATTGCTAATGAATACATTCATTCTTCACAGCTTGTTGAAGACGAGGTTGCAAACTATGTTTGCTCCAAAACTGTTTACTTTGACTAATCTGAATTTGTCAAATGTGATTTGTCTCACCACTCTCAGTGCATGAGCTGTGCTTCCTGGCTTGGCAGTGAAACTTTTGCATAACACAGGGATCCAATTATGCTGAGTTTTGTGTTGTAAGATGCAGAAGCTTAATTATGTGGAGTGTCTGATAAGGACTTTGCTGAACTCAAAGGCAATGATGAGAGATACTTTTGTGTTTTCTGATTCACAGGACAGCTCATTAAAAATCTCATTATTTTACTTTTCAGGTGTGCATTCTTGTTTATGTGGGCTTTTGCACAATGGACAGCAATTAGTCTTTGAGCATTTACTGAAAGGAAGGATCAAGTAACTAATCAGAAATGCTAATTACAATGAGAACATGTACCTTTTGATAAATTTATAACAATGTACCGGAGATTACCATTTTCTCTGCAAACCTGTAGTTTCTCTTTTATGGCAAATTACCATGACCTCATCTCAGATCTACAGGGTCACTGATCTTCACATTCTCTGTCTTGTTGAACCTATTTACAAAACAACAGGGAAATGTCTTTCTTCCCACTCTTTATACTATTCAATGAAATGAGCCACAGAGTGTTGCCTCTCAGCCCTGTGTGGTTTCTGTCACACCTCTATTCCTAGCTGCTCATCTTCACTCTCTTCTCCTGGAACTTTTATTCAGTTGTTCATGGGCAGTGTCTGAGACCCCTACAAAACACAATTTCAGAATTTTGTAGAATGTTAAAGTTTTCCCAGTGGTCCCTCTTGGTTATTGTAACATTCCTCCCCATTTATTCTTCAAAATACATTTTTATTCTTCTCTTCATTTTCCACCAGGCATTCAGCTTTATGCCAGTTAAATTTACATACCTTCATGGGTTTGTTAGTGTGGGGTTTTTTTTGTCTTTTTTGTTTGTTTTTGTTTGGGTTTTTGATTGTTTGGATTTTTGGTGTTTTTTTGTTTGTTTCTTTTGTTTTCTTTTATGGATGCATTGGAGGATGAGTGGGCAGATGAGTATGAATCAGTTGGTTGGGAAACTTCTCCCTGTCTGATTGTTACATCAGTGTCTACAAGCTCATGAGCAAGGTAGCCCTCTAATGTTAGCTGGTCACGTGTGCTTTTTCTATCAAAAAGAATGACAAATGAGCACCACTAGGACCTGATTCATCCTGTCCTAAAATAGGCAATAGAAAATGCTTCAGTCAGCTGAAACAAACTGTAGAAAATGTTAAGTCCTGGGTTCTGTCTTCTTCCATAATAGGGTTTATATAATCTATTTCTGATCCTTAGTTCAGAACTTTTTCCAAGATTGTGACAGCTTCTACTTTCAGTTTCTACTACTGAAGTCACACTTTGAGAGAGCAAAGTGTTTAATAACTACATTATTTTTTCATAAAAAAACAAAATATGCTTATCTTCAAGGGACTCCCTTGCCTATTTAGGTTGGAAAAGATCATAAAGTACACCTGTTGACCCGGCACTGCTGTGTTCACCACTAAAACACGACTCCAAGGACCATGACTATATGTCTTTTAAATACCTCCAGGCCTGGTGACTCCACCACTTCCCTGGGCAGACTGTTCCAATGATTCACAATAATTTCTGTGAAAAAAATAAAAATTTTCCCAATATCCAGACCTCCCTTGGTGCAACTTGAGGCCATTTCCTCACATCCTATTGCTTGTAGCTTGGGAGAAGAGAGCAACCTCCACCCTCCTGCCAGGCAGCTGTAGAGAGTGACAAGGTCCCCCCTGAGCCTCCTTTTCTCCAGGCTGAGCACCCCCAGCTCTCTCAGCCCCTCCTCACAGCACTTGTGCTCCAGCCCCTTCCCCAGCTCCGTTCCCTTCTCTGGACACGCTCCAGCCCCTCAATGTCTTTCCTGCAGTGAGGGGCCCAGAACTGAGCACAGCATTGGAGCTGTGGCCTCACCAGTGCTGAGTACAGGGGGACGGTCACTGCCCTGCTCCTGCTGGCCACACCACTGCTGATCCAGGCCAGGATGCCATTGGCCTTCTTGGCCACCTGGGCACACACTGGAACATGTTCAGCTGCTGTTGACCAATACCTCCTAGTCCTTTTCTGTCTGGCAACTCTCCAGCCACTCTTCCCCAAGGCTCTAACTTGGGGAAGCTTGGGACTTACTCGTCTGGTGGTTTTGATTCCATTCTCCTTCACTAGAAGCTATTACCAGGTGACGTTTCACTGATCTTATTCCATCTGACATCAACTTCTTCCATTTTGAAGCTTACCATCCATTCCTTCTCCCTTTCTCCTACAAGTTCTTTAGCAATTGCCACACTAGGCGCAGGCTCTTAAAACAGATATATGTTCTTCTTGAGTTTCCCATCCTCTTTATCTGCCTGTTCTGATAGCCTAAATATTGACATTGTTAATGGGCAATGAAGTAAATGAGAACGCATGTCTTCAGATGCATCATCCTGTTGTAGTTAAAACATTTCTCCATGGAAATGAAAATTAACAATAGTAGTCAAAATGTTAAATTGACCTAGCACTTGAATTTTTAGTTTTGACTCTTTGCTAGTAGTGGAGGAAAGCACACATGAAATACTTAAATGATGTATTTTACTTCAATCAATTTTTTCCCCTCTAACAGAGCATTTTGGAAGCTTGTGCATTTCTTGATAGTTTCTGTTCTACAAGCATTATAAAAGGCGAGGCAGAACCCTTGTATTAAAAAAAATGTACTTTATTATGTTCTGTAAGTTTCTCAATATAGCATGCTGAAGGTCACTCTTAACAGACAGTTGTTTATGATTCAAACAATAGACAGATTATATCTGTTTATTTAAAGTCTCAGATAAGAAGAAATAAAAATACATCCTTTTCTTTTTGTCTGTTTTGGACACGGACAAATTTGAAAACCTTCAGTAGCTGATGAAAGTCATAGAACTTTATGAAGATCAGAGAAACTTCTTAAAAACCTTCAATCAGATAGGAATGCACATAACTTAGCATTTAAGAGGTATCCTGTAGCCTTTTCCTGGGTGTAGGATTCTGTGTTCAGGGAAAAGTTCAAAGCAGGAGAAAGAAAATGACTTCTCCTATAAAGCATGCTCAGCTAGAGATTGCCTTTTCTTCCTTGTTACTGGTACAAATGAATCAGAATCTCCTGATTCTGTTGGAATTAAAAAAATTTTCTTTCTGCTTTCCAGAATGAATGGTATGATGTTTACTACATCCATTTCTGAAGAAGGCCACACTTTTCTCCCAGACTACTAACAGGATCAAGGTTAGTTTTACCTGAGGACTAGGACTGACAATCTCTAAGTGATGCAAAATAAATGACATCTGGAACATAACTGTCCAATCACCAAAGTTATTTGCCAGGACAGGGCCTATTGACGTGCTTTTCCTTGTACTTTCCAGTGGCTGTCGCTGGCTGTCACAGAGACCTGGAATCACATCAACTAAGGTATTGTAATTTGTATCTTAAAGTCAGTGTCAGTTTTGCTGGAGGTTTTCAGTAGAGCCTGGATTTCAATGCAAGACAGATTTGATTTTTTATGAGATCTATTAAGAAAGAAGAAAAAGATTTCTTGAAGATACATTTCTTGTTGACTTAGCACGGCAGCCAGAAAGGGTAGGGGGTGTCTGTTATGCTAATATTAAATAAATTGTGATATGTTTGCACCCTGAGGTGTTGTACAGAGGGTCTGTGGTGCATAGGATCTTAAGAAGAAACTATCTATTGAATTTGACATCCTAAAGTTTTGTGTCCATTTTAGGTCTTGTTCTTATGGTGGATTTTATTCTTTTGGTCACTTTCACCTGTTTTATTTTAACTCCAGACAGTATGCATGGGATTTACAGTGCCATAAACAAAGGGACAATTAAGACAGTGTTTAAAAGGAAGTCTGTGTTCTTCACATTTCTTTGTGCTTGCTTAGCTTGCACATCAAAGTACTTTCAGGGAAAACAGCAACACTGCTTTGAGGAAACATATTTTCTCTGTGTATGAGCACTTGCAGAACTGAAGTCTAGGAAAGAACACTCCCCTACTTGAGAATGCAGGTATAAAGAGGTGTGTATGAAGAGAGGTTTGCTGGGTTTGGCAGCCTTTATGGCTTTCTCAAATTTCACATTTGCTTTCAGAATGAAACCCTTGGGTTCACAAACATTAGCTTTGTATTAGTGTTCCATCCACCCCTTAATACATCTTCTCATTTCCGTATTAAACCAGGTGATGCTGTTGGCAGCAGGCCCTGTTTGGTAATGTGAAACAAGCTCTAATGCACGGAGTGCAGAGCTGTAAAATGGAACCAATTCATTCATGCACAGATTCACAAATCAGAGAATGATTTGGGCTGGAAGGGACCTTAAAGAACATCTGGTTCTGACTCCCTGCCATGGACAGAGACACCTTTCACTAGACCAGCTTTCATCCAACCATAAAATTTTTCATAAAATTCAATACGCTTACAGAGTGAGGACAAAATTATGCCATGCCCTTAAATACCTTTGAATGACTTTTCCTTCCAAAGTTTATCTCTGTAGCAGCTTGCATGGTATGGCAGAAATATCTGTGGGGTAAAATAGCTCAAAACTCTCAAAGCTGATGAAGTGAAGTGTTATACAGTATATTTATCCATACCTTGTAGAAAATAAGACAAATTCATAGAAGATGAAGAAATCTAGAAGGTTAGATGAAACAGTAAAAAGTCAGAAAAAAGTTGAAGTTAGGACTAAAGGAAGACATGGCACTGATACTAGTGATATCTCCATGCACATTAGTGACAGCTAAAATACAAGTTGCTGTAATTAAAATCTTTAGGTATTTATATGCCTGAGTTTATTGGCAGCCAAAGATGATTAACCTACAATGTGTTGCAAAGTACCTGATAACTGCATTGTTTTAACACAGCTATGGCTTAATTCCACAGATGTCCATCATATATTAAGCTAGACTTCACTAGTTTCCTTCACTGTCATCTTTACTGGTGTCAGAAGAACTAAATCTGCTGGATATTGATAGAACAGGTTTTTTGCTTTCTGCTCTGGAACAATTTTGTGTGTAAAAAAATCCATGTAATGGGAGAGCTGTTGTTAATTTCACAACTAAAGTCCAAACTGCTGAGAGTTGAGAGCAGTGATTTGCATCTTTACAATGAAGAGGGAACATGATTATTTTATTAAAGTACATATCAGGGATTAAACTGGAGGGAAGAATATTGAATTTACAGGATATAGAAATTTCTGTGGGAAAAAACCCCAGGAAATGCCAGGCAGGTTTCTAATCACCAGAAGAATGAAGCTCTGGAACAGCTCTCTGGTGAGAAGAGCAGTAATTGGAGAGTCTTCAAAAGGGAGCTTGGTAAACCTTTGCAGGGGACAACTCAAGGTGTTTTCTAGACAGCTCTGAACTCAGTGAACCAGAATGTCTTTCACATTGGCCCTGTCCTTTAAGGTCTTCCTTGCTGGGTGCGCTAAGGTTACATTAGAAATTCTTCATTTTCAGCACTTACCTTTCTCATTTGTGATGAGGTACAACAGCAATAGAAAAATGGGGGCAATAGCAGTGACAAAGACGTCGTCCCAAAATCAACCTTTCACTGGTGTGTGGCAACATGAGCTTGGCACCTTCATTGTGCCTTGTCTTTCCAGATAGGAGTGTGCTGTGCTGCAGCTCGACTAGAGAGAGAGGAAATACGGAAGGGAGGGCCAACACCAAGCGCCAGTGCTCACCTGGGACAGCTCAGAGCCTTTTTGGGGTACCTGAGTGGAGGTAGATTGCACAGGGCTCTCTTGCTTTTCTCCGAGTTATGCAGCTTTGCACGAAAAACAGAGGAGCCATTATTGTAAACCACAGGTAATGAGAAACTCCAAAACAAGGAAAATACATACATAATAGATTTATTGTGCTGTAATTTGGTTACATAAGCGTGGTACAACACATTTCAAGTTACTATAAATTACCTGTGGGAGTAAGGTTTTGGGATCCTGGATTCCACAAGTCTTAAGTCTTGGGGTAAACCTCTGACCCCTTGAGGCCAGTGATAAAAATCACTGATTTCAGTCAGGCCTGCATTTCCCTTCAGATCTCTTTACCCCATTCTCACTGCGTCACAACCCATAGAGAAAGAAGGTAAAGAACTGTTTCATTGTCACCTTTCTATAAATCATCTTTCAGTATGGAAAAAATGTAACTCAAGAAGCCAGTCACAGTTTACTCTACAGAATTAAGAGTACTTTAAAAGAATACATTATATTTCTTCAAAGAGACAATTAGGAATACTACAGTTTTTGTTTCAATAAGCAAGAATCCATTATCTTGCTGAAAACAGTGGTGGGGAATGGGACCCTTTTTCATACTGAAATGGTAAAAAAATGCCACCTCTCTAGACAACTTAGCTAATGCTTCAAAAGATTTCCATTGACGACATTAAATAAGCTTATTGCGATACATAAACCATGCATATTAAAAACCAGAACCCTTTTCCATGCTCCTTCCAAAAGAGAGTACCAGGGAAAAATGTACTCCTATTGTGCAAATCTGAATGTTTTGCAGTCTTTTCCTTGATTAAAATATTTTAATGTGAAAATAAATGGAAAGTCATTGTATCTGGATGGTTCAGATCTAATGTATTATGTTCAAATTTGCAAAGTTGCACTGAAAATCCCAACAAGAAACATTACATAACAAAAAATAGATAGCTTCTAATATCCTATTTAACTTTCAATTAGAAAATTTCCATTTTTGATGGAACATTAAAATTCAGTTAGCTCTCAAGTTTCTTGGTGTATTTACAAGTCTATGCAAAAATATTTAATACTATGATCTAAATGTTATGATTCTATGAAATACAAGAATTATAGATGTGAACTAAATGTTTACTTTTAAGTCCACAAATAAATGTTTTCTATTGTGATGATAATGTCACTTAGAAAATGCATTAGATAATTTGTAATTATAACACACATTTTATGGGGTTTTTTTGTAATTTATTTTGATGTTTTAAAATGTTTTTATTCAAAAACCCAGAATATGTACAGAAATCAAATCAATTATCTAGTGCATATGATCCCAGAAGTAGTTTCATTTTCCTCCATAGAGCAATTATTTCTCTCCTTTCTCTATCCACAAGACCAAAATCTGATTAAATGCCCTGTTTTCTTTGTCTGAGGGGATTCTGTTCTGGTGGACAGATGGTGGTATGGCTTCTCCAAATTTTCATCTAAGAAGTGTATTGCTGAAAATAATCAGACTCCCAGTCTAAGATCCTGACATCACAGAGAATTCATCTGTTAAAATGGCACCTGCTTTTCTTTTCTTTGGAAAAGTAGTCTGCCTTTATCTTAGCCAGTCTTTTATGGATGCTGATGCACAGAGTTACTGCACTTGTTTGTAGCTTTGTGCCTTTGAAAAAATCTCTTAAACTCTTGACAACTGCTTCCTTGTGTGTTTATTCCGATTTTCAGGATTGCTCACTGATGTCTGCTGAATTCAATAAGAGCAATAGATGTTTCCTTTTATCAGCATATTTGACAAATCGTGTTTTCACTTTTTTGCTCAAAGTGCAAGAGATGAAAAAGATTGTGCTTTTCACTGGTGGAAGTAAAAAATAAAGGGATATGCATGCAGGACACTCATTTTGATGTGCAAAACTGAAGGCTTTGTGAAGCAGAGAGGAATTTGCCCAGTTTTGGATCATAGCTTTTTTCCTCTTGGTTTTGTTTTGAAGTAGATAGAAAAGGAAGATCCATCCACAAATAGTAGGGCAAAAGACTAAAAATCATTCAAGGAACTGGAGATACCAGACATGAAATATATTTGTCTTATAGGTTCCACAGTTCTTAGGGAAAGCACAACAGCTTTATATTCCACTTACTCCTAGGTCTCAGGCTCTCCTGGGGGTCAAAATGGCTTATTCCATCTATTAGTAAAAGGAACAGAGGCAGCAAAGTTCTCGTTTAAGGACTTTGGGTGTAAGTGTCTTACACATTTGCAGGTCCTCTGCAACACAGGTCCCTTGGCCAGTCTTCTGGCAGTCATCCGAAGTGTCTTGGATGAAACAGTTTGTGATAGAGAAATTTGTGATTGGCATAAAAAGGCACAAAAGAAGGAATACAAAACCTAAATATGTTTACTTATATTTTTTTTTTTTTTGTACAATGCAAACAACTGTGACAACAGAACAGGACAACAAAAGGCACTAGACTTCATTCATACCCATACTTTATGATTCCTCAGTGTATTAATGAATGATATAATCCTCTACCTCTGTTTTCAGCAAAATAATTGTGCAGTTACTGTATTAGGTCCCATTCATATGATCACACAGTAAGTTCTTTCAAAAGAAAAATGGAAAAGTGGTGAGTAGTTTCTGCTCTGTCATCACCTTCTCCTTGATGAAACCAGATTGTGTTGATAAAAGCACAGACTGAAGAGGCTGTAGATTGAATTCCAGAATTAGATACTGGATGGGTGTGAATATTTGGTTCTTTGCTCATCAATCTTGCATAGGACCATTTAAACCACAAGATGATTCTTCCTTCAGATAGCTGTTATCCAGATTATTCTTCTGGTTCTTTTGGGAAAGGAAAGTAACTTCTTCAATGGTTTCCCATTATGTCACCCTGTTCCCTGGAAATGCAGGTCTTTGAGAAGAGGCTAGAAAGGATTTCTCATTGAACTCCATGGTAATAGATCCTACATAAAACAAAAGTAGAAATATTCTGTGTCCAGGAGTTTATGAGGTGAGACTGAAGCTCTTCAAAATACCAATGCTGATTAAATGAAGATGTATTTATTGGAATAGTGTTATATTGCTAGGCTGAGTTTCAGCATTCCTCATTGTGCTCTGTGTTTAGATAAAAGGAAAAGCTTAGAAAAGACCTCATTGTCCAGTTTTTACTTTCTTCTATCTCCATCTGCTATTCTGTTGAGTACTGCTACAACAACCACTCTAGGAACTGGTTTTCATAATATTAATCACACTTTCTTTCTCTCTGCATATTTATAGGACTCTGGACCAGAAAAAAGTAAGAAAATCATTAAGAGTGAGGAAAATGGAAAAAAGGAAAAGTAACTTGTTCATTAGAGGACCTGCAAATCTAGACTCTTCTTGGTGTCCTTTACTTTATCTTAGCCTGTTTGTCAATGATATGTTTCAAACAGAACAGACAAATTCAATCTCATGCATCTTTAACTTACTGTCACGAGTGAAAAACCTTGGTGAGGAATTTCTGGGACTGAACTTCATACTTGCCACATCCTGTCTGCATTCATGAAATGCCCTCACTGCTCTCTTTAGGCTAACATGTCTGTTGGCAAAACCATGTGGTTGATGTTGAGTCACTGAGAAGAGTTTCATAATCACCTCTAGACAGAGCTCCGAGAAGCAGTTCCTCTGTGGAAAAGTGGGAGATGTGAGTCCCAGTGAACACCACCAGCTGTTGGCTGATACCCCTGAACACCTGCAGAACTTGTCTTGTGCTGAATCCATGTCAGTAGCTATTGCTGCCTGCCACAGGAAAAACTCTTTGCCTGACTACCAGCCTCTTTTCAGCTTTCTCATGCTCTAGAAAAGTTATTTACATTTTCAATAAAAGATAATTAACTGTTAGATAATTAACTATTGAATCACTAAAATAATCTTCTGGAAAAAGAAAAGTTGTCTGTATTTTATAGGGGTTTCTTTACCTATTTAGAATAATTTGGGTTGGAAAACACCTGTATGATCATCAAGTCCAACCGTTAACCCAGCACTGCTGCGTTTACCACTAAATCGTGTTCTTACCCTCCACATCTAAATATCTGTTTAAACACCTCCAGGGATGGTGATTGCATCACTTCCCTAGACAGCCTGCTCCAGTGCTTAGTAACACCTATTTAATGAACAAAATTTTCCTACTATCCAATAGAAACCTCCCCTGGCCCAACCTGAGGCCATTTTCTCTTTTCCTATCGCTTGTCACTTGGGAGAAGAGAGCAAGCCCCAGCTAGCTGCGACCTCCTTTTTGCATGGCAGTGGTGGCTCTCCCCTTACCAGGGTGCCTCAGAGACTAAGATTACATCATGAGCCAACACCGAAATCTGTGTTACCCCAACTCCAGCTTTAGCAATACCCAAGCTGTTGCCACAGAGTGCCTGAAGGCAGCTCAGGCTTGGCCATCTGGGCTGCGCTACGTGTAGCACCTCCATACGTTCACTGTCAAACAACCCAAATGAACTGTCAAATCAATTCTAAAGTACTGATGTCATGTTGGAAGCCAGGGAACAGAGAATGTCTCTCTGCCTGTTTTAGGAAGCCCTGATCCTCAGCAGAACATTGCTTTTAACCTTCGTCCCTAGAAAAATTTATCAAAGCTTTGGGATTAGTTAAGAGCACACAGGTTTGAATTAGATAGTAGTAGTGGTAGTAGTAGTTTATCACAGAATTTAGAAGAATTTAGGGTTTTAGGATTTCAATATGAGAGTGAATAGGAGACAGGAAGGAGGATTTTGGATGTTGTCTTATCTCCTTCTTGTTCCTCTTCAGCTCCATTTTCTGTAGTATTGGTGGCAGAAAGTTATTGGTTAGAGAAAGCAGTAGTGTGGAAGCTATGTGAATAGATTAGTAGAAGTTATTAGAAAAGTAGAAACAAAGTACGTATTAGAATGTAATTGGGCTAAACAGTTTTAAAAGGCCTTGGTTTTGGGTGTTTGGGGTCCATTTTGTGCCTTGCTTCTCGCATGCTAAGTCTGGTGTGCAGATGGTGTGCTGAACTTAAGATAAGAGAAAAATAAACAACAGCCTGAAGACCAAGAAATTAAGAGTCCTGCTCGGTCTTCATCCTTGGAAAAGAAGTTAGCAGNTCTCTGCCTGTTTTAGGAAGCCCTGATCCTCAGCAGAACATTGCTTTTAACCTTCATCCCTAGAAAAAGTTATCAAAGCTTTGGGATTAGTTAAGAGCACACAGGTTTGAATTAGATAGTAGTAGTGGTAGTAGTAGTTTATCACAGAATTTAGAAGAATTTAGGGTTTTAGGATTTCAATATGAGAGTGAATAGGAGACAGGAAGGAGGATTTTGGATGTTGTCTTNAGGAAGCCCTGATCCTCAGCAGAACATTGCTTTTAACCTTCATCCCTAGAAAAAGTTATCAAAGCTTTGGGATTAGTTAAGAGCACACAGGTTTGAATTAGATAGTAGTAGTGGTAGTAGTAGTTTATCACAGAATTTAGAAGAATTTAGGGTTTTAGGATTTTAATATGAGTGGGTGTTTGGGGTCCATTTTGTGCCTTGCTTCTCGCATGCTAAGTCTGGTGTTCAGATGGTGTGCTGAACTTAAGATAAGAGAAAAATAAACAACAGCCTAAAGACCAAGAAATTAAGAGTCCTGCTCGTTCTTCATCCTTGGAAAAGAAGTCAGCAGGGGAACCCCCTCCAAAGGGCCCAGGGGGTTGGGTTCCCACTCTTGCTGGGACCACCAAAAACCCGGCAATGTCAAAAAACAAAACTAACACCCCTACTTGCTCTTGACATCCATGGGGTCATCCAGCCTAAGTGCCTGACCACTTAATGGCTGACCAATAGTTAAAACATGTTGGTAATAACATTGTCCAAATGGCTCTGAAATACTGACAGCCTTGGGACACCAACCACCTCTCTAGGAAGTTCCAGTGTTCGACCACACTGTCATAAAGAAATGCGTCCTAATGACCAATCTGAACATCTCCTGACATCTTCTGGTGCAGTTTTGAACCATTCCCCTCTGTCCTGTCAGCAGATACAGGGAGAAGAACAGAATTATATATTGGGATTTGAAATAATCTGATGATTACATGGCTTGGATATGGAGCTGATACATTTAAGAGTCTTTGTTATAACAGCAGATAAAGAAATCACATTCACCTTAATCACAGAAATAAATCAATAAATGTGCTATTTTTGGAAACAGACAATGTGCTTATATTAACTTCCTTACCTCCACAGAGCACAGGCTGACAGGATCAGGCCTGTTTGCTGCAAGGATAAATCCTCACCCTTCATTTCCAGTGTTGCCTCTACTTCGCGCTGATTCCTCAGAAGTCTTTATGAACACTATTTGGATGGTTCTTTCCCTTATTATTTTAACCTTTTTAAATCATAGATTTGAAAGAAAAAGCCAAGTATTATAAACAGTATTTTTCATACTTTTGAAAATGTATTTGAAATGGCAAGATTTCTTCCCTGCAATCATATGATCATGGAGTTATAGAATGGTTTGGGTTGGAAGGGACCTCAAAGGTCATTTAGTTCCAAGGACCTTGCCACGGTCTGGGAGAAGTGAGATCTAAATAGCCTTTGATAGAGAACTTTGAATATGTGGTATTAGAAAGTGGGCAGAGGCAGGTCTGTTCAACCTGCTGGTGGTGTGTGAGCAGCAATGAGATAATAAGCAATCCCCTCCTTCCTCTTCCTGCTGTTTCTCCCTCAGGAAAGCATGCAACCCTTATACTTGCATACTCCCAGCAGCCCTGCTATGGCTGACTAACCTTGAGTCCTCATCTACACAACTGGGTTCAGACAATTTCACTTTGCTGGTATAGTTTACATAATATAATCTGCAGGGATGCAGCTAGACATCCTCATACCTTAAAAAAATAGAATGAATAAGCCACAAAACAAAGTATTTGGAGATTTTGGTGTAATGTGCTGAGTAAAAAATCTATAGGGAGCCGTAGGAAACTGTTTGGTCTAAAAAGAAAGGTAAAGAAACTGCAAGTAAAAAACATCATTAGGAAATGAGGGAAGTTTCTAGGATTGGTAGAAAAGGCTCATGAGCACCAACACATGGCTGCTTTTCTCTAAGGCTAATTCCCACTGGAAAGAATATCTGGAAAATCAGATTTAAATCTTTGATGATACTTTTAATGTTAGTCTTCAAGGAAAGTCAGATGTTCTACACAGTGCCTTTGCTGAGTCCTAACTGCAGTAGCACAGACCTTTGGTTTAATTCTGTACGTGTTTATTTTATTGGCTACGCCTATGCCAGAAAAGAAATAAGCCCTCTATTCACCAAGTCAAATGATTCAATACCTCCTATGAAGACTTTATAGCTTTTTCGAGTGTGGTTTCTTTAGAATGAATCAATGTGTTTGCTCAGCGGTTGGAGCAGCTGTAATAACATTGTGTTCACTGTGCAACCTTATTTCATTTGCCCAGTAAGTGTGAGCTGATTTTAAGATAGGTGGGTCAGAATTTTCCAGAAAAGATTATTTGTAAAAGTCATGGAGGTTTTCTTTAAAAGTTACTGCCTCTTTCTTCAATTTTCAGTTAACATTCATTTTCCCAGTTTCATTAGGAGAAGAAAAGAGAGCAAATTAAAATTATTTAGGTGAGTCAGAAAAAAGCAATATGATAGATAAGAGATGTAAATTATCAAAATTGATTGGGAGGGAAAATATGTGAAAAGAACTCACTGCTTTTTCACTGATTCTTTTATAATTTTACCCATTTTAAGGTATTTTTATTATTTATGTCCATAACTCATGTAAATATTTCAAATTTCACTTCTGTGAAGTCGAAACAAGAGCATTTTAAAAATGATCAACATCTTCCTGGAGAGAGGATGAGCAGTAGTGATGGTGGAAAATGTGCTCGAGGTAAGAAGGGATCTGCTACATGTATTTAATACATTGTCTGCTGATTTAGGTCTTCAAACTTTAGATACCTCTGTGACAGCTGTTGTTTTCATCTGGTGTGGTTTGGGGGATATCTCTGTGTTGCCTTTTTCTCTCTTCTTCTGTATTCACAGATCTTTATCTGAACAGTTTATTTCAGGACTATTTTGTACCTTGTACTATGTGAAAGAACATGTGACAAATATTTTGTGGATCTTCTAGACATTGTTACCTCTAAAACTGCAGGAGCCATGATTTGATGAACTGTGCCTGTACTTTTTGTTTAACCTTGTCTTGAGTGTGGATCCCACCTTGCCTATGAAATTGGCAGCCTTGGGAGGGGCTGGAGAGATGGCAGAGCAATCTCTGTCTGCCTTTAGCTCTGTTCAGTGGAGGCATCCTCTAAATTACTGTCCAGAGAAGGAGTAAATCACAGGTCTGGACTGAGTATAATGATGCTTTGATGAATGGAAGTGGCACATGGCAGTGGCTTCCTTCACAGCTTCAGCTTTGTATTCCCTTTAGACAAGGAGAATAAAAACATCTGTCAGAACTGTACCAGTGGGCTAGCAGCAGAGGGAACACTGATGTAGGTAATTTATAAAGAATCTGTCAAAAAGAAGTCACAGAAAGTCTGCACTGAATTTGCTACAACAAGGACTACTGCCTTGGTCATAGTGAGCCCAAAGTCACCTTGATGGAGGCTGTGTGGGGTGGAAGGAGGAGCAGAAGGGAGTCAAAGGGCTACAGATCAGCCAAGTTTAAATTCTCCTCAAAGTTATATAAGTACACACACACACACACACACACACACACACACACACACACACACACACATATATATATATATATATGTATATGTATATGTGCTTTTGTTTGTGCATCTAAAAAGATTCTGTGCTGGTTTACTGGGCCAGCTCTCCAGCATAGTCTTCTCTCTGTTCATCCTACCACCAGACCAATATGTTTCACATCTGTTTTGAATGAGCAATAGCAGTCTCTAAAGGATATCCTACTTTATAATTTCTTCCCATTTTATAGTTGTGGTGTGGTGGCTGCCTATAAGTCACTGCTATGTTGAAATGGCTGCAGCAGCTGCAGCTCTGATTCAAATTCTTGTGAAAGTCATCTGAATACTATTGTCAGACATAAATTGTCTTGCATAAAATTAAATGGAAACAAGCAAAATTGGTGTAAAAATTAAAAGGAAATAGTCCACAAAAGATTTTGCCTTTCTGAAAACTGCAGCACTGGCATCTGTGAGCCTGATGTTTGATGGACTTTGAGAGAGATGGAATGATGCTCAGGCTTTGGCTGGTGTCAGTAAATTTTGTGGTACTGAAAAACGTTCCCAGGCACTAGATCTCAATCCTCTTTCCTACTAAATTGTTGAAATGGTTCTTGTGTGTCTTCATTTCATACCAACCCTCTGGATCGTTCCCAGGCACCATTCAGGACACGTCACGTGTCAGGGACAATTCCCAAATAACCTGTTTGGAAGCAGACAAACTACCTGAGAGATTAAGAGAGTTTAATAGCTTGAGTGTGAGCTGTTTCATGTCTCTTGGGCACTATGTCAGTGAATGCTCCCAATTGTATTCCATCTCCTGCTGGAGACATAGCCTTGGGCTTTAGGCTCCATCTGAAATGCCATCTTACATGCTTCACTCTAGTAGCCTCACTCCTATGACTTCTCTTTGATCTGGTCATATTGGTTTTATTTACAGCTGGAGACCAGTCCCCAGCACTGATTAAAATATTAAATGAGCTATAATCATGTTACCTCTGGTCTGTCAGGCATTTTTGCAGGTGGTACATCCTCTGTGAGCCTCAGAATGACAGACTGAATGGTTATATAATTAGTCTTGTAACAGATCTAGGAGATGACTCACAGGCCACAAAGAATAAGGCAACGAGTTTATGAAATCTGGGGCATTTTTCAGTTTCTGATGAAAAATAAAAATATGCATAAATTACATATTTTTTCAGGAAGTTTATTTTCAGAAGGATTTCTCTGAAATTAGTTATTTTTGGCAAAGTGCCTTTAAGGTACAAGTCCAGTGAAATCCTCTGTGACTCTCCACCAGCTTCTGGGAGGCTGTGGTGAAGGGTGGCTGCAGTATGTAGGATCTCACTGGGCTGTTGCTCCAGAATGGTATAAACAGGCTGACTGCTTCAAGTCTAGAAAGCCCAGCAGAAACAGTGATTGTTACAGCTTTAAGCACAATGCTGATTGATTCTTGTCTGAAAGAACTTTACATTTTTCACAGAAGAGATTCTGGTCCCCTTGGTCCCTGGTTTCACAGTAACTGAGGTGGCAGGTCTGTAAAGCTCAGTGGAAGAATTAGGCTTGGGATTTCTGTAAACTTGAAAGGGATCCAAACAAACATTGTCTGCCCTCTTCTATGTGACAATTTGAGTGATACTCTCACAGAAATGGTGTGCATTCATCTTCACCCTCTCCAGCTGCTGAAGCATCTGCTTAGGGGGTAACGAATCACCTGGGTCAGAGATCTATGGCTAGGGTTGGACCTCTCTGGTAAATCAGGGGACTGGAGACCAGATTAGAAAAAAGGTAATCCAGAGTTTTGAAGAGCCTGAGGTTTGGCAGAGAGATCTGCAGTCAATGGCTTGTCAGATGCCTTGGACATGCTTAAAGTTGGTTGCTGTTTTCACTAAGGACCAAGAGGCACAGAAATGGAATAGTTTAGTGTTAACTCTGCCTTGTGAAGAAGGATATTATAGAATGTAGTTGGACAAACAGCAGACATTGAACAAGACTTCCCAATGGCATTAGATTGCAGTGGCACCATGAAGCAAACCCACCCAAACAGACTAAGATGATTGAAAGGATGTGCTCTTAAAAAACCTGAAAAACCAAGCCACAAAAATGTGTTATGAAACAGTGGGATATTCAGGGGGAAAAAAAAAGGCTTTTGCAATTTTTACAGGGTTCTAAGGCTGGACCTATGACTTTTATCTAACATTCAGATTTGTTTTCCTTACCATCTCCCAAAATAAAGGCTACTAAAATTTGGATGTGCTATAAGAGCATCCTGAAGGGAAAAGAACTGGGTAAGACCCAGCTGCATGACAGATGACCTATCAGATGGGAAGAAAATGTGGTGATATAGACAAGAAAGCAGTGTTGGGTATGTCATGCTTATCCACATGAGTGTGGCAAGCCATCAAAGGTGCAAAGAGCAAACTCCTGCTGTACTAATTAAAAAAAGACTGAAACTACTCTCATCTTATTTAAAAGTATCTTTCAAAACAGGGCAGATACATGCAGATTGCTTGATTTCTTGAGGAAAGTCTCTGAACTCTACTGACTCCTGAAACATATCCAAATGCAAGTTCGTGCAGGACCAAATTTTGTCAGGGATAAAGTTATTAATTTATCAGTATAGAACATTAATTCTCTGCTGCTGGTCAATTTACTTCACTGAAGACAAGGAACCAGTATGTCCCACAGACATTTCAGGATTTTTCTCTTCAACACTACAAGCTGACAAATGTTCCAGTCCTGATCTTGCAAAGCTCTTCAGGATGTGCTTAACATTAATGCAGCAATTCCTCATATTAGGGCCCTACAGCCTCCTCACACACAACAGGGAAACTGTTATCCAGTGTCTCTTTATAGAAAACCACAACAAAAAAGCAACATTATAAATTTATGTTAATATTTATGTTGCTTCTTACTGGCCAGCAGTAAAAGCTGTGACTTGTGGGTTTTATTAAAATAATTTTTGCAGGCGATGATGGATTGAATTTTGTTCTTCCACCTCCTGTTTCACAATGATATGTCAGAAATAACTTCCTCAAAATTTATTGAGTCAGTCCAGTTTTGAAAGAGTAACACTAGATCCATTCCTTTATAATTGTTTCAATGAGTTTGTTTGGGATTAAGATTTATCAGTCTGTTCATTTAGTATTCACTTTCAAACTGACTTCAAATTTATCCCCTGATGTAGGATTGCATATTTTACACTTTCACATTTTAAACTGTTCTCATGTCTCACATTGTTATGCTGTTTCTCCCCAGGTAGCTCAGGAATAGACTGATGTCTCAAAGTAAATTTCAAGGGTTGGTTCTCAGGTAATCCTTGAATTTGCAAAGTTTGTAAACTATTGCCATGTACCATTTGTTCCAACAGTCCATTGCTCTGTGCTGGCAAAATTACTGTCCCCTTCTAACCCTTCCCTGGGGCAGAGGAATGTGCCAGGGTCCCACATGGGCTATCAAAGGCATAGAGTCACAATGATGTAGCAAATAACAGCAGAGGAAAGAGGAAGAACACCCTGACACAGCATTCCAGAAACTCTATTTTTAATGAGTAACTGAGGCACTCATTTCTTGAAAGGGAAGATAACCCAGCATAAGCCTTGGAAGCAGATAACAAGAGCAGGTGCCTTTTCCCAGCTGTGACCATGAGCAGTGACTTAAAGATGGCGTGGAAATCAATCACGTAGACACTTCGGGGAAGGAAATCAGATCTAGAAAAAATGTTATGCCTCCACTAGTGCAAATAGAATGCTTTGTGCTCACTTAGAGCATTCAGCTGAAGGGTTAAATTTGTGCAGTGCTATGAAGTCGTGCTATAGCACCATTCTAAAGCAATTTAAACTCATCCCAAGTAAATGAATGCACACCATGGGCATTAGGTCCCATGACTTTCCCTCTAGTTGGGAAGGTATAAATCTGACATCACCTTTGGTTTTAGTATAATTCACTGTGACCAAAATCCCTTTGCATCATTCCACTTTACACAAGGTACTAGAAGAAAATTAAGTTCTCTGAAGCACATTTTTTCTTATAAACCTGGATAGAGAAACCAGTTTAAACTGCTGTAATCACAGAATACAGAGCTCAACCTGTATGCTGATAAAAGTGGGAAGTTTTTCTGTTCTGTTCTATGCAGAACATTGTCTTTTCCCTGTCCCTAACCTTTCTAACTCTTGTCCTGGGAAGTTTTGATCATGATGGCATTCATAGTGTGAGGCTGGTGATTCTGCTGTGTGCTAGGATATGGTCCAGGGCTCTCTTCCTAGCTCTGACCTTTGCAAAATTTCCCTTAAGCTTCTATGGAGAGTGTTCATCAATTCCATGACACAACACAGAGGATGTATCAAGTCTCCTTTCCTTTAAAGTGTCCAGTTTGAAAGCTTCCTTGGGTGTAAACATGTTTCACTACCAAACCCCACAGTTATTGTAATTTAGCTGTGAGTGTGGGGCTGAAGGGCAAGGCCATGGAACCAGCTGAGATGTAAATACAGATAAGTCTCTACTGACTGAAGGAATTCGACCTGATAATTTATTTTTCTTTATCTCACTTTAATTTCCATTGAGTAAGCTCTGAGTCTCATTTTTACATTTCTATTTAGTGTTGTGGTTGTGATAATGCTGAAGAGCTCTTGTAATGAATCAGGGTTCATTTTGATAGATGCTCTAAAAACAGTGTAACAGCCCAGAGAAAGAAGGTGACTTCAGGAGTTTTCCTGTGTTCTCGTGTGTCACAGCAGTGCAATTCGTCCTACAAAACCTGCAATTTAATACTAACAACAGCTAAAAATCAATAGCTAGCTGTTTTTACCTGGCGACGCCTCTTACCCTGTGCAATACATTTTTCCAGCTCTGCTGACCAGGCTCACTTGTGGGGACCAGCGGGGCCCTTTCATCATCTGACATCTAGTGGCAGCGCTGTGCTACAGGGACGAGCTCAAAAAGAAAGCCGGGGATGTCACACCGCGGGAAAATTCTAGCCCTTCATGATCCCATGTCGTGGATCATTTCATTTTCTGATAACCAACCTATGTTTTTAAATTTGCAGTCTTCTTAATGTAATGCTATGCACTTAGTGGTGCAGTGACAAATGTGAGTTTCTTACTAAAACAGATGAAATATTTTGCATTTGAACTTGTATTGTGCCCTGTTGCTTTGATTTATGATACAGTCTTCCTTTAATTCTAAGTACGAGATATTTATGGGAAAAAATCTTAGAGACTTATTACAAAGTCCTTGATGAGTTTATAACAGAGGTTAAAGGTTTGAAATACAAAATGAATGCAACATTGGCAAAAATTAAAAAGTCAACGATACTTTTAAATCATCCAAATGATGCCTACTCATTTCCAGAGCCAGAAAATCCACAGCTCATCACCTGTGCATTCATGTATAATTTATCCATTTGGGCTCTCCTGAAAAGAGCTGGTACTTTGCTATGTCAGGAACACCACACCACGGTCTATGAGTTCTTCATGCTCATAGTGCTGTAGCCCACATTTCTGGGCACCTGAAAAGCCAGGAATGACTGCATGTCCTTAAGATTTCCTGTCATGCTGCTGCAGCCATCTTCACAAACTAATGTTTTCTCTTTTCGATATAATACATGTGAAAGAGATCCTAAAAACCAGAAAAATTCAAGCAAATTTGCTCATTGACATGTCAATATTTTGACTGAGAAAAATTGAGTATTTTCCAATAAAAATTTTACAATTTGTAATACATGAAATGGTGATTAGAAATAATCTAGATGATTATTAGAAAAGTCTGGCAATGCAAACTGAATTATTAGTTTATTAGTATGAAGATGGTATGGTGTACTTACCTTAGAATCTTGAAATCTTGAAATCTTAGATCTTATGTTGATTTGGATTGGATTCAGAATGAATGGAAAATGTAATTTTGGTATTTTCTCTGATATCAAACATTCAGGTTTTGATGATCTCTGGTTATTTGCATCAGCTTTCTCTAAGGCAAATCAAAATATGGCAAAGTACTCTAAATAACAACTTTATTGCGGTATGTAAAGTGTATATTATTTTGTAGATGGTTAATGCTCAGCTTTTCTATTTTGAATAAGCAGATTGTGCTGTAACATCAGGTATGACTTCTATAGGCCCTTGTCTAGCATTAGCACCAGAAAAATACTATTATTTCCACAATTTTTCTCAAAAGAGAAAGGTAAAATTATTACTGTGCATGGAGATAAACTTATGAAGTGTACATGGTAATGAAACAAGACCTCTGTCTCTTTGTCAGATAGCACACACTGTTGGTAATTCCAGCTGCTAGCCAAGGAGTATGGCACCAATCCTGGAGGAAGACAATTATATTTAGGGTAAGAGAAAGGATAGGAACCCCTCTGCCTTGCAAACCAGTGGCTCATACCTGTGCCATGTTACAGAGTGTTCACACTTTGTTTTCTTCAGTGTGCAAAAAAAGCCCAGCAGCCCCATATTTGTCTTACAGTATCAGCCCAGCCTTGGTGACTGACAGGAGATGCAGAGACCAGGTTTTTAGGTAGTCCATGCCTCACTGAGAATGGTTCCTGGCCCTGTGCTGAAGGAGGAAAAGAGTCTCAGGCGTTTCCTTCAGGAGATAACCATATGCCATTTTTTGCTAGGAGTTGCAGAAGAACTTTACCTGAGATCTACATCCATCTTTTCTCTAAGTCTCTGCTGTCAGCCACACTACTCAGTAGCTGACTTGGACTGAGTTCTGGTGCTAAAACACTTACCTTTGGCTACATGGCTTGAATGTGTCTAAAGGACCATTCATTGCTCTGAGCTCAGATGTCTCTGTTAGGCGTGTGGACAGCTCTTAGCAGGATTTTGGTTTTTGTGGCCACAAAGTGCTCCACAAATGAAAAACATGCAAGGCAAGGGAATATAATGAAGAAGCTGGCTTCAAAACCATCCTCATGTTAAAGTCCATAGTTCCTTTGTCCTTTCCCCAGATAGATGCCCTAAGAGATATGATCTTTATTCCTGCCTGTTGGCAGTATGTTCTCTAAGCTCAGGATCCCTTTTTTTCCCACAAGTATTTAATTTCACCTTCACTTGAAAGCTTTAAGAATGGCATAAAAATGGTCAAATTCATCCCAAATTGCAGTGACTTTTCCTGATGGTTAAGCATCTTTAAAGGTTCAGATCCAGTAAGGGGGACACCAGAGACAAGGATATAGGTAGAAATCACCTACTTAGATACCTAGAACTTGGCCTTCACAGTGTAGACCTCTGCCTTTTGATAGCACCGATTCCCAAATTTATGGCCTCCAATAATCTGTACCTGAAAATAATCTTTGCCAAACCAGAGACAGAGGCAGAAAGGTTTGCAAGGTGGGGGTGAAGCTCTGGGAAGGAGAGTCAAGGGGACTGCAAGGGGAAGGAGCATGATGAGGTCCATTCTTACTTACACACAGATCACTCTGAACGTACTAGTGTGAATGAACATTTCTTCAGCCAAGTGCTTGAGCAGTGGCCATGCTTTGTGTGAACCTTGCTGGGGCAGTACATTTCTATGGTCTTATTTAGCATAGATGTCCCATTAGGGCTATGACTGCTCAAAAGGTTTCAAAAGTAGTGTTACTTAAATACATGTTGGAATTTTGGCATGAGTGTGAAGACTTTGCTGAATCAGCACCTTCTTCTCTAATTAAATCCTATCTCCTGGCTCATGATGTGCACAAGCTGCACCGTGTTCCTGGAAATGAGAAAAGAGTTTATCACACTTAGAAATCAAAAAGACATCTTTACTAATCATTCTTCTTCCATACTCTGTACATCTCCATAAACAAACACTTATTAACTTGCAGAATTTTGCTCCAGAACACAGCTGTACCTGTTTGGTCTTCTGAGATCAGTGTAAACTTTCCTTACTTCCTTACATGATGTGTATTTATTTTACACTAAAAGGCCTGGTCTGTTCACAGTAATCCTGTTTACAGTAGTATGAAGTGATAAATTCAGCTGCTTGGAAAATTATAACCAAACTAGAAATTGCATCATGATTTAGAGAGTTCATATATTTATTGTGTAAATGATGTCCTCTATAATCTTTGGTGAAAATCAAAACCAGTAGCTATAAAAGTAATGGTGATAACCTGAAACATAGCTAGAGGTAAATATATGCACATATATTTGTATTATATGCATACACACACATTTGAAAAATGCTTTTCATTGCTTTTTGTAAACTATATATTTTTCATCTTTATTTCCAGGTAGTTCTGTTTAATAATGACAATTCCCATATGTCTGTAAGTATTACTTTTCTGAAAATACCTGCATTTTCAAGTACCAATTTTTCACCCTAACCACTGTAACCCTTTCAATCTAGGGCAAAAAGGCTTGTACCAGTTCCTATAATAGTTGCTGATAATTTAGGGGACTCAGTCCTTCAGAATATAGTTTCTAGTACCCTCTCAGTGCTTTTCTTTATGTTTTCCCTTTGGTGATTTTGAATCACCACCAACATGGCAAACAGACAGCTCAGTTTATTCAATTGAAATTACCCTATTAATAGATTTAACAAAGCATTTTTCATTTTCAAATCTAAGTGCTTCTCCTCGCATACTTTTCTCTCTATAAAATACCTTTATGCAAACTTTTGTTTAGAAAATTGTGAGTCGAGTATCCACACAACTGAAATTAAGCATCTGAGGAGCTGAGCTGTCGGGAGCCAACCTGGAGCAGATGTTGGGGCGGCCGTGGCCGCGGAGTGCCAGATGTGGCCGCGGAGTGCCAGATGTGAGCGCGAGGCGCCAGCTGTGAGCGCTAGGTGGCAGCGGTGACCACGGGGTGCCAGCTGTAACCCTGCGTGCCATCTTGTGCGTGGTGACAATTGTGGCTTTCTCGTGCCAGCTGTACCCGCTGGGTGCCCTCTGTGGCCATGGGGTGCCAGCTGTGAGCCCTGGGTGACAGCTGTGACCTTGGGGCAGCAGCGCTGAACCCCCACTCCCAGACCAGGGCACCCCGAAGCAGGGGCAGTGGGCAGTGCTGGCAGGTCCCTGTGGGCTGTGTCCATGGAATTGTAAGGCTGGGCTCGGCAAGGTGGAGTTCATAATTCCAATCTGTTGCAAGAAGCAGAATTTTCTTTGGGGGCCTGTGCTCACCTCCCGTATCTGCAGCAAATGCTCCAAAATCACCACCTTCATCAGTTCAAGGTCAAACAGACAGCCCACAGCCACAATATCCAGAGGCTGAGTTACCCACTCCAGACCTAGACCTAGTCTTTAGGAGCTTTTGTTGGATTTTTTTATCCAATAGTTTGGAACCTTGTGCTGCTCACTAATGTGGAGGTTGTATGGCCCTTGGTTCCACCAGCAGCGTTTGTTCCTATCATACAGAGAAAGCATTTCCACACCTTCCCTGCCCCTTTAGCCCCTGCAGGCTGCAGAGCCCCACAGAGCCTTGCAGACCCACACACACCCACACAGGGACAAGGTACTTTCAGGGGCACACAAACACACACATGGGTCTGTGTCTACTAACTTACCTAAAGTTAGCAAGATACAGTGCTTACAGACCATAAAAACACATGAAGCTGAGATGCCTGAGGAACAATCCAACACACATCTCTTGTCCCAAGTTGATTTAATCAATGAATGCAGACAGACCATGAAAAAGTCTGATTTACAACCAGAACCACGGAACATGTCTCAAACCTCTAGATACTGTCTGCAAAGTACATGTGCAAGGTACACTCAGTAAGATCACTGACATGGCTGTCACTGAAAGGGTTCACCCTGCAAGGCTCTCTGCCTGTGTGTGCAGACCTCAGAAAAGTGCTCTCCCTGTTTTAGCCAGGCCCCTCATCCACACTGTGCCACTCATCCGCTGTTCTTGTTGATGTCCTGTTCCAGCACGTGCAATGTCTGTACTGGGTTTCAGTTCTCTGCTTTGGGTATGGCTCTTACATGTCTGATGGACCAGGGTTCAAAAAGGTTCAAACTTCATAAGCTGTTCAAAGAGCATGTTGGCTATTAGCACTTAAACACAGCCTTGCACCTTCCTTGCCTGTTATTGGGATTTGGGCAATTTGCAGCAAGGGCATGAAGTTATGGGCCAGTGCAGGGAAGAATGGTTATATACAGCCAGGCAATAACGAGTTCTTTCTTTATGCATTAGCTCCCATGCTTGCCTTTTTTCTTCCTTTAAGGTACCAAATGCTCAAAAAAAATTAAGTATTATTTTTCTCAAGCCTTTTGGGGTATCTGTCTGTCACCTGAGAGCACAGGGGAGAATTGCTCACTTGAAAGGGTAAGATGTGACTTTTCAGCTCTGCTCTAGCCAGTATTTGATCATACATAGCTCCTGCCTCACTCTGTTAGCTGAAACACTCCCATGCCAGTGTCAGGAGATCGGTTTCCTGTAGGCAAAGAAGTGAGCAGGACTTTTCAGGACCAACTACCAGGATTACATTAGGATGTATGATTTCCTCATTTCAGTTCAGCCTCATCTTTTTAGGGTCTTATTTGGAAAACAGCTGTCGGAAAACATTTATTGGATGAGAAGCAACTGGCCATTTTTCTTAGTGACATGAAACAACTGGAGAGACAAGTGTGGATTAGCTGTCTCCTTGGTTTTATATGGCATTTCCGTCTTTCCTTGTCTACCCTCTCAAATTCCTCTTGTCAACAGTAGGGGGACTACAATATTATAAAACTGAATGGAAATCTGCAGTGGAAAGCAAGAAGAATGTTTAGTAAAAACACTGAGAACATTATTTCAGCTTGACCACATGGGATCCTATTTTCCGTGTGTCTCTGTGTCCATCTGGTCCCACAGCAACTGGATGTACTGGTCGATTTTTCCAAGCCAAACTGAAATTCCACAGTTCCTACTGGTTTTGTGGAAAATAGGAGCTGGCTAGAGGAGAAAATCCCCTGTTGATGGGAAGACAGATAATTCATCACTGGGCTGGGCTGTGGGGCCAGTGCCTGGTCACCCCATGGGTAACTACACAGCAGAACCCAGCCAGATACCTCAATATAGTATGGGCACATGCACTATGAGGAGCTATAGGAGGCATAAGGAGGGGGCAGAGGTATTGGGAACTCTTTAGGGCTATGGGAGGATATGGGGAGGTGCAAGACAAAGTCCCATCTTGTCCAGGTGCCTGGCAGAGATGGAAGGATAGGACCACCAGTGAGCACTCTTCTGTTCTGTTCTGACACTCCTGTTCTGGTTCCTACTCCTCCAATGAAATGGCAATCAGAGAGGGAAAACGGAGTGACCAAGCTGTTACCACTAATCAGGAGTCAAGTCTTCCTGTGTTGGGAATGACTTTTTTTTTAGTCATTTGCTAATAAAAGAAAAGCAATACTGATTGCTTTATTTATTTTCACAGGTGACCTGTGAACATGAACCCCACGTTGTTTTAACAGAATGCCAGAGCTGCCAGTCAGAACACTTCATTAACTTTGCTGTTAAAGATTAACTTGCTTTAAGACCAGGGGTTTATATAAATTATGAGACAATGTTTCACCGGAGAAAAGAAGGAGCACAGTGTAACTATGATGTTTGTTTATATATCTGAAGACAGTGGAACTTGCCTATGTGTTGCAAAGAACTGAATACTCACCTCTGTGACTCAATTATTACATTTTATTTGAAGTTGAAGTTATAATCATATTACACACTGAGCAGACTTGCCTCTGAGTATAAACACCTGGGCATAACTTGGCAGCTTCTGTGATTGTGCTGTTAGACTGTAATCTCTACTACACAGTCATCAATTTAATTGAATGCTGGAGAAGAGTTTAAGGAGCCTGAAAAGACAGAAATAGGTAAGGAATCGTCTCTGTCCCACCTGCCTCCAGTATGTTCTGCTCTTTTTGTGTGGGATGTCACAATCACCCCACAGTGGCAGTGCAAGAAGTGCCTTCAGGCAACTTTATCACTGGCTTGTAGAGATAAAAAAAGGTGCTGTTGTGACATGTCAAAAAGTGAACATCATAGAGGAGAAATGTAGGATGTCTTATTCTGAATAAAAACTGAAAGGTACCCATCAAAGGTACTATAAATTCCACCCAGCCTTATCTGCCTGAAAGGTAGCTACTCTAAGCCAGTTGGGTAGCCTTCCCCTGCAAGAGATGTTTTCTCTGGAGGCTGAGGACACTGGATTGCCACATCATAGTCTTTGAGTGAGATGAGATGAGATGAGATGAGATGAGATGAGATGAGAAGAGATGAGATGAGATGAGATGAGATGAGATGAGATGAGATGAGATGAGATGAGATGAGATATGAGATGAGATGAGATGAGTAACACTGTGGAAAATTTCCTCCTCTTCTTTCAGAGCAGGGATCTTCCCTAACTCATATCTAGACAGAAAGCTAAAGCAGTCAGATGAATCTCCCTCAAATGTCTACCATGCCACCCCACTTGAGGCTTAAATTTTCTTAGGGATCTAAATGGTGATGGTGTTCACTGTGATTAGACTTGTAGATTAGTGAAGCATCACATTTGGTCCTTTACTTTGATTTCCTGGTGGGAACAAAGCCAGTGGGTTTCTCACAGCAGCAAATCAGGTGGGCAAGGTTCGTGCTGGGGTCATTGCATTGGTATAAAAACACATAGCAAAAAGAAACATTTTACTAAGGCATGGGAGAGGTGTGTAAAACAGACAAATATGTGAGAACCAGGGAACAGTAGGACAAACCAGTACTGAGACCAGTTTCTCAGATATCCCCAGCCATGCACACAATATGGACAACAATTTGGCAGTGTCTTCTGGGCTTGTTTCCAGAACTAAATGTAAAAGAAATAGCTGGAGAGGATATGACTGTGACTCTGGATTTTGTCTGATTTTGTGAGGAGTTTGCATGGCAACAGGCAATAAATGTCAGATGTATGTAAAGCACATGGCTTGTGTCAGCAGAGCAAAGGTTGTGCTCCATGACATGGTAGCTGAATCCATTCTTGAACAGGGCAGGGCTGATTTGTGAAGGATGTAATTCATAGCTTCAGAAAAAGTGGACATGATGAAATTTTAATTCTTATGCTATTAAGACTGATCAGGGTGATTATCAGGTGAGATAATTTATTTAGATATTGGGACTTCAGGGTGATTTTGGTGGCAAAGTACTGTTGTGATGTGAAAGGGACAAGGCTGCAACAGCCAAAGAAGAGCAGGACAAGATGCAGGAAAATGCATCTTCTGCAGAATGAAGAAAAGCAAGTGACTAATGAAAGCCTGTATCTTGCAGATGGAGAGAAAAGAAGCTTGCTCTTTAGAGAGAAAACAGGCAAAGTACAAACATTGTATGCTAGAGGGATATTAGAGTATTAACCTGCAGCATTTCACACCTCAGAAATGTAGAATGCCTTCAGCAGATGAAGCAGAAAACTGGTGACATCAACCTAAAACTGTTTATTGCCATAGTATTAAAAAAATCCCCAAACCATCTGGAGAATAAAGTAATAAACTATTTTGTACAATTTCCACTTACTGGAAAAATGCAATTTTGTTCTAGTCTTTGAAAATAAAATTTGAGCTGACATGTTAATTTATTAAAAAACGTGGAAAGCATTTATGAAAACTAGTCCTGTTGCCTATTCTGTAGAGCAGTGTACATACAAACAATTTCTGAGATCTCTGGAATGGTATTTATTGTCTTTTGCTAAATATAAGAAAGTTTAATGATACTAACAGTTAAACCAGCTGTTACTCTTCATTTCTCTGATAACTTTTTTAACAATAGGGTCAAACTCCCACTGTTTCCGTCCATGGAAGAAGTAGAATAATCCTGGAAATGAAAAAGTAAAGCATTATGTTATGGATACAAGAAATAGCTTCATTCTGACAAATCACCTTTGTGCACATAGGAGAGCATCTCTTCATTTCTGTCTTTTGCAGAATGCAGCAATAATGACATTCATCATAATTTCAGAACTTAAGATCTTTAGAACTAAACTGATTTTACTTAAAAGCTTATTTAATTTACCTTTCTGTTGAAAAACTGCATCAACCCTCTGATTAATTCCTGGAAATTCATCGGCTGTCAGTCTAGGATAACCATTCTCCATGGACTGGCTGTTTTCGTCAAACCTAAATCATAAGAAGGGAGACATTTTCCAGAGTTTAGACTTCAGTTCTGCACAGAGTTAAGCAGCTTTTAAAAGGTTCCCACCATCTACAATTTAGTTGGTTTCACTGGGGTTGCAAGAGAAAGTTGTGTTATTTACTTGCAGAAATGGCTGCAAGATGCTGGCCATTGTGTTTTCCATGAAGTTGTTTCTTGTTTGCTGATAAAAGTAAACAGCTCCAAAGAAGCATCCTAAGTGAGAAAAATTGAAGGAAGACCCACATTTATGACTCCAGGAATGGGATTTCCCTGCTCTCATGATAACAGTGTGACAGACAGTGCATGGAAACTGGACAGAGTCATTCCTGCTATAGCACATATTTTTAGCATGAATTTTGACTCCTCCTCTCATACTTTGATAAGATATTGTACATAGTCCTGTACTAGCTAACAGATTTAGATGGAGGCAAGGAAGCTGGCTTATTTCTAATACATCAAGTTCTTCCTAACTGAGCCAGGACAATTTTTATGAGATGGGACTAAATTAAGGGAGTTGAAAGGAGAACCTAAAATGTTCTTCCAGATTTGAGGAACCCTCTCAGGAAAAAAAAAAAAAAAACAAACCAACAAACCAAAACAAGTAAACAAAGCCTTTGTTTCACTTCTCCTTGGATACAAGAAATATTTTTCACAGGCACATGAGGCTGAGAGAATGAGTTACTAGTTAAGAAATGCGTGTTGTGGTTTTCTTGCATGCTATTGTCTTGTGACCAAGGCAGTAAAATAACAATGCAAGATATTGTAAATACTCTACCCAAATTAATCAAAACCAAAAAACAGGAAACCACAGGAATCTCAAAATCCAGATGACACTGTATGTTTCACTGAGGAACCCCACAATTAGTCACAATAAAGTCTGTGTGACCCATGCTTGCCCTGGTTGCCTGAGGAAGACCTTTGCAGCCATTGTCCTTGTGCACAGGAGGAATCTTTCAGCTTCCCAAAGCTGACTTCATTCTTCCACCCATCTGCTCTTTAGGTAACAAGACTCACTTATGCCAGTTTGGGAATAGGATTTAGAGGGAGCCTACAGTTACCTAAAAGGTCTACTTTCTCTTTTATCACATGTTCACATTAATTTTTATTCAGATTATATTGGAGTTATTAATAGGAAAACATTTGCCAATTCTTCTTACCTCCAGTACTTATCACCTATGAAGAAGTCTGTCTTCCCTGTATTTTTATTACAAACAGCTGCATCAACTTTCCTGACACCTTCAGGGAAGCCCAGTGTGTTGATATTCTTTGGATAACCAAGCAAGACCTGATATCCACTGATAACCCAGAATTTGTTGCCTGTTAAGATAAATGAAAATATTTAGTTTTTCCAGTCATTTTCAGACAGTAAGTGATAAGGTGCATTCCTTTATTGTAGGTCATACGAAAACTAGGTGAAATATTCTGTTTTTATTTTATTTATTTGAAAAGTGAATTTTATGCACACATCCCATCTTCTCACATAATTAAATTAAGAAAAATATTAAAGAAAATCTCATACTTCACCTTTGAAAAGTAGGATCTGGTCTTTTGTGTTCTCATATGCAGCTTCAATATCAGGAGGCAGATTTGGCCAGAAGGCAGAAATCAATTCACGTTCAGCTTCTGAGTTATCAGGATAGACCCGCCATAAGTGCCTGATTTAAATATGAAACAGGTTTGTAGTACATAACAAACCACAGAAACTTCTACATGTGCAAAAGAATGTGAGCAACACTGTGACTTACAAGCTCTTTCTTGTCAGTGGAACTACCTGGCTTGATGTGTCAGAAAGAAAATAACTCCCTGCACTGGGAAGTGATTTTTTATTCTGGCTTCTTTCTGGCATTACCCTTCTCATTGATACTGATTGATTAATGGGATCAGTTACAAGCAGCTGAATACTTTAGGTTGTTCCTGTACCATATAGTAAGAGGGTTATAGGAGCCCAGGAGGGATTTCTTGTAAGCTATTCACCTGATGAATCCTCCAGATGACTTTGGGCTTGCAAAGGTGACTGGAGGAGACACTGGCTCAACTATATTGTCCAACCTTCTTATTTCTTAGTTATTACATTAGTAAAATTAATTAAACATGTAATTAAGTGTTCAAAGCCAGGTTGGATGGGGCTCTGAGCAACCTGTTCTAGTGAGAACTGTCCCTGCTTGGAACTAGATGATCTTCAAGGTACCTTCCAAACAAAACCTTAATGTGATTCTCAGGAAGGAGATGCATAATTTAGTCAAGTCACTACTCAGTGTAACCATCTATACACTTGAGAATAAGGTCTCATTTGGATTGAGTATTTTCTGGAAAAAAAATGTAACGTTTTCTCAGGGGATCCTGTGAAAATATTGATATAGCTAATATCTGCTAAAACTTTTATTTCCACGAATTGAAATCCATTTTTCTCATTGTAAATCCTGTAAACATGTGAACTACAGAAGTATTCAGTGTTTGTATAAATCAAGAAAAATTAAACCCCACACAGACAAAGTCATATCAGTATTTACCTGCCCTTTAGAAAAATGACTTCTTGTCGGAGTGTAGTTATGGCATCAAAAGATATATGGGAGCCACAGATTTTAGGTGAGGTAGGGGTGGTTGGCCTTTTATCTGGGACATTTGGTGGGGATCCTGAGGGAGACATTTTGGAAAGAATACACCAAATTGTAGAAATATTAAGGTTTCCACACCTTGTTTTTTTAATATTATGCAAATATGATTAAGTTTATGGTGAAACTTTGTGAAAGAGATTCTTTCTTCATTGCTTACCTTTTTTTTTTTTAAAGCCGTGGATTTTACTCACCATAAATAGACTGAATGCCACTTATATCATCTGGAGAGAGGGGAAATTCACTGGGGCTGATGTAGGCATAATTGGGGAACATGAGAGCCCTCTGATCATTAGAATGGGAGAGACCCAGGGCATGGCCAAACTCATGAGCAGCAACAAGGAACAAGTTGAACCCTTAAGAAATGGATAGAGGGAAGAGATCGGTCAAATTTTACTGAGTAAATGGCTGATATGATCACAGCTGGGCTATTGCTCAGTGGCAGTTTTCGTACAATATATTGACATTCACTAGGGAATGCATCTAGGTGAACATATTTTTGTATAGAACAGGATTGTGGTCTTCCCCCACTAGAAGGGAGAGACTTTTGGCCCTCTTGCTTTCTGTTAGCTACTGAAAGTGTGTGTGTGTCATGAGTAGATATCTGGGGGGTGAGTGTGGGTGCAGCCCTTTGGAATGTCCTGGCAGGGTTTCCTGGCTGAGGTAGAACAGATTGAATAGTGAGTCAGATCAAACTAACAGCTCTCCAGGGCAAGGCAGGAGGACACACTCTGTGCTCACTGCAGGTATCAAAGTGTCACTCTGTGTGTCACTCTGTGTCACTCTCCCTCCTACAAACCTGAGAAAGAAAGGTGAGATCACGAATAGACAAGGAAAAATAAAATGTTAGCAGAATGCTTTACCTTTCTACCATTGGGACTTTAAAGCATATGGTTTCTTTAGAGATTTGTCAAACAAAATAAATTTTTAAAATATTATGCTTCTGCATGCTTATTCACAGTGAAATATGTTAAAACAACAAATAAATTAAAATGGAATTTCCTTCAGCATGTGTCCCTCCAAGTAACACGCCTTTCTGAATTAGGGAAGAATGATCATCTGCCCTGCAGACCAACATCTAGAAATGTCAACAGATTTAATGAAGATCACAAGGCTGCGGCAGAGGAGAGAACTGGTCATCGATTGCCCAAGAAAGGCTGGCTGAAGCCAAGACATTCATTTCTCAAAAACCCAAACAAAATAAAGCCTCATTTTTTCCACACATATTTCCAGTCAGTCCTCCCCTCTCACGTGTCTTCTTAGTGCTCTGAGTTCTGCAATGTTTGGCTGCTGGATTTGTTCTGCTGAGGAACAGCAAGAAAACTGTGGCTGACCATTCAGTCCCAGTATGGGGAAAACATTACATTTAATCACCTGACATGTCCAGCCCTTATCCCTCTCTTTTTTTTTCCCCACCACAATAAACCCATACTCTCCTCCTTGTGCAGTGGTTTTGCAGCATCACCCTGTTCATTAGCTCCATGCTTTTCCTGACCTGAGTTCTCTTGTTGCAGCTTTCCATCTCAAAGAAATGAGAAAGCTTTTATCAAGGGTAGTGAACCTCTGGGCCACCACCAGCCCCCAGGTAAGAGTGGCCACATCTGTGGCATTCCTACCTGAAAAGGATTGTCCTGTTGGTATTTTTATCAGGGCTAATTAAGGACTAGAGCAAATCAAGGTGAGTTTATGTCTATGTCATTGTAAGTATCCCAGTTGTAATATCCTCAAATTGCTCTTACGGTTAGAGCAGTGTTTCATCTTCACTTAAATAAAATCAGAATGGAATTTATTCATCTGCATAACACTTTAGAAACCTTTTTTGAACCTACCAGCTGAGCCTGTGGTCCAGTGTTCATCCTCGTCAAAGTGCACATCACCACCTAAGCCATTGCCAGGTGGAAAGGCATGAGCAAGTACGCCAAGGGGGCCATCAAAATAGCGAGGGCAATGTCCATGAGCTAAAGAACACAAATTGATACAACACTAAGATAAAGTTATGACTATTGAAACATCTATTAATTAATTTTATTACTGTATGCAGTATTCATTTTACCTTTGGTCCCAAAAGCAATCATTATATCTGCTATTCCCTTATGAATGCGAGTGAAAATCAGCGGGGTAACAGCACTCCACACTTTAAACGCCTTCTCAATTGCTTCATCCACATCCTCCTTGCTCATATCTGGTGTGTAGTTCACAATTCTACAGTTATGAGAATTCAAGCATAATATTTACTATTTGCAGAAAAAAAAAATCCTAATATGGTTAAGAAGATGAACAGAAAATATAAGACACAATGCAACCTGTAACTAAATAGTTCCCAAGGTTCATCTTGGGCTGAGTGATTTATATATGTGAAAACTGACTGTATTTGAGAAAGTGATAACTGTCCAGTATGTCTTTTTCATAATAATAGTTGTGTACACATTATCAGTTTTTTCTTAAAATGGGCCTTAGCCAGGAGATTGTCACTTGAGCATGATGAAGGTTACCTCCTCAGTTTTCTGTGACTACTATGCTGTTGTCTCAGCAAATTTTAAAGATAATGAGGCTTGTAGAGGGTGCAATTGATGTTTCTGTTTGGCTTACAAGATATTTGTCAGGAGTGATACATGACAGGCAAAATACTGTGGTTGAACCAGTAAATGTAAAATACCCAGCTTGATTTGCACAAATTCCTCTCAGGAGTGTGCATAGGGAATAGCTGTGGAGAGAGAACGATTTTTATATTCCCAACAGGAAGCAATTGCTATAAAAGTTATATTTAAATATAACAAATTTGGATACCCACAAACCTAAAATTGAAACTCAAAAAGTAATTACCGAAATACTACCTGTATGTCAGTTTAGTTTTTTTCCATCCAGGCAGAGTGAAGCCATAGAGACCCACATCAGGTACTCCACACCTGGGTTTCTTCATCATTTCCAATGTCTCATTATCCAGTTTTCCAGTCACTTTCAAACCAAAAAAATGTTGCATTTTCTGAAGTTTTTCAGCTGTGGATTCAGCATTTATTTTCCATCCAAGTTGATTTGGATCCGGCTCAACAGCATAGAATTTATTCAAATAGTTCTAATGAAAAAAAAAGTGACATGTTTCACATTTTGATCTATTTTTTGAACAAATAAATACCTTAGGATTGATGTTGTTTGTGTGGGTTGCTGGCAAAACCTTCTTCCTGTGATTTTGGAGCACAACAGATGTTTTTCTGAGGATCATAGCTAAACAGAAACAGACAACATTGTCCTGACTCTTATTTACTTAAGATTTCCAGTTTGTACAGATTTATCCTACTTTAGTAAAGTCTAGACAACAGAGTTCTATGCAATAGCATTGTCTCAGAAAGGCAGCAAGCTGCTGTGCAACTGGAACATGCAGAATAGGGATAAAAATAGAGGGCTCAAACGATCCCAGATATAGAAAATGCAGTTACCTGTACAAGCTTTGCATCTTCTTCATTGTCTTTCTCTGGGTGGATGGGAAGAGCACTAGAAACAGCTGTGCATGTTACAAACCAAAGTGAAAGAGCCTTCATTTTTACTCTCATCCCTGTCCTGGTAGGAGAGCTGTCTGCTTTCTGCTCCATGTGCCTCCTTCCTCACGTCCCAGTTCGTATGGTTATGGGGTGCTTTGGGGAGTCAGCTGTAGACTGACTCAGAGCTCATCATGCTCTGATTCCCTCCACACAGGCTATAACACTGTGCAGACAGACACAATAAAACTTAATTGAACCCATCCGATTTCACAGTTGTCTGAAGTCAGATGGGATTTGAATCTGTCTAAGAGGCTTGGCTACGCTTTCAAAACCGGCACTCAATTTCAGTTATTTTACACTGACTTTGACAAACCTGAGCAATTTCATGCCAGATTAAGTGATGCACAAATGCAAAACCTTGTAAGTTGTCCCAACACACGTGTGAAGTGGGACTACCAAATGTAGGGGTACTCTACATTCTCAGCCTAGAAAATGGGAACTGTGCATGAGGTATGAATCCCATAAAAAGCAAAACAGACTTTGGGAGAAATTACTGTAAGCAGAATATTTTCTTTTCGAATTGATTCATAAAGTGAGACAGAATGTTTTGGAAAATGGATGAAAATGCCAATTCCTTACCCACTTCTTTCTGGCAATTTTTGTAAGCAATGTGTTTCTTTTAAATTATTCTGGTGGAATCCAAGATATACATAAATGAGATTGATTCTACCTTATAAATTGAGCCTAAAGAATGTGAGTAATCTTATATCTCTGCCTGCATCTATCTGTCTGTCTATCTATATATCTATCTATCTATCAATCATCTATCTATCTATCTATCTATCTATCTATCTAATCTATCTATCATCTATCTATATATCATCTATCTATCCATCTATCTATCATCTATCTATCTATCTATCTATCTATCTATCTATCTATCTATCTACCTATCTATCTTTCTGCCATTTCATCACTAAAGGGTTTTTTCAGTTTAACCACATTAGCCACAGGGCATATGATTATTTCCTGTCTTAAGTAATTCAGAATAAAGGAAGTTTCAAGAGTCACACAGGCTGTGACAAATAATGGGATTTCACCCTGTTCCAGCCAAGCACACTCCCATTGGCAGCAAAGGGATTAAGGTGTTCGGGACCTCAGGGGAGCTCTCACAGCACATACTCAACTTTTACAAAAGTGTTGAAAGAAATGCCTTCAGAAAGAAATGCCTTCATGTTGGACAGTGGCTTTTCAGGAAATCCATGGTTCTGGTTTTTGGCTTTTTTGCTGTCTCTTCCAGCCAACTTTTCTCCAGCTGGAGGCATTAATGACAAATTTTACATTCCAATAGCCTCATTGTTAAACTTGTTGTTAAAGGCATTTCTCAGCTACTTAAAAAAAAATCAAACCCTTCTTTTGATTTTTATCATTACATTGTATGTGTCCCATTCAGTTCTGTATGTATTTCACCATATTGATTAGATTTTTGTTGACATAATGCACGTTTAGACAGCTACATAACAGACACCCATGTTATGAAAACTTAGGAATACTGAGTCCCTGCTGGTATAGTGTTAAGATCATGACCATGCTGCAGCACTATTTCTGGTTCCTGGGATACTCCATGTAACATCACCAGTACTACTGATGCGATGAGGATAGGCAGTGAAACTTCTGGGTTAAAACAGGGGTCACATTGCTGCTGTCTTCTAAGAGGAGAAAAGAAGCCATGGGGTAGTTCAACACCAACCATCTGTAATAAATGTCAAAGATAAGCATTAGGAAACCATAACCAGAAGCTGCTTATAGAGCTTCTTCTTTTCCCAGACCTCAAGGCCAGCTATAGACGTGTTTGTGAAACATCACTTGTGAACCTTTTCCGGTCTCTCTCTCTCGGGCAGTGGGAACTGGCTGCTGTGTTGTGTAGATGGCCATGTTGCAAAACCCTGTTAGTGTTTTCTGTGATGTAGGTCTCCATCATTTGTCACTCAGTTGTCTTCTGAGCAAACACTAATATTAGCTGAAACTAAAAATGTAGTCTAAATTAGGGGTTTTGACTTCTCTGGATTGAATGAAGACATTGTAGAGGTCAGATAACCCTATTTTAAGATAGTTGGTTGAATCACTCTCCAGAGATACGTATTTCTCTGTTTTCTGTAGAAGAAAGCTTAATTAATAAATGCATAAAGTTAGATGCAGTTGATCTTAACCTAGTTGCTCTAATTGTCTCTATCCATCACTGCTACATGGCAGACAGCTGTGGGGATCTGATAGCCAGTCACAGTGGGAAGCAAGAAAACCACTTCTCCCAGTTCATACCAAATTGCCCACAGTTCTTGATTTCTCTATAAAATTAAATTCATATCAGCCAAAACATGTTTTCCAAAAATGTATTCTAGTGCCATGTGAAAATGTGTTTGGTGCAAAAGCCCTGAACAGCCTTTGTCTTTTGTGACATATGCATGAGTATAATCAAGTTATAGCACCATGGTTATTCCTTCTAGCTTTGAAACCTTTGAGACAAACAAATACATCTATTTCAAAACATAAGACACATCCCTAAAAAGAAAGCCACACTGGTGGCTGTGATCCAGAACCTAGAGGGGACCTGTGGCTTCTAGACTGGTAGTTGGAAGCCAGCTGGAAGTCTTTAGGCACCTTCATGGCACTGGAGAACTGTTCAGGCAGAAGAGTCACACCACTACTCTTCAGGCTCAATCCTTCCACAGAGCCAACAAAACTGAATTTTCACTCAGCTTGAGTGAAAAACAGGGGCAAAGGCAAATGGTCCACATACTGCTTTTGACTCCTGATGGATTTTTAGCAGACTGCAGCGTGTGAGGGCAGGACTCAACCATGCCAACACAGGTCCATAGAGACAGTGTAGTCTCTGTGGGCCTTTGGGAACTGATGGGCTCCCAGGAGTCCTGTTTCATACCTGCATGGGTTACTAGGTTCTTACAGAACTGCAAATGCACTAAACACATTCAGGGAATTGAATTCCTGGCTGGGCAAGTCTGCACTTACTGATGATATGGGCTACAATTACACACCACACCTGTAGCAAGACCCTGGGGAGGGGTACAGTGCTTTAACACAGTACAGTAATTAGCAAATAGAGGTAAACTTATTAAAAAGGAAAAAGAAAATTACAGGTGATTTTATGGACAAAACATCCCAATTCGTAATTACTGAAAGCCTGCTCTGTGCCTGAAGGAAGACAAGAGCGACTGGCACCAGATGTGCCCTCCTCTTCATGGTGTGGCTGGAATGGAGCAATCACTGTGCTCCCACAAGCAGAGGAAATGTTCTCTCACATAAGCACAGGGCAGATTTCTCACAAAGGAATCACTTCATTTTGAGCTCTCATCTTCCTGCTCATGGGAAATTCACAAAGTGAATTTCAAAACTGCGTCTGGCAACTAAAAGTTGGACAGGATGTGAAAAGGCATGGACTAAAAATATTGCATTAGAAACTTCATCCTTCTTTTAGCTTCTTTTAACTTCTCCATCTTTCATGGACTGTAAATTACCCTTTATCTCTCTTTCCTCTCTGACATAACCACCTCCTTACCCCTCATCTCCCATTTCACTGGCCCATGGGAACTCACCACTCTTTGCTTCTAGAGAGGGACTAACATTCTGCTCTAAGTCTCAGAAGCTCTTTTGACATCACCTTGACAACCTGTGCTTTTACTTCATATGTACAGGGGACATATGCCCCCAGTTTTTGTTTTTTAATATAAATTGTTCTAATAAGAAGTATTATTTTTGCTTGTAAATCTTGTGTTATATTTTTAGACCATTTCTGCTAAAAAAAGCAGAATACAACAAAATCAATTTAGATTTATATACTTCTAAAACAATTTTTGGTTTAATTGTCATTCAGTAGCACTGACTTACACAAAAAAAAAAAGATTCAGTAGCATTGCTACTGAGGTTTGATATTAAAGAACTAGTATCTAGTTCCCTATAGTTATAGTACCTATATATATATACCAATATACCTAGTTATAGTACCTGTAACACTTTGTGAGAACAGGATTCACATAAATTAACTTCTTAATTAAACCTTTTGATATGCTGCAATTTATTTTTATTGTTTTGTAATATTTTCTTGGGTTTTATAAAGTATATCATCAAATTAATTTTCAATTATACAATTTCTTATCTTTGAATAGTATTGAGACTGATCTATACTGAATTTTAAAAAAAATAAGAATTACCAAGTCAGTTCATTATTTATGAAGGATAAAATTTAATAGCCTTCTAATACAGACAGATAAGTAATGAAAGAAATGAAACAGATATGTTTTTATGAGACTACACATTATTTTCTCAAATATAGTAACTTTTATTACACCAACCTTAAACCTTCCACTGAAGTTTGTTGAATTATACAGATACAAAATATAATACATTTTGTTCTGTTCATATGGCTTCTAGTGTTATCAGCTGAGCCACAAAGACTGAAGAGAAAGTGAATAACCCTTCAAACACCTTAACTGAGGGCTTTTGCAGAAAATGTGGTTTAGCTGGAAATCAAGCTGTCCCTTTTATGAATCTTTCTATCAGATGTATTTTTGGCCAAGAATTTTAATCTTTTAAGCAAACTTCTTGATTCTCTAACCTACTGGAATTAGGTGGGATTTAGTAACTACTGAAGTAGTAAGAGAGTAGAAAGATCCTTGATTAAAGTGTATTTGTTTATTGTATGATTTGGCTACCTTTGAGAGCAAGTGACTTGTTTCTTATCTCAGGGGTCCTTTCTAATCTACATTTCTACATTTCTGGACTTGAAACCAGTTCCTAAAACTAAAAACATGAGAATATTCCTTCTCCTCTGTCCCCCTGCCCTCTGCTCACAGTTGTAAAGATGTACACCCAGGACAGTAGTGTCAGAGGGGAAGTAGGGGAAAAAAGAACAGAAAGTGGAAGTAGATCTGTACACTGATGATAATTAGCCCCAACTAATTAACCATCAGATTTTCACCAGGGTTTGTGAGGAGTGAGGGGTTCAGAGACAAGTTCAGCCCTCCTTTCTCTGTCTTTGTGAAAAAACCTGGTATTTCTTGCCAGAATACATTTTTTAGTGTTTGAAAGCTAGACTTGGCTCTTGAGTATCAGGGCAAAAAAGATATCAAGAACAAAATTATATGAGAAACATAATTTATTAGGAAACTTGACCATAACAGGAGAAGTTTGGATAAATTATATAAATTTATTTGGCTTAAAATAAATAATTAGTAAGACTATACTGCCATAGAATTTGAACAGAAATCTGTTCTGACCTGAGAATCATGAAATGCTGAAAAATGCAGCAGATAAAAACATACAGTGTGCAATGGAAAAACATTGCAATTAACAATTAAACCAGCTGGTGCTCTTCATTTGTCGAACAATCCGTTTGGCACGAGGATCAAACTGGAACTGGGTTGTTCCATGGAAGAAATACACATAGCCTAGAAGTAAAATTTAGTGCAATTATATTTCATAGCTGACTTTTTTTAGTGTTTTGGGGAAAAAAATCCCCATTATAGACAGTCCATGTATACCTGATATTTTTAATTTTCTTTTCAATAAAGTTAATAGCAGGTTTTTGAAAAAAAAAAAATCTTCTGTGTAGAGATGTTCAAATATTCACATAAACACAGGTTAAAGGTAAGTTTCACTCACCATCTTTCTGGAAAGCAGCATCAACTCTGCCAATGTTTCCAAATTCGGAGACTATTTTCCTGGGATACCCATGATCCATGGATTTTTTATTTTCATCATATCTTAGAAGAAAAAATGTCATTACAATTTATGAGGAAGGAGACAATATTTTGAGAGTCAAAAGCAAATTCTTACATGCAACTCTACTGTTACTAAGAAGTCTCACAGAGATTAACTTAAGTAACTTTTTGATTCTTATTATTAAGAATTATCTTTCTCTTGGAGATTTCTCTGAGATTTGAAAATCCTGTCTATGGTAAAGTTTGTCACAATGTTCCCAGGGACCCTGGAAACACAGCTCAGAAATTTATTTTTTTCTGGACTAGCAGAGTCTTGGCCATCACTTGCACATAAAATGAATTTCCATAAAATGAATTTACATTTCAATTTTATGTTGAACTGGATATTCCACTGAATATCCAGTTCAACATAAAAACAAAACATAAAACTTTGGAGAAGACAGTAGCACAATCCTGAACCATAGCTGAATTAGTGTCAGCGATGGACTTCTTAAAAAAAATTGCTCTCTGAAATTTGTCATGAGCTTCAATTAGAAATACAAGCAACTTTAAAATTGGAGAATACTTATAATTACTTCATAGAGGAATTAAATTACAACGATTTGCTCATTTTGTTTGAAAAGTGAATTAAAAGTCAACACTATCACAATATAGCACAAAAAAGTAGCACTGTTTAGGAGCAAAAGTGAGTAATCTACTAGAAATTGACTCTTTTTTTATTGAGTAGCTTTTCATTCAGGTGGAAGTACTTATAATCCTGTTACAGGAATCTAATGTTTAGGAAAAAAATAATCCTGATGAAAGGGTGACATTTTCTAGCAAATGCCCAGTTTTTTTGAACTCCAAAGAAACACATTTAAATTTCTGGAATATGCCTGGTTTAAACATCGATCCACTCAAACTATATAGTAATACATCAGTCCCCAGGGAAATGAAAACCTGTCTTCTGGTAAATGAACATTAAATCTTACCTCCAGTATCTGTCAGCTACAAAGAAGTATGTTTTCCCTGTGGTTTCATCGTTGTAGGCTGCATTAACTCTTTTGACAGTCTTCGGGAGCCCAAAGCGATAGATTGGTTTGGGATAGCCAGGTAGAACCTCATATCCCCTGATCACCCAATACTTATCCTCTGAAAAATATGAGCAAGTTTCATTTGTTTTTGCTGTTTATAAAAAGCATTTACTTGGGTTTTAGATGTCTGGAAGACAATGTGTCTAGATGTCAGTATTATTCCTCCCAGTTTATTACTTTAGAAGATGTTTCTAATTCTTACACTGGGACTACATAATGAAGTCAGGGGAAATGGCTTTTTTAAAAATTAATAAAATATTAGAATCATGAGGTGTGTTGGATAGAGCTTTTCCCAGGATTTAAAAAAATTAATATAACATATTTTTCGTGATAACAACTTGGGGAGGGCTGGACGTTGATGAGTTAAACCATTGATCTTGGATTGGGATATTGAATTTGTTAAATTCCTGTAATATGCTATTTGATTATAGAGCCATATAATATTTTGAAAATTAGGCAATGTGCATCAAATTAAACTATTAAGGAAAGCACGTGCCCAATCAAAATGCTTTGGTAATTTTAGATGCAATGAACATATTTATATATGCAAATAGGTCATGTACTAGAGTATGTGCATAGTGAATTTATTTGAGATATATAAAGGGTACTTGAGACCTTGAACAAGAAGGACTGATTGTCAATTCAGTGAACAATTTTCCTCTCACAGTACAATTTCCCACCAACATATTTTTGCTTTTTTTTTTTTTCAAAATATAACAAATACTAATAAACATATCAGTAACTGTAGCATAAAACTGCCTGTATTTGTTAATTGATTTCAGTAAAAATCCTTCTGCATGAAGTGAAGTGCTGTTACCTGAAGAAAACTAGACCTGAAGAACAGTAGCTGTTTTCATGACTTGTTTTTTTCAGGGCATTAACTATAACAGAGGGGAAATTTTTCTAGATTATGACCTTGGGAGATCCATTACAGCAATATGATCCTCTGGTAAGTATTTTCGGAATTGTAAGATTATGTGTTCTTCTTCCTTAAAAACACTTTAGCTTCTGTAACTGCATAGTTTATAAGAAGCAGGAAGTAAAAGGTCAGAAAAAGTGGAGACCTTCTCATTCAATTACCTTTAAAAACGACAATTTCATCTGTCTCAATATTTTCATAAGCAGCTTGAATTCCTGATGGTAACCTTGGCCAGAACAGTGAGATAAAATTGAGCTCTGTCTCTGTCCTTTCAGGATGCTTGCGCAGCATGTATCTGTTTTAAACAAAATTTAAGTCATGAAACAATTTCACTCCTATAAAAAATTCAAAATGATTATTTTAGCTCCTGGAGTACAACAGAGGGGAGATGTGAATACCCCCTGTCCACTGAGTGTAAAACAAATCTAAAGCAAAGATACTGGTAATTTTAGCACCTGAATTATGTGCTAAAAATCAAGCAAATTGAATATAAGACCTCCTACTTCTCTGTAGCAATAAGGCAATAGATGGGCAATAAAGGCAATAAGGCTCAGATGTCCTTCTCCCTGGCAGTGCTTTCACTTCTCTCCCTGCTCCTGAACTGAGGATGTGTGAGACCCATGGGCACATTGCTAACAGATACATGAGTGCTCTTGCTTTGCTGTTGATTTGAATCACTTTCAGAGATAAGTGTGTCACAGTGGTGGGCACAGGGATAGAATCGTTGGAAAACAACCTACAAGCTCCTGCCACCTGCCCTGCTCTTGTCAAATAGGGCTCTTTGGATTAATCATCTGAGAATGGTCTTCTAGCGCTTCTCTTTGTAATACATTTCAAAAGGACAGTTTTCCCTCATGGATTTTTTAAACTACAAATTATATTAAAGAAATAATATATGTGCTTATTGCTGTTACCTGCCCTTGAAGAAGAATATTTCTCCACGTAGGGTAGTAATAGAATCAAATGTCAAATTTGGGTCACAAGCTTCTGGAGTTACAGGTCCTGTTGGCTGCACAGCAGCATTAGATCGTCCTGTGGGATGAGTATTTATCATTTAATGTGGAGAAATATAAGGAGAGTGTTCAGAAGGTCTCTGAGGACCCAGAAACATGTTTTATACAGAATGAAAAGTGATATAATTTTAAAGTTTGTCATTAAATGCAGAACTCTAATGTTGATAAAACCAGTTGTGTTGGTCTTTTCAAAATGAGATTTTTGTGGAACTGGACTTCAGCTGAAGTTAGCTTCCAGGAATTTTCTCTCTTTTGTTAACCATTTTTCAGAAACTGATAAACTTCTCATTTTGGTGGAATATTAAATACTTTCATTTTACCATTTACCAGCCTCCCAAGTAGAAATATTAAATAAATATATGATTTCTTACCATAGATGGCCTGAATTCCATCAATGTCATCCTGCGGAAGTTGGAATTCATTGGGGTCGGTGTAGGAGTAAGTTGGATACATCAGTGCTCCAGGATCATTTGAATGAGACAGACCCAGTGAATGGCCAAGCTCATGGGCAAGAACAATGAACAAATTGTAGCCTATAGGATGAAAACCATAAGAAACAGCATAAAATGCTTCAATACTTTGCAAAACTGACTAAATGGGAAACTAATATGCACTAGAGGTACAAGAAAGACTGTAAGTAACTCTATCATCATAACAACACAAAAACATTGTTACAGAAGAGCTGTATGAGTATGTAAAGGATGCCTGGCCTTAATTGTGTTCTTATCGTCATTTCTCATTGTCCTTCTGACTTATAAACATGAGTTGTTTCCCCTGCTACCACATAAACTGCTCACATCAAGGGTCATGTCCATGATGAGGGATTGTTAGCAGTAATACAACAGGAAAAAGAACTTCAAAATAAACAATGAGATTACAGTTTCGGTGATAATTGGAACACCCTAGTTAGCACTAAACTTTGAGGGGCTAGATTAAAAAAAGAAAGAATTTGCCTTCAGAAGTCTATCAACAGATTTCCCTCTATCCAAGTTTCAGCTTTACTCTGAACAAAAAAGTATATTAAAGTGCTGACCTTAACATTGTTATAAACCCTTGTGATGTAAATATTTATATGACATTATAAATGCCACTATGATCTAGAAATCTATTTTTTGCAAGTTCATCCTAAAAGTGGCAGTAAAAAACAACTCCAAAGAAAGGGCAAGCAATAATAAATTAAAAGCTCTGTCCCTTTTGCTCACTTTTCTGCCTGTAGCCAGGCTCATGAAATAGTAAACACGTGAAGTAAGACAGTATGAGATTAAAACTATATAGATTCAGCTACAAAAGCTTACCTCTTCCATCTTTTGTCCAAGCTTCCTCCTCATCCATATGCACATCTCCACCAATACCTTCACCAGGCTGGAATGCATGAGCCAGCTGTCCGTTGGGACCATCAAAAGGAGAATTGTCACGGTGGTCTAAAATGAAGAGGTAAAAAATTATTTAAAACCCTAAATTACTTCTATAACTTCAGACGGGTATTTAATTTCCTGCATTATCATTGTTACCTCTATAAGCAAAAGAGATCATGATATCTGCTACTTTGTCCTCAACCTTTTGGAATGTCAATGGTGTCACGTTGCTCCAGACACTGAGAGCTTTTCTGACTGCTTCATCTACATCAGCTCGTCTCATCTTTGGGGTGTAATTCAAAATCCTTCAAAGAAAACACAACACATAAAATATTGTCTAGAAAACAGTTGAAATTTCAGCATTTTAGCTGAAATGTAATTACTTGTGAAAAGCTCAAAACTCTTAGACATATCTTTCATGAATGAAAATTAACAAAGGCTTTCTTTTACACACTGCCTTCTAAAGTATCTGTCTTCTTCCAGAAATCACTAAATCACCCCATATGTCCATATATGGCATAATATGATTCCTTCAGACCCCCCACCCCGAAGTCAGGGTGCTAGATTTATACCTCTTTGAACCAGATTAGGAAAGATTACCTGTATGTCAGATTATTTCTTTTCCATTTGGGATTCCCTGGTGTGAACGCATACCGCTCCACATCAGGTACGCCACATCTGGGCTTTTTTATCACCTCCAATGTGTCAAGATCAGCTTTTCCAGTCACTTCTAATCCAAAGAATGACTGCATTTCCTTGAGCTTTTCAGTAAAGGGGTTTTTACCACCACTTCTGAAATAGGGATGGTGATCCTTTTGAAGGTCATAGAAATTCTGTAGATAACTCTGAATAAGAGTTAAAAAAAAAAAAAAGAGTGTTGTGACTTAACAGTACTGTCTTTGGTCACACTTAAAATTTACTAAGTAATCTTAAACTATTTCCATATTGACACGCCCTGTTTACCAGGACCAACAACAACCTCTTTTCTTCAATACAGTTTTCCTATTGTTTTCTGAATTGGTTGTTTCACCGGTGAAATATATCAAGAAATGTCTTGAAAATCTAATATCTACTATTAATAATTGATTCTACATTATTTACTGTGCTCAATTACTCTAACAACAAAGCTTACAAGGAAGCTTATAACTGGCCTCATCCAAGGATTCTGAGGCTGGCAGTGAGACTTCACACAGCCAGGACTCCCACCAAAGCAGCTGACTACTGCTAGAGACTCAGACTTGGTGAATCATGCCTTTTATCTTTAGCTACAGAATATGATACTAGAAACTCAGGCCTTCCTACTGAATTTCAAGCATATGGTCTACAACAAATTATGTTGTGTCTGTGTGGGTTCCCTTTTTCCAAAATATTCTACAAGAGATCTCTTCATCCAAAACATGGAGAAACATGCCTGATTCCAGCAAGTTTCCTTCCTTAAATTAAGACCAGTCATATCAAAAGTTTCAAAGCACATTCTGAAATGTAAATTGCTGCTGAGTTTGACTGTTGCTGCTAGAACTCATGCCTCAGTAGTTTTGTTATTACTTTACTGACAACACCGAAGGGGAAGTATACAATATTCAGATGACTTCTGGGTAAATAAGTTTCACATAATTTTCACATATTTTCTAGGCTGATAGGAAAAACTTTCTCCTAAGACATCTGCAAAATGGCACATCTTTAGTTTCCACCCATATTCTGTGAATTGCAATTATACTTATCTCTCAGAATACCTTATGTTTCCCTTAGATATGCACTGAAAAAATACTTACCTCTACAAGCTGTAGGGTTTTTCCTTCATCTTCTGCTTCTGGAGCCACAGGAAAGGCAGAGGAGACGGCCACATACAGTGTCAGGAGAATTGCAAAGGTCTTCATCCTCATCTAAGGTTGTCTGCCTCAGTTTCACACTTGAGCTACTGAGCACACTTCTCAGCTGTGTTTATATAGCTGATAGTAAATCAGTGACAGCCTGACTCATGCTGTATAATATCCTCTGATTAGTAAAAATGATGCATAGCAGTTTCATCATCAGGTAGTGATGCAAGGTGTTTAACTAATATTACTATCCTTATTTTGTTCAAGTCTTCTGGTTTGGGCAATTTTATAGCATGTTTAACAAATAAGAAAATATTTTTCAGGTAAAATGTGGAATTACATCTCATATGTTTTCTTTGAGTCATGATCTGAGACTATTTATGGCACAAGGTTTTGACAAAGTGGAGAAATAATGAGAAATAACATTTAAGAGCAATGTAATATATTGTATGATAATGAAATTATGCTACATATGCTACATATGATTTAATCGTAAGCAGACTATAAAATATTGTGTAGCAATATGTAATATCAACATAAAAATAACAGTACAAAGAACCAATCTTATTTACAAACAACCAGCAGCATAACTCCAGGAGTACTGTCATCTAACAGTTATCTAACAGTTCTATCTAAAACAATCTTACAATGTTAGCACAAGTGAGTGCTAAAATGATCCAAGTTTTTCTACCGATATTAACAATTTTGGTCACACTACTGGAATGCATAATCTGGGTTCCTATTTGTATGGTAAGTAACATTTCTACTCTTGGCAGCATGCATAAGGTCTCTGCTGCAATAGTGTGTTTCGATTCAGGCAGAGTGAGATGATGAGAGGAAAAGATACCATGAAAGACAAGAGGAATTTTCATCAGCGTGGAAAAAGAAGTTTAAAGTAACCATTTTTTACCCTGTCGTCACTGCTTCATGGAAGGGGGAGTGAGAGGAGCCATGTTTAAAGCTGGTAAATATAAGGGAGTATTTGAAAAAAAGTTAGCAGCCTCTAGTCTACAAGGCTCTAGCGTGGTCTTAAACAACATTGATTAAGTTTAGACATGAGGTTTGGGATTCAACTGCCTGAATATTAATATTATTTTAAATTCTCTAGGGAATCACAAATTATGTCCATTTGCCCTGGAAGGATGCAGGTCTCCATAGCTCCTGTGCCAAGGCACCCAGCCCTGGGTGGGTGTCTGAAGTAGAGGCAAATGAGTAATGACATGGAATCTGCTTGAAGGGTTTTGTTGTGTTGATATCTGTAAGTTATTTAGGTCTCCAAGTTCCTATTTTGGACAATGAATTCTAAAGAGTGATTCAACTGACCACATAACATGGACTTCTAGATGAGAAGGATTGCTGTCCATACTACATTGACTGCATTGGCCAGGTCCTTAACTGTGATAAGAGAAGTTTAAATATCTTGTACTGTGTAGACTCCTAAACTGAGGAAAACGTTTCTAACTGAAAGCATCAGAGTAATTGGCCTGAAGGGGACATGTCTTTGCTAACTCTGCAGCCTGTCAGGTACAGGCTGGACATCTTTCAGGATGGTTTTGATGTTTCTGTCTTTATTGGAGGTAAAGACCCTCCTTGTAAACCTTAAAAGAGAAACAGTAAATGTTAGTGTGAGAGGGAGAAATACAAATAAATGTCATTATTTTAATTGTGCTGGGGAATTCTTCAATTACTTTCCCAAATAACATGAAAAATAATCTATTTAATATGAGATGCTACACTCACTGTAGTGTATCACCCCCAAATTACATCTAGGTTCTGCAGAGCTTACACTACTCCTGGGAAAAGTAAATTGCCTTATGCCTTCCAATGCAAGTCACATAGCTTGCCTGGAGTGATTGATTGAAGTGAATACAGGACACTTCAAAAGCAGAAGCTGGGATTTGAAATGACTAGGAAAAGGATTCCTCAAAGGGTACAGCTGTTGTAGACTAAAGAAATTCAACTTCATGGTTCACAGTCCAAAGAGACTTAATTACTGGTTATTCTTACTCCATCTTGATTCGGACATGTAGAAAAAGAATTTTGTGTGCTAGATGCTTCTCCAAAGACTTGGCTACAACTCAAAGGATTTTGGGATTTGTGAAATGCTGCTTAACTTCTCTAACTCAGTTTCTAAACCAGTCTTATGACCCTGTAAATTTTTCTCCTTCCTGTGTTTCTTTAGGATGGTTAACATAGTTCCTGATTCAATATCTTCGCTTCTTATTTATTTTCCATAAGGAGTTGTTAACTTATTGCTTCTTTTATCTTTTTTTTCCCTTTTATTTTCTGAAGGCATCATAGACATGTTTAAGCACATACATGCAAAGAAGAGAGGCCTGTTAATCAGATGCATCTGGTGGCTGAGACATGAACATAAAGAAATTCTGTGCTGTGGCTTTCACAGAGAGTTTCTTCTGCCTTGCAGATTTCTGTGCAGGGTCTATGGCCATATTTTAATGTGGTCAAGAGGATACTGAATTGGGCAGAGTGTCAGAGAGGACTCCTGGCTTTTTTCTATGACACTTTAAATAAATTACTTTCCAAGGCAGCCAGTGGAAGGACTAGCAAATCCTGGACTCCAGCACTTTGTGCATTTGAGGAGTAAAAAACTTTAAGCAGCATCAGGAAGAGGAAGCAGAAGCAGTGGCATCCCCCTGTCTTGGGAATTTCCATGGTGTTGGGCTACAAGGTCATGTCCCATTTCACCATCTGCACTGACTTCCTACTGCGTGTCCTTCGGCACAGCTCCCTAGAACCCAAGGGAAGACGGGTTTCAGTCATCTGCTTTCCCATGGTGTGGCAGCTAGCACACCACCACCTTCTCCTTCTCAAGCACTTGCCTTCAGACAAAGGCTCAAATCCCAACAGAAGGAGACATGAATATACCAAAATGAAACTGAGATGTCCGCAGAGGAGGAAGTCTCATGAGAGTTGTTACTGAGTGCCAGCTGGTGTCTGCACAGTTCCTCATTTTTCTTGCAGGACCATTGTGTTGCACCTGCATTTGACTGGCACTGTCCTGGCCTCTCACTAAACCCCATTTCCAGTTATTTTCCTATGTGAGTGGCTCTGTCTGGAGGATCTCAGTGAGATCTCTGGGGTGGGGCCAGGCCTGGAGGCCCCTGTGTCAGTGGTGCTGTGACTGGAAAGAGGCCAGGGTGCACACAGGTCTGTTGGGTACATATGTACATGGATCTGTACCTGTTGGGGTACAAGCACAACCTCACTGCTGGACCTGGGGTCAGGGAGCTGCAGAGCCTCAGGTACATCAGGGTACCAGATATGGACAACTCCAAGCACACCGTCCCTGCCTGGAGTTTCTTTAAAATTGTAGAAATTTAGAATCATAGGATGGCTTGGATTGGAAGAAATCTTAATGGCCATCTTGTTCCAACCCCTTTACCATAGGCAGGGACACCTTCCACTAGACCAGGTTACTCAAAGCCCCATCCAACCTGGTCTTGAATGCTTCCAAGGATGGGACATCCACAACTTCTGTGGCAACTCTTCCAGTGCCTCACTACACTCCAAGTAAAGAACCTCTTCCCAAGACTTAATCTAAGTCTCTTGTATTTTAATTCAAAACTATTTGCCTTTGTCCTTTCACTATCTGCCCCTGTAAAAAGTCCTCAAACCTCTTTGTCCCTCTTAAGTACTGGAAGCTCACAATGATGTGTTCCTGAAGTCTTCTCTTCCCAGCTCTCTCATCCTGTCTTCACAGCAGAGCCGTTCCAGATTTGCTTACATGGAAAATCTCCAAGTAATCAAAGGAGAGAGGGAAGCTTTACACTGACCTATCCCCAACAGCTCTTCAGAGGCAGCTCTTGTCTGGACCAAAAGCATCAGTGCCTCACTCACCCTGAATCACCCTGCTAGGTCTGGTACCCATCTGCTAAGCCACTGCTAAGGAAGAGGAGGTGCCACAGATGTTAAGTCAGTGCTTTCAAGGGTTTTTCCAGTGTATACAAGAAGTACAGATTTGTGTCTCCCTGTACTAGCAATAATCCTGCTTTATTTTAACACTTCTTCCTCATCAAAACTGCACCCTTCTTCCTTGTGTTGAGACAAGAGGCCTCAAAATACCCATTTCTAGGTACTCTGCTGACTGCTCCTCACTCTTTAGGTCTTCACAGGAATGTAAGCATTGCTGGAGGTCTACCCAGCATTGTTTCCTTTTTCAGCCTTAACTGAAAAAGACATTTAGGCAGAGGTGTTAAGAAGAGACATATTTCCCCAGAAGAATTTCCCAGCCTTGAACGATTTTCTGTCTCAGTGATTTTGATTTATTTTGTACCTCACTTACCTAGGGCTTGGATTTGACTCTTGAAGCCATTTCCCCTTTCCCATAGCTATCTCTGGTAACATGTTCTAATGACTTCCACCCACACCCCTGACTGAATAATGCAAAAATAAATTCACAGTTGAATCATTATGGGGTTTCCCTAAATCAAGTCTCTCACGACAAAGTTACTGTAGAAAAGGGAACATTGATTGGTAGTTATGTAATTTTAATGTTACAAAAATGAAAACAGGTACCTCATAATTCTAAGAATTGTATACTGTTACAATTTGTCACTATGATGTTTGCAACTGCTTTCTCAATACCATAAATAATCAGCATTCCCAGAGGAAATACTTTTCTTTCCATTCTGTGCTCTTATGCATACGCTAATCTTCTGACATCTATCTAATCTGTTTTGAAACAACAAAATAAAAAAATCTTCCTGCGAACCTGGAATATTATCCTGAAACAAGCTATTTTCCTTGGAGGATGTCACTTGTCATGTTAAATCTAATGTGTCAAAAGGTAAGCTGTGTCACTGTGCAGCAATATTCTACTGATTGTCAGATATTTGCTTGAAGTTAGAGGGTTCATGAGTTTTTCCTGAATGAACTAGGTACATTTTAATACTGAGATGAAACAGCCAAAGGCAAGTCTCCAAATCAGCTGTTCTGAAGTTTGCACAAGCTCATAGCTTCGTATCACCCAATGTTAAACATTTTCTTTATAGGATTGCTGCTGGTACCGCTCCAAGGGAATGATCAGTCACTCAGTTTACAAACCAGGGTGCAGTGCTGGGCAGTGTTAGGAGCACAATTCTATAGTTCAAACCACTCAAAAGTCCAAAGGCCACTGTGATAGAGTCCAGGATGACAGGTGCTGAATCAGTTCTAATTATCCTATTGTAGAAAAGCAATTCAATGTGACCAGTCCCACACTGGGGCAGCGCCTGTGTTACACCTCAGTGACTGGCACAGTCTCAGACATGGCATCATCAATGATTTCAGTAAAAGGAGAAGGGAAGGAGTGCCACTTTCCATGCCAAGCACCTGTTTCCTGAACACAGGAAATCAAATTACATTCTTCATCTTTGCAGTTGGGCTGTTACCTGGGATGCGAATCTGGTCTGTTGTGTCCAAGCCTTGATTTCCCTGATGGTAGATAGGCCTTGGGATGCCCTGAAGAACCAGAATTACCAACTTGAAGCCCTTTGCCTCTAAACTTGGTGGTTATCACGAAAGCTGTGCAGATGTAAAACTTGTCCTGAAAGAGGCAGCAAGAAGAAATCAATGTGTCCACACTGATCTACAAATGAAATCTGCATATTTCCTGGAGATCTGCACTATTTGGGACATACTGGAACTCCTGTAGGTTCACAGTCCTCCAGTTGGATACATGGCACAAATGCCAAAACATCCCATGAGACAGCTACTGCTTGTGAACCTGCAAAGGCAGTTTTCTTCCTGGCAGCCAGATAGAAGTTCAGAGGCTGCCAGGGAATAATCTGGAAACAAAGTCTGCTCCTTGGCAGTTTTAAAATATTTTCTCTGTAGTATCAATGGCACCTAAGACATGCATCTTTGCAGCTCTGAGTTGTCTCAAACACTTCTGAACCTACAACTCTGCTTTTTCCCCTACCAAGAAAGGTTCCCCCCCCCACCCCCAGCATTTCCATTAAATTTCCATTAATCAAACCAAACATCTCACTAGGAACAAGTTCCTGCAGACACTATTTAAATGGACTCATTTTAATCTTACTCTGTTCTACCAGGACTTATCTGTTACCTTTGTCTGGTTTATGGAGGTGGTGAACTTTCTTCTCTTAGTCTGTGTGCTTAAATCACTACACAATGTCTTTCAGTTCAGGTCAGCACAGCAGACCTACCTTGTTTGATCATATATTTGTAATCCTGCCAAGAACAATACCAAAGGTCATTCGTCCCTCCTAGGCAGGATGAATGTGTGAAACTGAAGAAAACCAATAATTAGAAAAAAAAAAAAAAAAAAGAACTTGCAAGCCAAACAGTTTTTTCTCTTGGTTAGATAGTATTGGGACTTCCATGTTGCACCTTCTGGATTGTGACTGATGGTCCTGCTATGGAGTCCTTGAAAAGCAAATGGCAAATATGTACATTCCGATGTAGGCTAGATGTCCTCCAATACAAGATGGTGAAAACCACAATGAATGAGACCATTATATATAAAACACAGAAGAAAGCAGAGAAATTCTTGTGATCTGAATTCTTGAGTCATTAGAAAAAACTGTTCCTTGTGTATCTATAGTATCTCTATACTTTTGTCTTCACCCAGGTTTCTATGCAAACAGGGTAGAAATTGGTTGGAACATGGAAAATCTGATGTGTTTAGAAGACTGAGAAAACTACAACTGTAATGCTTGGAGTAAGTGTACCACAGACAATGAATGTATTTAACTCAGAGCCTAGGTCTCAAACTGTATTTTAGAAGAGCACAGGATATTGAATACAGGTCAATCACCTTCAGTTCAAAAATCTGTTTTCACTCAAATGGTCAGGCTGTCTTGTTAGTGATACCAGAGATTGTTAAAATGAGAATTGTGAAGAAAAAATGATCCAACATCTGATACTAAACCAGCTAAACTATTTAAGACAGACTACTCAAGTTAGCTAAGCTCTACTTCTGCCACAGATCTAAGACTTCATATTCACAATTTGTATCACTATCTGCATGCACAGAAATAGATAAAGAAAGAACTCCAACTAATCAGAAATCATCAAAAAACCCCAAAAGAAGAACTAGTTGGATGAATATGTGACAGCCGGAAAACTACAAAACAATCATGAAAGATCTAGGACCAGACAGCTTTTTAGCTTCTGAGGGCTAAAATCTCATTTGAAAGACAATATTCCAAAAGAAAGTTGGATAGACCAGAGCTAGAAGAGATTGTCCCATTTAAATAACGTGCAGTTATCCACAATGCAGCAATGTGCAAGCCACAGACATCAGAAGAACATAGAAGAACATCAGCAGTAGAAACAACAGAAGGAAACTATTCAAACTAGAATAGTTAGAAACTTCCTGAAGGAACCAAAAAAAAAACCCCAAAAAAACAAACCCAAACAACAAAAACTCCAAAACCCCAAAAAACAGAAACAAACAAACAAACAAAAAAATCCCAACCAAACAAAAAAACCCCCCTGTGGACTGTGAGCCAAGCTGTTCATACACCTTTTTAACTTTCACTCTTTTAGCTGAGACCATGGACTGATTAAGACTTGCAGGTGCAGGACAAATCAAAAAGCCATACCAGCAACATGAAGAAAATACAGAATTAGAAAACAGGAACAGTACAAGGAGATTATTAAGAATGAAATAAACACCACAGAAATATTTCCTGCTCAATTCAATAGAAACTTTCAATTTACAAGGCTTCCTGTAACTGTAGGCTTCCTGTTCTGTAACTTATAGGAACTTCCTGCAACTTCCTACAAGTAACCTGCTTCTCTGACCTATGCAATGTCAGACAATGATCAGAGCTACTAATTTCCTTTTCTCGAGGTGTTGTGATTAAAATTAGTCATTTTTATTTTAGTTCTACATGGACAGCAAAGCCTTGTTTGCCACCTCTACAGCAGGTGTGGCAGCAGTATTTGTCTTGCAAGTCTGACCATGTCATTGTATAAAAAAGGATACATAAAGTGTGTTGAAATATCTCATTGCAATCTTGCAGTACAATTTTATGCATAAACAGAATACAATCACCTTGTATTGTAACTTACAATAAATTTTGAGCATTCCCATAGTCCCCTTTGAACATGACAAAATAAACTGTATGAAATGCACAAATACTCTTATATTGATATTGATCTCTATCCCCCCAACCCCTGAGGTGGAGTCATGGGGACCTTCTCATTGACACATGATGGGTGTACCCCAGTCAGTGGGGACTCCCCAGGGAAAACTGGAGAGGAGCAGAGGTGGGTCAGTGGTGTCTGGGTTTTCTCTCCATGCCAGTGTGCTCCTATGTCTGTGGAAATGAGCCTTTGCTCACAGAATGGGTAAGGTTGGAAGGGACAAGAGTAGGGTCATCTGCTCCAGCCTCCCTGAGAGCACATGGCACAGGAAATGACATATATCAATAAATAGTTTAGGGTAGAATTTGTCACACCTAAATGTAGCCTTCTATAATCAGGTGTCCAACATAAACTGCCTCTCCAGTGATTGTAAAAAAGAAGAACTTCCACCTCTTAGCACCACTCAGGCAGGGAGGGGCTGCTCTCTGGAACTCCTGTATATCTCACTGTAACTATGAGCACTAGCTAAGTCTTCTTGCTTAGCTTTGAAATATCTAGAACAGATTGAAAGCAATCCTAGCTTTAGGAAGAGAAATGCTCTTCCTCATGGACTCCTGGCTCATGATGGGGCTTTGTATAATGTCATGTATGGCAAGAAGAGTGAAAAGAAGATGGCAGAAATAATAAAATCAATCACAATTTTGTATCAAAAGTAAAAACTGTGTTGTTGTTTGATAAGCTAGCCAGCCTGATGTTATTTACATACGTATGTACACATCAATATGTTAAATATTGTTCTGTTATTTAAAGAAACACAGATTGTGCAGGGACTGATACCTGATGACTGGTACTGAAGTACCTTTACATTCTATATATTTATAAAAGAAGAAGCTTTTCTAGGATAAGAACAGTACATTCTTTCCAGCACCATTACAGATTTCATTTTCTTAACATGGAAACCAATAGTTTGTCTTTAGCAGGCGTGTAACTCTCTTCTTATCAAGGTCAAACTCAAATTGCTTTCTTCCACTGAAGATATAAAGGAAGTCTAGAAAAAAAAAACAAACAAACAATGAAAATCTAAACCCAGATGAACTATGATATTGCAGATATAAAGATTGGTACACTTTAACAACATCAAAGAGCTCGAAGCAGTCTTTGGATACAATTATGCTGCCAACAGATTCTACGCCCAGGTGTAGCCTCTGCAAAACATGGACCAGCAGTGTGGAGACACACTTCACAGCAAGCTAGCCATGTGTGTGCTCATCATGTACTCGATGAACCCCACAAGGTCATCACTCTACAAAAGATGCATCCTGTTCTTCAGTTAAAATACCTGCTCTTACACTCCAGCTGTGCTGGGCCCCCCCAGCAGGGTGCATTTCTAACCACCTCTGGGTAGGTGTTGCACAGACCTGAGTGTGGCACTGAGCAGAGCAAGGTGTGAGCAGGTCCTTCCTTGATGGGTGCTGCCAGATACCATGCAGGGAAGGAGAGATCCAGCCTGGGCTAGTCACATCCACACTGCTCTCTTGGGAGTGAGGTCTCTCAGCACCACGTGTGAGACTCATTTACGACGAAGAAGTAAGATTTGCTATGAAACAATTAACTTGCATGGGTTTGGATGAGCAGCAGATTGGGAAGCTGTGACACGTGGCAGTGTGAATGTATCCTTGAGTCTAGCCCAGCATTTCCATGTCTAAGTAACATTCACCCTCCTGCAGGAGAAGCTGGTGCCACTTGTTTTATGTCAGAGGGCCAGGCTGTGATAGGTGCACCTTATGTTGTTGGGATGTTGTTGAATGTTGATCTTCATGGTGTGATGTGCACATCAGCATGAGTACAGATATATCTCTCCCTTAGAGCTGGTCTTTCCAGGTGCAGATGGCACCAGAGGTGTACCATCACCATTTTTCAAGGGGGTAAAGTGAAGCATGGGAGTGCTATGTGACTGCTTCAGGGTCATCCTGTGGGTTCTGAGCAGCACATAGAATTACCTGTCTCTGCCCAAGCCCTCTCAGCCCTATCACATTGAGCATTTCATATGGATTTTAGCAGGAACAGTTACTCACTTTCATGTTGAAAAACAGCATCGATCTTCCCATTAATTCCTGGAAATTCATCTCTTATCAGTAATGACTTCCTATCCATCGACTGACTTCTTTTATCATAGCTGAGAAATTATAAACAAACAGGAGTCAGTGAAACCTGCAAACAACTCATGATTAATTCCTCTCAGCATATTATGTTCTACCTATCAACAGATAACCAAGTTCACAGAAGATTTTCAGTGTCATTTGGTAGTGCAGAAAGAGACACAATTTACCATAAATTAATTATTACTTTATTAGCACTGGATGAATTGTTTATATTTACTCCACCTAAGAATACCTAATATTGGAACCATCACCATAAATTTGTTTTTTATTTTTTCTAAGAGACCGCTTAAAGTAGCAATAGATGATAGATTATAAAAAGGTTTCTTTAACGTTATATCTCTGTAAGAAAGATTTATCAAAAAATCTGGGCTTTATCTGAGGTTATAAGGTTTTTTAAGTCAATTTACTTAAGTCACTTACAGCAAGTTATTACACTTTTGGTGAAGTGCAGTTTATCTATCAGTGCTGGCATAAGAAGGCTTGTGAAAGCTTTTCCCTTCTATAATTTGCTTAGCAGGAGATTTAATGATCAAAATCTTCATCATTCAAGTTATGAGAGTTTGACCTAAAACGTGGAAGTCTGATCTTCTGCTTAAACCACGGATATGTGGCTGAATAAATCTCTAGAGTGATCTTTGTATATACAATTGTTTGGGCATTGTGGTGGAAGGAAATAGAAGTTTTGTTGTTCATCTAAAATAATTCAGGTTATTTACTGCTTCCATTAGAGGAGTACTTCCTTTGGCTGTTAGAAATCTATGTCCTGTAAGACCAACCTGAGCAGTAGGGATGAGATTGAAAAGAAAATAAAATAATAACCGTGCACAGCAGATAATTCTTTGCAGTACATGGCATTTATCAGCAACTTTATGAAACTATCTGTTAGTAACTGGAAAGTGGGTGACATTCTCCTTCTTACTCCACAGAAACATATTTGATATGTGAATAGTGAACTTCTGCCTGATTTCCTGAGATGACTTGTGGAGATATACAATGACCTTTTAACCAAGACAGCTAAATGAAAACAAACAAACAAATAAACAAATAATCTGCTAAATGAACTAAAAGTAAAACTAAAAGCACTGTTAAGCACTGTTCCACCTAATTTCAAATATTTTTCCACAGCCAATTGTGCCACTGAAAAAGATCACCAGAAGTTTCTGACTAATGCATCCTAAATCATGACAGGATATTGATCATGTGTTTATGTTTGCTTCTATTTAGAAAAGTAGCACAGGAAATATTACCTCCAAAATTTGTCCGCTATGAAGTAATATGTTTTCCCCTCAATTCCATTATGAAAAGCAGCATCAATTTTGGTAACACCCTTTGAAAAGCCCAGGGTGTAGAGTTTTTGGGGGTATCCAGGAAGTATGGTATCTCCTCTCACAACCCAGAATTCATTCCCTATGAAGAAAAGTTGATAACAACGTGTTGTGAGAATCTTCTTCTGAGAATGATACAATCTTTTTACTGACAGCTGATGGTTACTTGAAAATAATCATTGAACTTGAAAAGAACTGAAAATAGTTCTAGAGTCCAAAAAAATGCAATAGTTCTCCACATTTCTTTTTTTGAAAACTGAAATTTCAGCCTTTCTTCGTACTAATGCTAGTATAATTCTTAAACTCAATAGAAAATTTCCCAGAAGAAAATTAATGAAATTTACTTTGGCAGGAAAATTTTTCAATGCGGATATTAAAAAATAAGGTAGATGTTCTTTAATTTTGATAATAATTTTATTATTTCTGTGATTGAAAGACACCAATTTATTGGATTAAATTCAAGATTTTGGAATCCTACAGAAAAAGCTTAAGTGGTTTTGAAGCCAGATGAAAACTGTCTAGGCTACTTGAAAAGACAATATGGGAAAATAAAAAGTCAACATTTTACCTTTGAAAATGACCACTTCATCTTTTTCAGGAATTTCATATGCAGCATCAACACCAGGTGGCAGCCGTGGCCAGAATGAAGATACCAACTCTAAAGCGGCTGCTCTGACCGCTGGATGTTTGCGCCAAATATGCCTCGTGTAAATATAGAACAAGTTTTAAATAAAATTGGCTGTTCACACACACACTAATGCATGAAACCACATCACGGCAACCAGGGCAGTATTTATCTAATTAAACCCAGCTATGTACCCAAGTTAGTCACGCTACATTCCCAGTAAACTTATCGTAAAGACAGTATTTCCATGGTGGGATTGCTCTCTTCTTGATGCAGACATCTAAAATGGGTCAGATGAACTGTTTTGTCAAAACATTTATTTTCCCTTATGCAGAAGTGGAGCTTAGAGAGACCTGTTTCACTAGGCTGACATGTGCTAAAACTTAGGTAACAAAAGCCTAATTTTCCTTTCCTTTTATTAGTATACTAAAGCTTCACTACAGGAGGTCTTCAAGCAGATATTTTGTCAGGGCTGGTAAGCCCTTAGTTCCCCCAAAGCAAGGACAGCAAAGAGGGTGTGAAGTGTCCCAGAGTTGGTGATGTGTTTTGCCAAAGCTGAACTCTCCCAGATGCTGAGCGCTTGGGGACTTGATTACAGCCTGAAGTGAAAACAGCACATGTTTGCAGGGGAGACATTTTCCTCCATGCTATTCACAGCATCCCCTCTTCCAAAGGCCATCATCCTCCTTATACTTATCTCTCTTCATTTCTTCAGCACCCTCTTTGTTTTTGTTTTCCATCTCTTTTCCTGATTCCCTGTCTTGTCTTCCTGACTAAAATGGCTGATATTTTAATCAAAGCTATTTTTCTGTGCTGTGGGGCATAATTTAAAAAGTGACACTCAGGTATTTTACTTTCAGTAGCTGACTTACTTGTCTTTAAAGAACATTATTTCTCCACGGAAAGTGGTGACAGCATCAAACGTTAAATTGGAGCCGCAGCTGTTTGGCAGTGCAGGATCTTTTGACTCAGTTGGGTCTTTTATCTCAGTAGATTCCATTTGATCATTGTTTGTGTTAGGAGATGGTCCTAAAAGAAGCAGTTTATGGAAGAAATTACAGCGTGAACTCATTGAGGTATATCCAGTACACAAAAATGTCATTGGAAGGTATCAGAAGTCTTTGAAATTACGAGCAGTAGTTGATGCAAAATTCTGAATTACCATAGAGGTACTGTATGCCAGTAATATCATCCTGATGAAGGAGTACTGAAGGGTCAAATTTCCTGTAAACTGGATACATCAGAGCATTGGGGTCTTTGGAATGGGAAAGTCCCAGTGAATGGCCAAACTCATGGGCAGCAACATAAAAGAGATTCGTGCCTGAAAACATCAAACAAAACACATAAACAGGAGAGCCAGGTCTTTTTATTTGTTCTAAACAACATGAAGGGCACAAGGTAGGTCAGAAGCTTTCAGAACTGCTTGCCCAAGCAAATTAACTTCTTGTGGGAAATTCGGCTGGAGATGAAAGTCTGGTCAGAATTAAAAATAATGGAATCATTATAGCGGAGTACAAGGAAATAGTCTGTAGGTCCTGCAGGATTCAGTCTGGAGGAAATACCCTGGGCCAGTGCAATGAGGTAACTGTGCACGAAGGGGTTTGGGGAGTGGGAAGAAGTGGGGCCCCCTTACAAATAAAGCTCCCCCCAGTGCATGGCAGAAGCTGATCTGGGGCCTTAACTTCTTAAACCAGAGGCTCAGAGCCTTTTTATAGCTATGCAAACCATATGCTCCTTCAAATCAGTGGCAATTTAAACACTTCTTAAGGAAGAGAGGAGACAGATACTGCTCCCTTGATTCTATGTGCAACTTACTTCAGGAAGGGCTTGGAGAAATTAATTACCTACCTTCTGTGCTTTTGGTCCATGTTTCGTCCTCATCAAAGTGAGCATCTCCACCAAAGTCCTTGCCAGGTGCATAGGCATGGGCAAGGGAGCCTCCTGGGCCATCAAAGGGGATGAAATCATTGTGACCTGAGGAGCAAACCCCAAACACAGCTGACTGGGGGTTCATGCACGCACTGAGCAGCACACAGCAGGTATAGCTCCCTAAATTTTCTTCCTTTTTTCTCTTCATCTGCCTCTATGCCCTCCCCCAAAGGCTATCAGGAGTTGTGACCATAGCACCTAGAGCAAGAACTGTATTTTTCTGTCTGCTTGTTCAACTGGACATTGATCTCCACATGTACTATGTACACGTAGGGAGAAATCATTCCAGGTCAACTGCTCCATATGGGCAGTAACCTGGCAATAACTCATAGTGGTTACAGAGAGATTTACCTCTGGCTGCAAAGGAGATCATTATGTCTGCATCACCTCTGTCCTTCTTGATGAATCTCAGCGGGGTCACACTGCTCCAAACACGTAATGCTTTCTTGATCGCCGCATTGACATCTGCTGGACGCAGGTCTGGTGTGTAGTTTACTATCCTTTAAAATACAGGAGAGAACAAGTTGTGTTGCTGCCACTCACCCTGTGCCACTCACTCTGCACTGTCTGGACATGAAGAATTCCATTGTGCTTACCTGTATGTCAGGACTTGTTTTGTCCATTTTGGCTCTCCTGCAAAGGTGGAGAACCCAGCTACGTCAGGGAATCCACAGCGCTGTTTCTGTACCAAGTCCAAAGTGCCAGAATCCAGTTTCCCTGTCACCTCCAGCCCAAAGAATTCCTGCATTTCTTTTAGTTTTTGGGTCACTGCATTATTACTTTTCCAAACAAATGGTTCTGCATCTTTCTTAAAGCCATAGTAATTTTCCAGATACTTCTAATGAAAAAAGAAACCAAATGCAAAGCTTAGAATAATCAATGATGTTTGCTTTTGAAGCTTATAAGATATTGAACTAACACCATTCAATCATGTGCCTTTGCTACTTTTCTTTCTGTTCTATGGCAGCATGGATAATAGTTTGTTAAAGCCTGTATGAATATTTTTCTCTTAATGGTAGCTTTTTACATTGTATTATCAGTATAAATATTTTTTAGTTATCAAAATACATTTAAAATTAGCATTTGTTTAATAGATTATTTTCTGATAATGTGCCCTCCACTGACCCTGCTGCCCAAGGTTACCTAGAGTCCTTTAGAAGAAGCAATTTGAAACACATAACCGAATATAAAATTTCAGTAGTTGTAGCCTGTTTTCCCACATTTTAGACACTAATAGTTCAGAAAAATTTACTATACTTACTTCATGAGGAGTTATGTTTCATAATATCACAAGTCACATAAATAACCACATTTCCACCTGAACTACAAATCAACCCTAGACCCTAATTTGTAAAATTAACACAGAGTGAATGCATCATTGAAATTAATTGGTCTCTAAAAAAAAGTAAAATACGACGGTGCTAAAGTAGCTTTTCTCATCACACATCTGTTTTGAGAAATATTCAGTTATTTATCCTACTTGCTCTTTGGCTATAGTTAGTTACACAGACTGCCGTGGATGCTCAACAGCAGCTCAACATCTCCCCAGAGCTCTACCTTCCTCACCTGGATAAGCTGCATGCCTTCTTCCTTTGTCTGCCTTGTCTTTGCAGGAAAAGCATGAGAAAATGCTGCACATAATAATAGGAGAAATGGAAGATTTCCCATTCTCATTTCCACTAGCCTTTATAGGAGTCTTTTTTGTAGTCTGCCACACACCTGCTTCACCTTTATATAGTATTTTTTTGCTTTATATAGCTTTCTAATCTCTGATTCATTGATTCTCACAATGTCTAGTTAGCAACAGAACATGCAAAACAAGAGTTTTACCATAAAACAGATCAGTGCTGTCTTTCATCCGGTTCCACCCTTGTGCAGGTTTTGCAACATGGAAATATGATTAATGAGAAGATAATAGACCTGTAGTTATTTTTAATGAGCTTATTAACGGTTTAATTGTTCATATGTAGTCTTACTCTCCAAAACTTAAAGCATATCTCTTTAATGCTTTCCATTCAAAGATAATATTGATTTCAGAAGGGTTGTTGAAGTGCCTAAGGGAATAAATATTCACAGAACATTACAGGACTGTAGACTACAGAAAATTAGTTTTCTAGGGTTTGGGTTTTTTTTTAGGAGGGTTTATATCTTTTTTTTTTGGAAGCTATTATAGTGCCACCATCTTTCTCTTTGGTAGAGTCCTCTCAGTGCTATAACTCCTTGCTTAATGAAGTAATGCTTTGTTTATACAGTTTTTTTTTTTAAACAGTTTGCTCTTGGATGAAACAATCTTTTTTTCTGCAGGAAAATGTGAAATTAAGACAAATAAATGAAAACACTTTACCCAGCATATATAAAAATTATAAATATTGAGCCAAGATGTTTTCATGCTACTTTTATTCAGCAGTTTTTCCACTATTCTCAGACAATTGCCCAAAGACTTTATTTCACATTGTCCTTCTTTGACACTTACCATAAGGTGTTAAAAAGCACTGAGGTTTTCTGGATCAAACTCTTTGATGGCTGTCTTTGTCAGAAAGAGGTTCCTCTGTTCTCCATTTCTGCCATTGGTGTAAGAGCTGCTGAGACTCAGCTGCAGGCCCACTCTGGATTGGGTCTGCTTTTCCTCCGTGCCCAATCACACCCTCCATGCACTACCACAAATGAGGACAAAGCAGTGGGGATGGGAGTCCTGCAGAGAGGTGTCTGCTGCCTTTGAAGACAGTCTTACATATCCAAGACTTCTGTGTGGGGTTGACACAGGATTTTGGGTAATCCTGCAGCACTGAGGAGCAGGTGAGGCTGAATATGCAGAGAGATAAACTGCCTTCCACAGAGCTGCTGGGATAATAGTGATGGGAAAGGAGAGTTTATAAATATATTGTACACTTGAGGTGTTTGCTGAAATTATGTCCTGCTGAAGAGCACTGTGTTGGCACCAGAAGGATCCCCAGAGCACAGCATGGGGATCCACAGGCAGGACCTGAGGGATTCCTAGGTCTGGGCAGCTGAAACAAGAAGGCAAGTCTGGTGGGACTCCACAAGGGTTATCTGGTCACTGAGGACTAAATTCCTACCCTAGGAACAGGCATCTACCCGAGGCACTTCCATTAGGGAAAGAACCCCTCCCTAGTCCTGGGAGGAGATGGACAGGCTCAGGGAATGACCCAGAAATGGACCAGCTGAGCCAAGGGGAAGCTCCTGAGGGAGCTTTTGGTGATGGCTCCACTCACAGAGATATGTGTGGTGTAGCACAGCGGGTGAGGTGAGTCCAAACCTTGGTGCAGAGTTCTCCTGAGCAGCTTACACACAAACAGTACCTCTCTGCAGAAACAGCTTCTGGTACTTACAGCCCCCTACTGCCTTCCAACTCTTTTTTCTCTTCCCTCAGTGTCTCCATGTGTGCTAGAAGGAAGAAGTAACTCTTCAGCCTGTAGGACTTAAATTTTCATCGCTCATCTTTCTCTCTAATGAGAGGGCTACTAAAAGGCATCAAAACCCTGTAGGAAGGTATTAATGAAATTTATATAGTTTTATGATTATCAGCTTTCTCAAGAACATACTTTTGCTGCTCTGTGGACCTCCTTCTCACTTTTCTTGATACTATTCCCCATTTCTCTCAAGAGATCAATCATGTGGAATATGCTGTATAAAGAAAATTCCATGGTCATAGAGAACCTTCTTTGATGTGTCACCTATTTGAGGTGACTTTATCCAGAAGTAGCACAATATAGAATGTCAATCTCTGATTTTAGCTTAAAGAAGTCAGTGTGAAAATTACCATGCTCTCCTTTTTACAACCTGTAAATTTGTCTGGGTAAGCTCCTAGGATTGCCCTTATCTCTTCCTCTTCTGGAATAAATCTTCTGCCTTGGATGCATTCCCATAGCCCCACCCTAAGACATATAACACAAGACATATAACACAATATGTTTATTGTTATTATTATTAACCTTAACACAAAAGTTATTGCCAATTCACAGTTTATATATTTTAAAATTAATGAATAATGTAGTATAGAGAAAAGAAAAATAACATCTCATAGAGCTTCTATAGGATGAAACTAAGTTGGTTTGTTGTGCAAAGCTAAGGGCTTAATTACTCAGAGCTTGAAAGTGCCTCTCTCTGCTGCCTTATGTACCCTCAGTGTCCTGGCCATGCTGAAACCTGGTAGCAGTGTAGGACCCCTGGAAAAACTTTGGGAGAGCAGGTCTGTGCAGGGGAAACTTCTGAGTTGTAAAACTGCAACTTCAGCCTGTGCTGCCATGAATATTGCTTAACTCAGTGCCTTCAGCACCTCCTTCCTGGCTGTGCTGCAAACCCTCAGACCTGGCAGCACAAACCTAGCCTCAAAAATATCTTATTGCTGACAAGGATGAGTGTGTGACCTAGTTCTGGCTTTTATATAACAGTTGTGGGTCTCCAGCATGGAAATGCTGATTCCCTGGCAGCATTCAGTGTTCCAGTTCCAGTCAACTTGCAATGGGTCACCCTTGCTCTCTGTCAGTGAAGTCATTAAGGGGGTTTTGCTTAAGAGATTTCATGTGCAAGGGATTGGGTCTAGGTCAACTGCAGTCAAGAATTTTAGATCTAACAGGTTATATTTTGTGACTCTAATTTGCATGCCTGCTCTTGGATTCCAAGGAAAGTTCCTATTCATACAGGACAAGTACTTGAAATTATGTTTATGGATAAATTTTGCCTGCTGGCATCCAAGAAGCCTTTAATTCTGGCAATAATTTATGAGTTATAACAAAATCATGGTTACAAGAAATCTTCTCTTGTTCACTGAGTATAGACAGCGCCAGCATTCTTGCTTCTGATGTTTCCAACGTCATCTGAGCTACATCTTTCATTTGCCAGAAATTTCATTGCTTTTCCCAAACTGAAAGTAGTGCTGTTTAATTTCAAAGTTGAAGACATTAACAAAGCAAAAGTACAGACAGAAATTCCATGATTAACACATTTCACTAGTCCCTTTTTTTACATGAAATCCATGGCATGTTGTCATCTGTTTCTGCTCCAGGCTACATTTGCTACGTTTTTCTTCACAGCTAGAGTAAATATCACTCATTTTTTCAGATATCGTGAGTTTAAGCTAATTAATACTCAGAGGTGGAGGGAGTATTTTACTTTTGCTGTTTCCTGGATGTCATAACTAAAAAAGTAGTACTAACCTTATGCAGGAAAAGTACTTTAATTTAATGTGAGTCATTGTAAACATCAACAGTGTTCTGCCTCAGTGTTGCTGAAATGATCTTTTTGGTTCCATCCACCTTAACTACTTTCAAGTCTCAGCAAGCAGATCCTAAAGGCCTGATTTCTGAAGGTAGCCTTCATGTACAAGAAGGCATCTATTTAGGATATCAAAGTATGTAGTAATTTTTAAAAACAAAGGGAATTAACCCCACTAGTTATGCACAAACAGTACTCACAAGCACCCTGCCTAAGCCTGGAGGCATCTAAAGTCCTTGGACTGAAGTTTCTTCAGGATAGGCTATGTACAGAGCAAGAGTTATTGAGAAAGACACTGGGAGATGTTGGGGCAACACCAGTTTTCCTGTGTCTCTGCCCTGCCTGGGCTGCTGCCGGGTGAGCTCAGCCACTTTTCAGTCCATGACTTCCCCATGGTGATCCACTGCCCTTGTGGCAATGCTGAGCTGTTTATCCCTACTTGACACAACAGTAGGGACTGCTGTTAAAGTGAACAGCAACTTTTAAGACATGGCCTGAGTTGTAACATAGGTTGGTTTTAAACCTGGCTTTAGAGGTACTTAGAGTATATCTAGCATGGCACAAAACACGCATGAGGAGAACATGGTAGAGATGAGATATTCCAAGATCATAAAATTATAGAATTGTTTGGGTAGAAAGGACTTTAAGGACAATCTGGTTCCAGCCCACACATGGCAGGCTGGGACATCTTCCACTAGACCAGGTTGCTCAAAGGCCCCTCCAACGTAGCATCATCTCTGCTGTCTTTCTTTGATCTTTGTGAGCACAGTGGGACAGTGGGCCTGTGGGTGCGCTGGGAGTCACATGGCTTCCTCTGGCCCTGGTGGATGGGGCGACAGGGGGTAGTATGTCTTTGGTCAGATGTCTGAGGCAACTGCCCTTTGCAGAAGACCAGGAGTAAATTTTACACTGCCTAATGGGGATTGAGCTGTGGCAACTGGAATACTGTTATCCCTTGTCATCCCTTACTGGGATGTCATTCCCATCCTCTTTGTGCCTTTGCCAATTCTGATAGAGAAAGATTAATAGCCAGTTGACTTCCTTGCACAATCACATCATCACAGCAGTGTTGTAAGAGATGAGATCAAATCCCTTCAAAGAGAGGATGGACTTCAGTCAAGCTCTCTCAAAGCCCAAGGGGTGTTTAAAGTCACTGAGCTATTGCCCTGAGAGGGGGACCCAAACAAGGAGGAAGCAGGTGTGCCTTTCTCTGTCTCACCACACATCCTCTGGAGGATTGAGCTGTGGTAATTACATAAAAGTCCTTAGATTTTTTTCTTATTAGTTTGGTTTGTGTGCTCTGGGAAGTGGTTCTTGTTTCTGGTTTGTTGTCGAGCATTGTGAGCTGAATGGCCAGCCCTGACTCCATCTCCATGGCACAGTTCAGGAGGGCTAATCCACTGGCTCCTTGTGACCCTGTGATCATATCTCCATCACTTCCCACCCTGCCTGCATGCTGCCTCCATGCCCAAACTGGACACTTTCCCTCCTCTCTGGTCGCTCATGTCCTGCTGTACCAATGACTGTCCATTAAAACCACCTTCCGTGGCACTGGTGCACTGATCCTCTCACCCCCTGCCATGTTCGTGTCTACCTGTCCCCACCCCTGCCTTGACCCCTCTGTCCCTGTGCCAGGGACATGGCAGGTGAGGCCATAGGCTCCAGTCTCTCCCTTCACACACTCTTGTGTAGGATCTCCTCTCACCTTTTATGCCTCCCCCACATTGTTCCTGAGTGTTTGCCTCCTTTGTCACCTGAGTAATTTCTGAGTAATTGCCTGCAAGGACTGCCCCTCTATTTCTAACTTCCTCCCCACAGGCACTGAGCCCTGCTGAAAATGCTGATGGGTCCTGGTGCCATTCAGGCTTGTGTGTGGTTGTAGCAGATGCCTTGTCTCCAGTGGACTGAATCAGAACACAAGAACTGCTAAACTCAAGGAAAATACTTTATTACTCAAAAACAACTTGATTAATAAATATTTGGAGAACAAAATAAATTAAAACTGTACATTAGGTTTTACATTTTAAGGTTTTAAATTAGAATTGCCAAAGGCCATAATTTCAGACTCAGATGCACAGGAACAGCTGAATAATACTGTTTAAAATCAAGAAACATGAAAAACTTTTTCTGGTACAAATATACTCCTGCACTATCACTCAATATTTCTAGCAATTAAACCAGCTGTTGCTTTTCATTATACGGATGAGTTTCTTCCTCTTGATGTCAACCTCATACTGGTTTGATCCATGGAAAAAGTAGAAATGTCCTAGAATGGGAAAGAAAAAGCATGAACAAATTAATATTTCATTTTTGTATACGTATTGTTACATGCTCGCTATTTCTTTGGGTCACTTAAAAAAACCAAACTGAAAATTTAATATATGTATTGAAACTTTTTTTTTTGGCTTTGTTAAAATCTTTGGGGTCTTTGTGGTTTTTTAAAATTACATTTTAATTTATTTACCATTTTTCTGAAGGGCAGCATCAATTGGATAGCCGATCCCTTGGAAGTCAGCAGCTATTTTTCTTGGATAGCCTCTTTCCATTGATTGGTTATTTTCATTGAAACTAAATAAAGAAACAGAAAGTAAGCATGTGATATTCTATGTTGAAACCAGATGGATTTTTTACAAAATATGCCTAGTCTCAGCTGAAAATCCAGCATCTGTGATCTGTGACCTCATAGAGCTGTATAAATCCTGGCTGTGTGAATATTTACATCTTTAGTAGCCTAGATAAGTCTGTTTTCAGAATATCAGATTAGAATATTTACTTTCATTCCCTGAGACTGACAATAAGGCTGAATGGGACTTAAATGAGTAATAATTTTAAATAATTAATCAAACATAATTATTTTAATTTTACAGCACACAATCTATGAAGTGACCCCATAAGAGAAATGCAAACTTCAGGTGTAATAACACTCTTTCAAGATAGTATTACAGACTAATTATTAGGCAAAGCTTACTGCTTAGCTGAACTGTTTCTTAGCAAGTAAATATTTTAATCTCCTTCTATAACTTTCTTGATTTGTCGTTTATAAATTTCACAGAGCACTTCTGCTTCTTAGTAACTACTGAATGAATGACATGATGACAAAATTCTACTGGATTTATATTTTTATACTAATTATATACATTATGTTTTTATACTAGCTCACACTGCTTCTTAATGAATAAACAAAACTCATTTGCCCCTTAATCAGAGCCTGGTAAGAGTAAGTGAACACTCAGGTGTAACAGACTTTGTTTTGTGAAAAGACCTGAGTAATTGAGTTTCAGCTTTTAGAGGCTGAGAAGGCTGAAAAAAAGAGGATATGAACTTCCTGTACAAACACTCGTATTGCTTGATTAAAAAAGCTGTTTTGATTATCTCTTGTACAGAAGAGAGAAGAACCTTACCTCCAGTACTTGTTGCCCACAAAGAAATACGTTCTCTTGGCAGAGTGGTCATGAACGGCTGCATCGATTTTCCTGACACTGCTGGGGAAGCCCAGGTTCTGAATGGGCTTGGGGAACCCTGACTCTATGCTGTAGCCACTGACAGCCCAGTACTGGTCATCTGCAGGAAAACAGAAAAAAGTTGTAAGGATTCTTGAGGAGTCTGATCTCCTTTTTGTCGAAGCCCCAGAGCTTTTAGTGTGGTAAATGCCACCAAACAGCACAGATGTCCAGCTGAAAACATTACCCACNATCTCCTTTTTGTCGAAGCCCCAGAGCTTTTAGTGTGGTACATGCCACCAAACAGCACAGATGTCCAGCTGAAAACATTAACTTAGGGCACACAGAAGTTTAAATATCTCACAGCTGTTGGATTTTCTATTTTTTATACTCATTAAGAGTATTATATACTCAATAATTAAAAGTAAATATATATTTTTAGGTGTGTTTGTCACCTTTAAAAATGTATTTAGATAATGTAATGATGCAATCAATTTTGTCTCAGCTATGCTCTTCGCTCTCACTGACCAAAGAAAGTCTGTGTAGGGCTGTTGTGAAGCAGGATTTTTTAATGCTGCTTAAGTTAAGGCAGCAACATAATTTGCAAAATTTAAATGGATTTAAGTATTAACAATATCCTCTAGCAGTAGTGGTAGTGGTAGTATTAGAGTTAATATGAATATTAGCCCAATATTCCTTCTGTTATGATTAAACAACATTAGCAGTATTACTACAACTTCATGTATGCATAAAAAAACTGATGGAAATGTAAGAGCAGTACCTTTAAAAAATAGCACTCGATCCCTCTTGTCAACCTCATACGCAGCATCAAAGCCAGCTATCAGTGATGGCCAGAAGGAGAAGATGGTGTCATGCTCAATTCCTGAGAAATATGGACTTTTGCGCCAGACATAGCTGATAGAAACAAAACCAGCAGTGCTTCATTGTCTGTACTTCATTAGGAGATGAAAGGCCCATAAAGGTACTTTAAACCCTACAGTCTGGATGCTCCCAGGAGCCAGTGCTCCCTGGGAGGCAGAGATACCACCCCTTTTGGGATGCAGTCCTTCACTCTGCCCTGGGCCCTCACAGGTCTGTGCCCTTTGCTACAGGTTGCTCTGAGGTCACAGAATAGTGGAGGTTGGGAGGGACCTCTGAAGCTCTTCTTGTCCAAACCCTTGGCTCCACCAGGGTCACCTACAGCTAGTGACCCTGTGGTGTTCTGCATTTGCACCCCAATGGGTGCAAAAGGATGTTGCTGGAAATAAAAGCACCCACCTGTCTTTGAAGAACAGTGTTTCCCCACGGAGAGTAGTGACAGCATCAAAAGTCAGATGAGGGTCACAGTCGTCTGGTCTTTGGGGTGGCTTGGAGGGTGTCATTTCTGTTGGTTCTTCCCTGGGAGACATTTGAGTTGGTTCTTCTGCAGGTACCATTTCAGTTGGTTCTTGTGGGGGAAGAGCTTTTGTTGGAAGTGCAGGAGATTCCTTGGGGGGTCCTTTGGAAAATAAGTAAGCGTGGAGTCAGAATGTGGATCAGAGCAGTTCATGTCACAGCATTTCAGGCTGTACCATGTGAAGCCAAGTGTACAGGCAGCTGTGCACATGACCACCCTTTTGTGAAAGAGAACAGGGTTTAATGCTACACACATGGACTGTTCCTGTGGTGTCATTGGGGAAAGGCTCTTGGATCTTTTGACTAACTGGCATGAATACGGTCTACAGATTCCATTTTGCAGTGTAGTCTGTTAGCCACAAAAACCCCAAGAGATTTGCACAATAATAATAACAGGAAAATAAACCTCAGTATCTTTCTTGTAATAGGAAGTTCAGTACACTTCATCTGTTTGGTAAAATTAAACATAAATTGTTGTCCATCATTCACCAGAAAATGATGCTTCTTGCTTACCATAGAGGGCTTGAATGCCATCAATGTCATCCTGATGAAGTTGGTAGTTCCTCGTATCCGTGGCCATATATACAGGATACATCAAAGCACCGAAAACGTTGGAATGACTGAGACCTAGTGAATGGCCCAACTCGTGAGCAGCAACAAGAAATAAGTTGTATCCTAAAAAAGATCCAGCACAAAGAACAAGCACTAAATAAATTTTTTGCATGACAGTGGGATACAGGCATCATTCTTTCATGTGAAATATATCATTCACAGACTTAAAAAGATGGCAAAATCTAACCAAGCCAAGTAAGAGCTCTCTGGACTCCTGGAGGAGAAATGAGTTTTGAATTAGAGACATTGATTTCTCACTGGAAAACCACTCTGGGAACAGTTTTTGCCCATGTTGCAGAAATTTTCCAACAAAGAATCAAGGTTTCTTTAATATTAATAACAATTGAAAAGCAGGTGAGAAGGTTTTAGTCACCTGATCAGATTTTGGGAATAGTAAATGACATGGAATTTGCCTGGTAACCACCTCACAAAACCAGTAACGTGTAACATAATCTCAGGACATTGCTGGAAACCAGAACAATTCACTGTTATATTTAATGTTTTTTGCCAATAAATTCAAGATGTTTTTTCCCTTTCCAGAAGTTAAAGACAAGCATCACTTTAAATCAGAAAGAAAGCCAAACCCAAGCAAAAACCAAACGAACAAACAAACAAACATGAAACGTTATATTATGACTTTTAAGGTATTTATCCAAGGGTGAAAATTCCCTGTCTTTTGGTGTCATGATTACCCAACATTGCTATTCCTTGCTAACTTAATTTCCTTCACTGGAGCTGTAGCTGCAGTCTGCATTAACTTCAAGGGACTGTTGTGACTGCATGCCAAATCAAAATATGCAAAACTGTTTTACTAAATTACACTGACATTTTACATCTCAGTAAATATTGGAACTACTACCATGAGATATGTGACTTTACAGCATCTTCAAGACAACACTTTCTAATAAAATAACAGCAACACAATATTTAAGTTTGCCTACCACTATAGGTTGTAAATTTGGTCCAGTTTTCATCTTCGTCAAAATGGGCATCTCCTCCAATCCCACTGCCAGGGGCATAGGCATGAGCCAGAGTTCCTCCAGGACCATCAAAGGAATAGAAGTCACCGTGAACTAAAAATAAGGGGGAAGAAAAGGGACGCCTTTCATTATCTTGGTAAGAGAAAGTGACAGGTACTATGATCCCCTGGCAATAGAGTTTCCTTACATCCAGATGCAAAGGAAATCATTATATCTGCTTGACCGCCGTAGACCCTGGTGAACCTCAGAGGGGTGACACTGCTCCAGAGCTGGAAGGCTCTTGCAATTGCTTCCTCTACATCAGCTTGCAGCATGTCTGGAGTATAGTTCAAAATCCTGTGAATTAAAGACAAAAGGAATTAAAAACAACCAGTTCATATGTGACTGGGACACATGGTATCAAGGTCAAATATTTTAACCAGTTGTTAAAATTATTTATGTGTCTCAAGTGGTTTATTTTCAAAATATTTACTTCCATAAGGTCTCACAGTTTTCTTTCATGACTTTCAGAAACCCTAATATATATACTCAGTTGTATTCCTTCTATACTGAGAATATTATTTAGCTGGCTATTACCTAACTAATGTAAATTCCTATTTTGGTATTTTTATCACTATTTGGAAGCCTGAATAGTTTTCACATTCCTGTCCCTTTCATCCTGAATGGAGCTTTTATATGGAGAAATACAGAAATAAATAGTAAAGAGCCTGTTGACATTGCTTCTGCCTAGTATTCACAAAGCTTCCCAGTGGTGTGGAGAAAAAGGTGCTTTAATGTATGTTACCTATAGGTCACATCTTCTTTCCTCCACGTGGGGCTGTGTGGGAAGGTGCTGTATGAACGGACGTCTGGTATTCCACATCTAGGCTGCTTCATCATGTCCAGCGTCTTCTGGTTCAGCTCCCCAGTCACCGCTAGCCCAAAGAATGACTGCATCTCTCGTATTTTGTCAGCCATGTGGTTGAGGTCCTTTGCTTTAAACAGAGAATGTTTCTCTTCTTTAAAATCATAGAAGTTTTCAAGATATTTCTGATAGGGAAGAAAAAGCAACAGTTTAGAATATGAAAATTTCTTTTCAAATGCAGAGATCTGGTAATAAAGTATTCTGCATCGCTAATACATCACTATGTTCATTTTCTCAAGAGATTATTTAATCAGTTCTGTCCATAGTCCTTACCTTAGCAAATTGCATATCTTCTTTTTCTTTTTCTGGAGCCACTGGAAAAGCAGAGGAGCATGTCAAATATAATAACTCAAGGAAAAGAAGGCTCTTTGTCTTCATCCTTGTCTCCCTGTCCTACCAGCCCTTGCTAGAAGACCTCTCAATCTCTTTTTCCTCTGTCTAAGACTCACCAGAGTTTCACTATTTATATCAGTGCTGTGCTTGCTAAAGTCAATAATGGCATGACTCAACTTATAACATCCTCTGATTTTCCACAGAAACACAGAAAACAAATTTGGGTTTAGAAGCAAGCAAACACATGACCGTTTACCTTGCCCAAAACCCCCTGATTTCGCAATCATAATATTGGACAGTGTGTTGTTTTTTTCTTCATTCCTAAAGTGGGCTGGATAAAAACTACCTCGATTTTCAGAGGTGCTGACGTGACCTGGCTCTTTGTGAGGGTCAACAATCTGTAATTCCTCATAGTACCTGAGAAGGGACCTCCAGAAGCTGCCTTCAGTTTTCTCAATATGGCTTACATGCAGGACCTCAGCATGCCAGGAAAGACCCCCTTCCTTTAGCCCATCTTTTACCTGATAATTTTAGCCTCATAGGCAATTATACAAAAAAAAAAATTCTCTTTTCTTGAACTTGACATCCCAGCATTGTTACAGAACCATTACTTTTGCTGCTACCTGGCCCATGTAATCATGGATATATGGCCTCATCCCCTTTCTCCCTCATATCACAAAATAAAAGTCTCAGTAGGGCATCCTAGATTGTATGTATCCTGGTCTGCATGTCCTATTAGCCAAGGGTGGTTTTACAACTAAAGAAGAAATGGCAGAAATTGCCCTACAGAACTATAGGCACCTTTGGGATAAAGGGTCTTCAGCAGAACCTTTAATAAACTTCTCCAACATCAGATGGAAGGTGATGAGGATTTGTGCCATGCATTCCAAGTTTCCCAATGTGCCAGAAGTCCTGCTTTGGGTTCCTATGCCCTTTTGTGAACCTGCACTGCACTTTATGGAGGGATTGCAGAACCACTGTCACTCGGTGGCTGTCACTCGGTGACTGTTGACTGTCATTTCCAAGACATCTGTCTTTGGAAGCAGAATCCTCCTGTGTTGACTTAATACCCACATGCAAGTTCAAAAGGAGAAACATGAGCTAAAAATAGTCCACTTCTTTTTGAACATAAGAAAAATAAGAAAAAAGGAAGCACTTCTCTAGTGAGAAAAAACACAAAAACAATCCTATCACCACAGCAGCTGAGCTCTGCAGTCTGCAAGGTGGCCTGGGGAAAGGCATGGCCTCCTTCCAAAGGAAACTGGGGTTGGGCAGCCTGGCTGGAGTCAGGTCACATTGTGTGTGTGACCCAGATCAGAGCCCAGGTCCAAGAACCGCCGAGTGAAGTGGTACAAGTGTTTATGTCTAAGGCTGCAGCAGGATGAGGGTGGCTTTGCCAATAGCCTGCTGCTGCTGTAACGGTGTCCTCCTGCGCCTCCCAGCCTGGCCAGTACTCCTGCTGTTTTCCTGTGTCCTTCTGATACCAAGCCTGTCCTCAATAAACCAGTTCAGAGGGCTGAAGCTACAGGAAAGTAACCCTAGCCTTACTAGAAATAATTTGCTGCTCAAGTTAGCAAATACACTGGCACCCTAAGGGGTGAGAAGAGCCTCCATGAAGAAGGGGTGGGATATCACAGACAGGAGCAGGGATGCAGGAAGGCAGCCAAGAACACTGGGAAGCTAGGACCTTTCCTTTGGCAGCAACAGGGTTTCTCTCTGCTGGTCATGGAAGAGCATCCCAAACTGCATTTGTAGAGTATGATTGCATTTCCACATAGAAATCCAGACAAAAGCAGGGACATTTTAAATACTGTGTTTGTATCTCTGCACCTGGCAGCAGCAGCTTGCATATGACACTTATCCTCTGCTTTCAGCTGAATGTTTTGTAAACACCCTGTTTGCTGTGTCCAGGGACGAAGCTGTCTGAGCACGAGATGCAGCTCACCCAGTTGGCAAACCTTTCAGTAAGCCTTTTGGATCTTTAGGAAGCTTTACTTTCTCAGTGATATGGCTGCCAATAGACATGTTGCAGCTCCAGCTGCTGGTTTCCCTTTCCAGATCCTGTTGCCTGCATGCTCCAGCTGACATTTATGGAGTTGCTGGTGAGGGCTGGGAGGAAGAGCTGTATCTTACCTTGTGTTTGGTGGCACGAGTGATGCAAATTCCCTGCTGAGCAGTCTGTATGGCTCTGAGATGTGTGAGCAAGTGTGATAGAAGAGATGACTTGCCTTCTTATGCTGAACCCTAAGACAGCAGTCTTAGTGTTCAAACTACGTGGGTATTCAGTCCTGGGTTTAGGTATTGCAGGATAAAAAAGGGACCTGTGTTGTGGCTTTAATCTGAAGTTTAAAGTGTTTGAAAATTACATTGCCAGGGAACACAGTGAAGATTTACTGGCAAAGATGCAGCTCGAATTTGAATGGAGTGAGCTAAGCTGATACCTCACATGGCTCTCTTGCCTTACCTGTAGGTCAACTATAGGGGTGCCCAGACTGACTTAGTCCTTGACAAGGCATGAAGCAGGTCAGATGCCTGTTTCATGCCTTGGTTCCATAGGTCCCATCGCTGCTATTCCCATCCCAGTCCTGGGAAGCTGATCCCCCCTGTGCCCTGAAGTCACTGCTGTCCTTCAGCTGGGTTGGAGACCATGTGGACGTCAGGGGTGACTTGCCAGCTTATGCAGCAGCGAAGCAGCCAGAATGGCTCCAGGAATAGTGCTCATTCCTTCCCTCAGCTCATCAGCAGTCAGACTCATTCATCCCATATCGCCAGCAGTTAACCACACACTCAGGGACAAAAGTGGGTGCTTTCCCAGGAAGACCCCCGCAGTAGAACAGATCATTTCACTGAAAGCCTGCTAACATCAAGGCTAATATTCCTCCACCACAGAACTGTTTGTCCTCTGACAGTGTAATATGCCTTATCCTGTGGGGTCTAGTCCAAGTGCCAGGGTTTTTAGAGGATTTGTCAAAATTCTACCTGGGAATTCTGCCATTTCTTTTTTTGGTTTTTTTTTTGCTATTGAGTTTCCATCCAGGAATGTCATTCCAGTTCTGCTTGGCACTTTTGACTTACGGAAAGAAGTGGAAGGATACTTAACATAGTAATGTAAACAATTGTCATTAACTCTATAAACAACAGCAAATTAAGTCAAAGGAAGCTTGAACTTACAACACACACACACACACTATGATTTCACCTCCTAAACTCCTAAACTTTTTAAAAGGATCTGTAGATGTCTTCTTTTCCACCTCCCCTTCACTCACGCTATTTCTAAACTCTCCCTCTTTAACCTACTTGTGCCAAAGAAGCAGGATGTGTTATGAAGGTCTTGGACATGCCTGGACATGGAAGAAACTGCTGGTTTCTTTCACTTGAATGGAATTGAGAGATAAATTCTTACAAAGAGATTCTGGAACTTGAGGAACAGTAACCGAACAGGAAAAGACACAAGCCCTTTACATCATTACACGAGCCAGTCTTTAATAAATAAGAGCAGGATCATAGCACATAGTGATTGGGGAAGGTAGGCAAGCAGAAAATTTGTGATGTGGAAAAATGTAGGTCTGTTATTAAAAGACTCAGAAAAACCAGAGAATATTTACTGAAAATTAAAATTTCAATCTCTTTCTGCAAGACAGTCTTTTGAGAGTATTGCAACTGAGCCTGAAAAAGGTATTGACTTGAATTCCATGATTTTACCTGTATACCCATATACTTCCATTTATCAGTGGACTCTCTTCATCCTTCTTTTCTAATATACAGCTTCTAATAGTAATAATATCCGTCACTTTTCTACTTCATCTAAGCATTTTGTCCAAGTTCCATTGCAAACTGAGAGATGGCATGTAGCGGTAGACTCAACAGCTGATCTTAATTAAACAGGAAGTTAGAGATTTTTGATGTCTGTATCCTTGAGTATTATCAGCAATAACAAAGATCACTTCCATATTTGTATTTTGTATATAACAAGATTCTTAAGCTGCATGTCATTTCCTCTCAGCAATGCCTGACTTGGTAGCTTAGAAGGCAGGATCACAGAGTGATTGCAGTCCATTGGTGTTATATTATTTGTCAGTGAACAAGAGGTGTGACAGAATCCAATGCCCAAGAACTCTGAGGTTTGCAGGAACTAAACTGGAATATGAAAATTGGAAATAATGGCACCCTTATTTCATATGTGACAATATATTGGGGTCATACTCTGAATTTGGACACAGCCTGGGCAGTGTGTGTGACAGGAAGCATTGTGGTTGTGATACACAATTAATTCACTGTTTCCTCTTCACCATTCTCGCCCCTCTGAGATTCAGACTGCCACTGTCCCACCACCATTGAGGTAACTGCAATGTGGGCAGGATCCTGCCCTCCTTCTGAAAGGGAATGGCCGGCAAAATGTTGCGCTTCTATCTCCTCCCATGTGCAGCCTTCTGTGATCAAGGACTTGTGCGATTCTTATTCTCTTATAAAGGATATGAATAAGCTGCCAGGTCTCTGGTTGTTAGTTAAGATGATGGTTTTTTAGACTCAAGAAGATTTACTGTAGTTTTTTGGTTGTGTAGAGCAGAAGACAAGTCCACGGAAGATGATTTCCAATCTGTGGTTGGTCATCTCATCTCTTTAAAACTGCTTGAACAGTTGACTTTGTTACGTCCATTAGCCATATTGTTAATATATTACATGCTAATGTTATATGAACTTGACTGTCATGCTTTGAACTAAATATTAGGAAGAGATTGGGAACTTTGCCATGTAAAGAATCTCCTAACTTTTCTGGAATTCCTTTTGATATGGACTGGAAAAAGCTGATAGCTTTTATAATTTGACTTGGGAGCCCTAAGATATTTAGCCAGTGTACTATCAGTACCTGAAAAAAAAGACATTGCCTTGAGAAGCCTGAGCTCTCTGTCCAAAAAAGACCTGAGCAAGGAGAGGGAGGAAGCACTCTAGGAAACAGTCTGCCATCCTGCTCTCATATGTCATGGTCATAATTTGAAAATTATGTAATTAACTAGTGGCAGTCATTTTATGTAGAGGTCTACATTGATCCTTAAATAGGTTCCAGTAGAACATGAGTACCAAACATAAACTTTGCCCTCATTACTTATCTTCTTTATCTGTAGACCAACATCATTTGTACAATTTGTGCAAAAAAATCAAGTGGTGATACCCATCTTAGAGCCCTGTCTGCTCCGAGCAAACCTGGACCCACAAAGGTTTCACTTAGCAGAAGGATGTCTTTGAACAATGTGATAAAGAGGGAAATCTTTAGATGCTACCAGAGAAGACAAGAGTGTAATTTATCAGCTTTGTAATAAAATTGACAACTAAATGTTTTAGTGATGTCATGGTGTCATGAAGCCACAGAGCAGAGGGCAATTGCCAAACATAAGAAGCCGAAAGAATTGAATACTGATCGTACGTCTAAAAGATGAAGCATATTTATTTAGTTTAAACTCTTGTAAAAAAAAAAAAAGGTTGTCAATATCTCAAACCACTTCTTTAAAGATGCTGACTAGTGAAGGTGCTGTCATGGTGCATTTGTGGAAATGCTAAGCTAAAAGTAAGTCATTGTCTTTCTACATCTCTTTTAGTTCTGCATACCAAAGAATATTCTTATTTTGAATACCAGTTCAAGTAATCAAATACCACAGTTAACACATTAAACTGCCATGGAACATAATTTCAAAATGTTTCTTAACTAAAAAAAATGCATTTTAATAAATATTGCAAGTATTAAATCCACAATCCATTTAATTTATATGAAAAAAATTACCTTGAACATATGATTCTTGTAGTTAACACAGAACCACTTATGATCTCAAGAATGCAGAGTCAAGACAAAGCACAGATATGAAATTACTAATTAACATGTCAGTTTTCAGCAGTGTCTTTCTCCAGCTCACCACTATGTGTCTGCACAGGGATTGCTGAATATCTAGCTGAGGTATTCAAATGAATTCATGTCACCTCACCCAAGATAAGTTGAACTGTAAAACCTTTGCAACTTTAATTGCTGATTAAATCCAAGTGATCTGAGTGAAGTGTGTCAGGGAGGGATGGGCTCTGCTGTAGAGCAGAAGAAGAGGCTTCTGGGCAGCAGTTTCTCCGGCTGTCACTGCTGACAATGGCACGTGGGCCAAGCTTGCAATGTGCAGTCATGAACATGGACAGGGATTAGGTTTGAGATATTAAATTAAACTACTTTTTCATGCTCACAATGTTCTCAAGGATTTGGACTCATGACTTAATTGGAAATGTTTATCCAGTGGCCTCCAGCTAATTAAAAAACACAAGGCAGGCTCATCAGGATGTTGCTTCACTACAGTTTTGTAAGACTTGATCACAGTCTTTTCTCTCCAAGATGCCTTAGGATATTACTTCACATGCTAAATACATGCTAAACTGTTCCCAGATTTAAGAGAAGCTCTTCAGGTGTATGTGAACAGAAGGAAGTGCTGTGGGTTCTCATGGAGTTTGAGGAATGAAGTAATAGGCAGCTGTGTAATTCAGAATGACTGATTTTTCCCTAGATCATGCATTTACAGGACGCACAGGGCTTGTCAGTGCATCTCCCCTGCCCTTCCTGTAAACTCTCCATCATAAACCCAGTATGATTTCCAGATCATATGTGAACTTCTTGCAGTGGAAGGCACTTCATCCAGTGCACTATGTACTCTCTCAGTAGCTAGCTGGGGTAAACTGAGGGAAACTCACACAATATCTTTGGACCCTAAATCACACGGCTGTGCTCAGTACCAAAACCCTCAGCATCAACACACACATGATCAGGGCACATCATTAGCTCCCTCCCAGTCACTGCCTACTCTCCACAGGTCAAAACTTGTCTTTCTCTTTTTTCTCCAGTGATAACTATAATATTGTTTGTTTTCCCTGGGAAATTTTTGTTAGCCTTACCTGTTTCTTAGTAACAGTTTCCTCAGCCCCACATATGGCAACTATCTTTCCCTATAGAAATTACATAATACACCTGTGGCTAAACTATAGAAAAATAATCTGATACTGCATAGATTCTAAAGTCATCTGCTTCTCTTTCAAACCTCCAAACAATTATTTTTACCAGCATGAACATTTTGCTATCTAGTAAGAGTTTCTTTTATCTATGTAATTTAGCGAGTAGATACCTGCAACATTAAAAAATAGTTAGGAGATTCAGTTTAATTAATACTTCAAATGTCAAAAGGTCATGAGGAAGAGGCTGTGGGCTTTTTAATACACTTTACAAATACTTTTTTTGTAATTTATATTTCTTGAAGTGGTTACTGATCTTTGGACTTGCACTGCAAAAGATAGAGTTAGCATTGTCCAAGGTGACACAGGATTATCCTTTCAAACACTGTAATTCTCAAAGGACCTACACTATAGGGAATTTTTCTTTTCAGTATGCAAATTTTATTTTGTCAGAAGTGGGATACTGTGTAAAATGGATCATTAGGTCATTTCTTTAACATCTGTGTCATATAGTCTCTCCTTATTCTACTTGAGAACACAAATAATAATTGTGAAGCAATTAAAAAGGCAACTAAATAGACAGAGGTTTTATCATTCTATTCATAGTAGATGGAAAAAGAATAAAGGGAATACTCGTTTTTGTTGTCCAGTATTATTAATGTTAGTTGAAGACATCCAGTGAAAGGAAAGCAGGAACATTTAAAACCTTGATTTCTTTTTAATCTGAAAGCCCTCATTCTTTTGCCCTGCCAACATTCTTCAAAAGATAGGTGTATCTTCCCTTATATTCCAGGAAAATGTAAAGGTGAGGAAAAAAATGTTTGTTTAAAAAACAGTTAATCCCAATGTATCTGAAACCAACCTCTAAAACAATATCTAGCAATTCTTTCCATGGTTTATTTCTTCTGAAAAGAGAGATTGTGTATAGTTTGTTCCCAAGTACTGCAAAGAAAGGACTTCTTGTCTCCTTTGATGATTATTTGAGAACATATTCACTTGTCATATAGGATAAAATTAAGAAAAGTGTGATTGACATGAAAGAGTGTTCATTTTATGTAAAGTAGGAAATAATCTGGCGTAAGTTTTCTTTGGTGTTAATAGAGATTTCACTGATGGAAGAGTGAAAAAATTTTCCTGTTGCAATAAGGGCTCAAACATAGTTCAATTTGAATAAAAATCATAGTTGGGCAGAAAATGAAATAAATTGCTGCCCACTTGAGAAATTCCATAATATGGAATATGAGTTAATCATGAATATGTGTTAAAAGTAATCACACAAGACTCTTAAATTGTTAATAGATAATTTTTCATTATTTCTCAAACATAATATTCTTGGCAACTCCTTGTTTTTCTTTCTTCCAACAGCAAAATTTCCCTTTCCCTTAAAAATATATATTAGTCAAAACCACCCAAAATTTCCCACATTATGTTTTAGCTCTCCCAGACTTCTACTCTCAGACTTCTACCACTTATTGCTTCACATATTCAGAAACCATTTCCGGCTCAAAGCTGACAAATAAAGAGAAAGGGCTTATTAAAAAAAAAAAATTAAACCACATTAAATTCAGAAGGTGTTGAGTAGCAAGACCACTGAAAATGTTAAATATAGTTTTTCTCCTAAACTTGGGCGACTTTGATTTCTGGTTTTACAAATTTTTTTTAATACTATTAAATTCAGGCATGAGATCCAATCAAATATATATTGCTTGTAACATACATTTTGAATTTAACAGGAATTTTTTTTTCCTTGAAACACAGCATATAAAAGGGCAGTAATGTTCAGCCAAGTGCTGAGAAACAGAAATATGCAGTTTCTCACCTTACACTGATGTACACTTCCCTCCGTGCTCTTTACTTATGAACCTACCTCATATACAGAGCAACACAGCCAATGTAAAGAGAGGCATAGATGGGTAATTATGGTGGAAGAATAAATTCAGAGCTCTGATGTTTCTCTATCATGGTCTGGTTTTCCTGTACATGATCACAAAGTATTACACTACAGATGAATGAATAATCACTCTCAGGCACACACGAAGGACTGAAGCACAGTTCTAATGCAAAGAAAATGAAAGTAGCAATCTTTGATGAAAAGTACCTTGTAACCTCCAAACTGCAATAATCACATCCATCAGAGCATGGAAAGACCAACACCCAAAGCAGCACTTTGTGATTTCCTCTGTCACAGCTCATAAGGAAACTTCAGCACAGCCTGTCTTTGTGCCTAAAGGCAGATGAAGACAAGGAGAGATGGACAACTTCAGTAGCTGCTTATACACCTTGCTTCTCCTGCCTACCCAAAACAGTTCTTGAAATGATTAGTAAGATTTCTGGATGCACAGTTGACCTCGGAGGGGAGGTAATTTACAGGAAAAGGGAAGGATATTCTTTCATTGAACTAGCAGAGCCTGCCAGAGGAAGAATCTGAAGGGAGGTCTTTGTACCTGCAGACAAACTGCTTTAGAGGACTGGAGTATTTTGCTGCAGTCACATCCTTCATTAGTACTAAGATCCCGGCACAATAAGCTTGAGGTTCAGCTGTACTTTGTGCAAATACAGATGACTTGTTGGTAGTGCAGCTCCCATTACTCTTTAGAGTATCTGGGGAACATAATTCACTGAAACTGCCTGAAATAACTCCTTTAAGATGGAGTGAAACAACACTTAGAGAGTTTCCTCTGTCCACTGACCGTAAAAAGAGTTTTATAACAGTGACATAAGTCCTTCCACGAGAGACATTCCACATCTCTGTGCAGCTGTACAAACAATTCTTTATTTTTCTTTTTAGTAAAATAGATAGTGCCACAACCAGCTGGCTGTCATGTTAACCACCAACTCATTAGCACAGGGAATTGGAAACACAGACAAGAGTGTGCTCTGCTCACAAGGAGTTTATAGATTCCTATATATATATATACACACAATCAATTATAAATTACAGTGTTGGTACAAGAAGGATAATGAAAAAAGGAAAAAAATATCCTGTTTGCTATTACACAAAGAATAATGTGGAAAGTGCAATAAGATTTTCATCATCCTATAGCATCTTGTCCCCATGGCAGTAAAAGCAACATATCTAGTTAATTTTTCTGGAGAATTTCTGAGGAAAAAATTTTTCAGTGCAGTCATTGATACCATACTTCAGTTGTGGAATTAAATAGAATGCACCAATATGTCTCAGTGCCTCCCAGCAGGCATTTCAGGACAGGAACATTTAACCTAAATTGTATTGTTGAAACATCATTTTGTCTCAGTAATCCATATCAATTTTCTTGAAGATTATTCCTTTGTAAGAGCATTAAAATAATACATGACTCAAGTGTTTACAACTTATTTAGCACAATGAGTCAATTAGAAGTATCTGCTTGAGGCTCTGTTCTGGAGTGAAAACTATTGGGAAGAATTTGCATTTTGCTGAAACAGTCACGTACCTACTTCCACACCCTGCACAACTGATCTGGTGGGGGCTGAGCAAATGCCCAGGAGACACAGGTCTGTGGGAATGAGGAAACACCAGTGGGACAGGGGAATATTCTGAAAATCACACGTGCTTTAACAAAGGCCTGGGCATTGATCCTTCCTAAGAAGTAGCTAAGGCAAATAGTTCAGGGAATTTCCTTGAGAGAAAATGTTCACTGTATGTCTTCTTGAGTCTGGGGCACGTGTGCATTCATAAGTAGTGTCATTGGTATCAGTTCAGGAGAGGCAGCACCACATGTGTGTCACGTAGGCAAATGCTCTCCACCCACTGGAAGCCTCCTGGGGACACACTCAGGTCAACACAGAGTGTCACCCACGGGTCCTGTAAAGCACAGTGTCCTTGTGCCCTGCTGTGGCTGAGCCTTTGTGCCCTCCCTGCTCCAAAATGATCCCTTTTACTGGAGCTGTCAGCCAGGGTGCCTGGCTGTGCTCAAAGGCTCTGCCTGCAGTGTGGGACCTGGCACTGGGGGTGGGTTGAGCACTGAACCCCACAGTCAGTCACCTGCCACCCTGTCCCTGCCAGCTGAGTGACCCCGGTGTCTCTTCACACCATCACAGGTAATATTGGCCTCACAAGCTATGGTAGCTGCCAAAGCTGGTAAATAACTGAAGTCAGGAAAAGGCTCCTTCCTTCCTTTTCTCAGTGCTGTGCCAGAGCCCAGGTTCCTCAGTCCCCGTCCCAGGAGCAGCTGCCACCCCATACAGGGTCTCGCTGCACTTGGCAGAGAAGCCACTGCCCTCATCTTCTCTCAGGTGCTGCCAGAACAGGGGAGATGAACCTACAAGCTCAGCTGGAGTCTGCTGAGGTCTCACTTTAGAATGCTTAACTGGTGGGTTAATCTGGATTTGTCACTTGCACAATGTTGATTAGCCTGGGCTGTTTATTTTCTTTGTAAGAGCAAAAGCTCTGTGAGAAAAGACGAAACTGAAAGAGGTGGAATCCAGTAATCCCTCAACAGAGATTTGCCTTGACTCCATTTCCCTGTTATCAATAACAGCTAAAATTTGGCTTATTTCTGTCTTTTCCCACACTTCTACACTGTTTGTCCAAAAGCATTATTGACCACAGAGGCTTCCTGAATGTTTCTGCATCATCTCTTTTTTATGTCTTCAAGCGTAGTTTGAAAATATTTGTACAATGAAGATTCACTTATTCAAAACAATTGTTTGCAAGCAAATATATAATTTTTCTTCCTTTTTGCTATTTTACATTATTTATTTTATATATTCTGCCCAATCCTTATTAATTGTTTTTTTCTCTTGCCTAGTAGTCCTGAATTGTAACTCTGGATTTTTTGAACTCAACTCATCCTTAATTTTTGATTGTAAACAGAGATACAGACATTAAAATGTTGAAGGCTTCCAAATATAGTAGATAGTATCTCAGAACAAGAATCCAATGCCAAAGTTAACAATAACATGACAGAACAAAAGTTTGAGTGGAACACAATTATTGATGTGTGCACATTGTGGGCTAATGTGAGAAACAAGAAAGGGATGATCAGTTAGCCTTAAGCATTATGATGTGATGGAATAAAAACAAACAAGTAACTTCAAAAGAAAAGAAATTTATCTGCAAAATTTGGCACAGTTGAGTATCTGACTGAGATCCCTGTGTAGATTCTGATCATATTGAAATTCTTTTAGAGAAATAAAAGTTATGAAAATCATCTTTGTGGATGAAATTGATTTCCCTTAGTGTTGGATCTCTCCTTTTGAAAGATGAGCATACAGAGAATGTGATTCATCTCACCCTAAAATACACACTTAAAATACAATAAAAGAGCTTTATACATAGATTCTGTTTCTTTGCTTTAAAAAAAGCCTAAGACCAAAGGGGATAGCATGGGTTTACATTTATGTTTCACCAGAAGGACTCACCCCATCTTCCTAACAAAAAACAGCTGCAAGGTCCAGACGAACCTTGGTATTATAGTCAAAATGGTGATTACCAGTAATCAGTGCCCCCATTATGAAGTATTTCTATTTTGGCTTTGATTTTGCTAAGTGACTACAGAATTTGAAATGTCATTGACTGACTAAGTCATATTATCTTGAATTTCATTGGGCAAAATGAATTGATCAGAAGTTAGCTGGAGTATAATGTCCAGGTACTTGAATGAGAGGGCATCTGAATTTTTTGAGGGTCCAAAGGTGAAAAGAAACTGGATGCCCCAAAGACAAAAACTTTGAAAAGTACTTCAACATATCAGAATGCTAGTAATTTAAGGAAAAAAAAATCAGCAGGGGTGGTATATGTAAAGTCAGAAACCTGGCTAAATCTAAGACAAATCTTTCATAAATGTAGTGGCTTCATAGATTTGTCTAGGTTAGGAGCACAGTCATCCAGTTTCCTAACGGCAGTCAATGAAGAAAAACAGATCCCTTCAGATAGAAGTTGGACTATTAGTGGTGTGAATCACCTTCTGTCTACCTTTGTTCATTGACTAAATGGGAAGCAGAGGACAATTTTACATCTGGCTTAGCATTTCGTTTAGAGACTGTCTCTGGTAAAAGACTATGTGGTGAGAAGCTGGTGTCCCTTCTCCTCCAAGAGAAGGAGACCTCAATAACACCCCATCACAGCATCACAGCAGAACATCTGGCCTCTTGAAGGCTGTCATGTGCTTACTGGGAATATGTGACCAGCCCAGATGTAAGAAAGATCCCTCTTAACACCGTATTCAATAGGTTGTCATGGCTTCAGCCCTTTACCTCTGCTATGGCTCAGTCCTCAATCTGCTCAAAAGGAGATACCTGAAGGAGTGAGCCATTTGTGAACAGTGGAGGTGATTAAGCAATTTGTACAACTTCAGGGATGCCCCAGGATTAAGCAGAAAGAGAACAAGATTGCAAAATAACCAGAATCCCTTAGGTAATGTAAGTCAGGTTTAGCTTATGAATATGAATGAAGTGTGTTGTCCTTATTTAGATCATTAATCAACCTTCAATAACAGCCAAATCTTTCTAATTTCCTGATGCATTTAGCCAGAAAATTTTTTTGCTTGGCTTCTGGTTTTGTTGGTCTCTGTGATAAAGGTGAAAATTATTTCATTTACATAACTCAGGGTGCCAGTATGACCAGCCATAGGACATGAGGAAGTGGAATGAAGCTGCATCAGGGCAGATTCAGATTGGACATTAGGAAAAGATTTTTCGCTGAGACAGCTGTTGGTCACTGGAACAGGTTGTCCAGGGAAGTGGTCATGGCACAAAGGTTGCCAGAGTTCTGGAAACTAATTGTGAAGCCACTGGGTTTTGCCTTCAGATCAATAAATACTTACTAAAACCAAACAAATTCTTTAACCAAAATAATTTCTATCTTTCCAAAAGAAGAATTTATTTTTCTTTCGCAATCAATTAGTTCTACTTGGAAGATACCTCACCTTAAGCTCAAATTGAAATAAGGTGCATGATGTCTCAGTTATTTGACTTTAAGTCAACCCTTGTCCAATGAATGTAAATAATTTACTTTAACTCAGAAGTGATTACACAAACAGAAGTATTCATAATTAATAAAGAAGTAATAACTCCAGTGTGCTGCTTCTGTTATTTTTATCTCACAGCTAAGTATGAAGAAAGGAGTTTTATAATTTATCCTGCGGTTCTGTTCGACATAAGGGTTTCGTTCTTTCTGTTACATACCTAGCTTATTTTCTTCATTCTTTCTGGAACACTATGGAAGCATTTCACCAGGTCTGCTGAAAAAAGGTCTTTATGCAAGTGCATGTTCTTTTCTGAGTTTTAACTTTCTCTTACTTCCCTGAAGGTTGTCCTGTACCTTCCTTCACTGATTAACTGTTTTGTAATAGTTTTTTCAAAGTGAGTCCCTTATGTTCCATCATCTGCCATCATGTGTCATCAACTGTTCACTGCGAGGTGGTTTGAGGACAAGAGTGTAACTGAGAAGTGTTTGATGAAGCCTCAGGACCCTTGTATTAAATCTCCTTACCTGAAGGTGTTTTCTGCTGGATGATACTTGAATTCCTTTTGAAGCCTTTGAAACCAAACAATGTGAAAAATTTAAAGGCATTGAGAGATGGGCAAAGTGGGAGAACTTATTTGTGTCACTTATGTGACAGCTGAGCCCAGGGGATCCAATCACAATGGAAATCCTGCTTGCTTCCATGACATCTAAATGCAGATACTGCTACAGAAATCACATATCAGGGAAGGCACTAAAGCTGCTCTAAATCCAAAGTGTGTTAATCTCCATTCAAGTCCTAGCAAGCATTGTTTCCTGCTGCATGACATAACACAGCCTGGTGCGTTTGTTCTTTTGCCGGGTGCAGAAAGGCCCTCCAGGTCTTTGCTATTTACTCCCTGCCAGCTGAGGCAAGAATGCCTGACACAGCAAATGAGAAAGGGCTTGTGGCACCTGAGAGCTGAAACAAAATTAAATCCACGCAATCTGCTTGATGGAAACATCTAATGATTCAAAGTGAGGAAGCAGACTAGTCAGTGGGATCATGGTAGACAAGTACTACACCCACACAATAAATCTGGGATATTCCCAAGACAAAAACCCAACAGCTGCTTGTCATGATCCCCAGTATGAAAAATAAAGGAAATACTGCAGAGCATATGGAGAAGACCCCTTTCTCAGAAAAATTGTTTGAATTTGAATGTGTTTTAGCTATTTAAGTGGCTTTGAAATGTAGTCTGAGATATGCCAGAAGTGTAACTATTTTTTTTTTGTGTTATAAGCTGTGGGAATGACCACAATGATTCTACCTGTGAAGGCACATCTCTGGCATGATCACTACCACCAACTGGTGTGTTTGTTTTTTGCTTTCTTTTCACTGTTACAGGAAGGAATGAAGACAACATAACATCCAAAGTTTCTTAGTTAATCTCACACATGGGATTACATGGCTTTCCATGGCATAACTTGTGTTGAGTAGCAACAGAAATCTATTGCAGAAAGATACATTATTTAGAACTGAACTCCAAGTCCTAGTAAATCTCTCCTTTTGAGAATGCAGGATCTGATAAACCAGCTAGCTCATGGAAAATATTTACTGTTTATACAAAAATAACTCATCCTTCATTCTCTGAAACTTCAAACAGAAAGATTTCAGCCTGACTCTGAAAACAGTTCTGAGAGAATAAACAGGCAGGCTTGGAAAGCTTTTATTTCTCCACACCTGCCTAGCAGTCTGCTGCTTTCTTAGCAAAATATCCAGTATAGGCCATAATCTAAAAACTCAGTAATAAAGCACTCTAAGTATGAAAACTTGAATACAATACAATGTCATGCCATTCAATGAGACTTTTAAGAAAGGAAAGGCACTTAAGCATCTTCCCTACGTCTAGGCAAAGTGGTCTGGGAGCAATTCCTGGCTCTGAGTTTCAGTTTCCTCTAGGAATCAAATGAAGCACAAACTATATTGCCATAGGAAGGAAGGTGAGCAGCACAGGACCCACTCCACATTTCCCATATGAGTGGGATGCATTATGGCATTGAGCTGCCCCACAGTCCAGGGCTGTCTGAGACAGCCACCCATCCTTTTCTCTCCCTTCCCATCTCTTGCCTTCCCTTCCCTTCTCTCCCCTGCTCCCTGCAGGTCCTCCTCTTGGTGCTCCTTGTCTCTGCTTTTGCCTTCTCCAATCAAAAGCATCCCATCCAAATGTGGGGAAAATATATACCATGGATTGGCTCTGACTCCTCAGGCTGGAGCTCTGCTCATGGACTGCTGTGGTTATACCTGCCAGCTCACTGTGCGTTACATCTCCCTGGAGCGTAAACTCTTTGGAGGAGGAATTGACTCATCCCAAACTGGAGGTACAAAGACTGCTGTTCCCTGGTCCACAAGAAAGAGCATGTGTGTGCCAAAACAGAAAGCAGCTGACCTCGAGTTGCATGGCCCCTAAACTCTACCTCTGCTTCAGCCCTACCATTTCAGAAGCAAGAGTCCCTTTTGGTCATTCTCAAGGCAAGTCACAAATGATACAGTAATCACCCTGTCATACAGCCTTGCAAATTCTGTCTTGGCTGTGCAGACACACAGTGTGTTGTCTAGTCATCTAACACAGAGGAAGTGAGGCTAATTATGTCATTGGGATATTTTAAGAAGCAGATATTTTACATGCACACTATTTTCAGCAACAAATTGCAATGCTAGAAATAATACTGAGACTTGTTTTGATTATATCATCTTATTAAAATTTAGTCTACCCACTCTGAGCCTAAGCCCATCTGTGCCACCTACACACCTGTGGTTGCTGTAAGGTATGTTGGGGGGTGGTGGTGGTGTTGGAATTACAGCCCCATAATCTTGCAGCCAAATCTGCGACGATGGGTGATTTAATCCACCCATGCATTTCAGCATTGGATCAAAGCTGTGGGTCTCACATATTTGTAAAGGTTGACTTGACATTTCTTTCTCCTTTGAGTTTTGCTTTCATGTATCCTCCCTTGTAAGGATAACAGCACTGGTGGAGTTTACTGGTAGCAGTAACGTTCCCACTTTTCCTGTTGCCACAGTTTGTTCCTATCCTGTACTCCAAGGGTTGCATTCCATACATTCATTAAATCTCTACCCTGTTATAAAGTAGATTATTGTCCCAGATCCTTTGCTTCCCAGAAGTGTATTTTCAGGCTGCGTTTCTTGCCTTCTGGCTATTTATAAACTCATTTTCTAAAACCTGGCATCATAAAATTGGCACAGTAATCTAAGTGGGTAGCAACCCTTCAGTAAGATGCATCAAAGGAAAGAAAATAATTCCTAGTTTCACACAGTCCTCTGAGTTTGTCTAACACTAGTATATATTACTTTATTCCTCAGTAGTTCTATTATAACAGGATAGCAGGGCTGCTTTGTGATTTTTTAAATTTGTGTTCCTGTGGCTTGTCTTTCCTTATTAGATGAAATCTTTTTTAACTGAGGTTAAAGTAAACCTTTTAGAACAACTAAAACTGATACACATCTATAAAAAAGTAAGGCTATGAAGTGTAGAGGAAGAGATTAATGTTAATTCTAGAAACATAATGACCTGATTCTGTCTGACCTGAATATCATGTCTAGTTCTGGTCACACAGCCTTACAAAGCAGATAGCAAGAAAAACGGCTGCCAGAACTATCAGGAGAATTAAAAAATATTGCTCACATCAAAGGGTGAGAAATTGTAGCATCAGTTTTAAAGTTAAATCAAATAAGAGCTACACTAAAGATACATAAGCAAGTAACTGAGAGAAAGTAAGTCCTCTTATTTACTGTTCCTTGATATAAAACACATTCAGTGAACAAGGACAATAGTTTAAAAATAGATCATAGGAGAGTAGCCTTTCATAATGAGCACAAAAAAATCTGTTGAGTTTACTGCACTATTTTAAATCTGAGATTGAGTTGAGAATGTGGACATTAAGAACGCCTGTATCTATGCAAGAAAGAACTAAAGAAAAACAATTAAAAATTCAGCAGTGCTTGAAATATCACAGGACAGAACCTTGTTTACTCCTCGTTTCCATTATGGATAGAAAAGAACAGGACCATCTGAGATGGCCTGATTTGCACAGCTGGGTATTGCTGGCATTCTGCGATTCTAATTATTAGATTCAAGGAGAAATGTCACAGTTTAAATACATGTCAATATAATGCAAGTCATTCCTTGGGGTGCCATGAAAATTCTAATGCAGAGAGCTATGAATAGAGCAAGAGGAATCATAACAATTAAAATTTCCGGTGTTTATTTAAGGCTGCATGCACAGCACTGGATTGTTTAAGCCTGAAATTTCAACAAGTGTTTTCCTTCTGGAGTTGATGCTTGTGCAGCCTCATAGAGGGAGAAGGAGCCCACATCCGATATTTATTTTGTGCATCAAGTGACTCAGTTCCAGAGAGTGTAACTCATACTCTAAGTCTCATGAACATAGCGCAGAAAATTCCTGAATGAGAAGTTCTGAGCTGCGTGTTTCCTCCTCGGCACTCAGCAGAAAACTGCCAAAGGGCTTTTGCTGCCCCGTTTTTGAAATGCTTGAATGGTACCAGATCCAGGTGCTCTTTCAAAACACGTTTGTAGTATCTTCTCTGAAATTACTGTTAAATTTGAGATTGCTTATATGAGAGCAATGATTTTCCCAAGCAGTTTGCAAAGCACCTGTTATCTGGGCAATTATTCCTTGAACCAAAACCAGGTGAAGTCTATGTTAAGATTTCTGTGTTGTTTGACTCTTCGTCCAGATCCTAACAGGCTCTTATTGATTATTTCTTTCTTAGTATTCACACTTCAGATACTAATAGTAATTATACAAATACAATAACTGGAAACAAGCTGATGTTATCATTTGCTTTATATTTCCTACTATATCCTCATTTTCCTGTTTTTGGATCTCTATCTCCCTGTTGCAATGTCACCCACTGTTTTCTACCACTGTAGATAGACCTGGGTGCATTTTATTTCCTGCACCATGATTTTCAACAGAATTTTAGACAGGACATTTCTGTGGTACTTTTGAGAGTATAATTCAATTTTTGTTTCTCTTAATTTGAAATTGACCTCAGTTGGAAATATATTCTCATATGCAAGATAACTGGTGAACCAATGACCCAATTGGAGCTTCTTTCCCTGTGTTTTGGTGCAGAATATCCACATTGGAACTACAAAAATCTTCCCAAAGNAAAAAAAAAAAAAAAAGGTGTGCTAAATTATGTTACACACCCAAACTTCCCACAAGGAAGAGTCCTTGGGTGATTCCTGGAAACTACAGCTGGATAGCCCAGCCATCAGCTAACTCTCTGATATGAGAGAGGCATAAACCAACCTTGTGCTTATGCTACAACTTCCATGTCCTTCCTGACAGAGGCTGTGGGCTGCCCATGCAGACCAGCAAGGGACAGCAGCAAACAGGCCAGGAAAAGCACCCCCAGAATGGATCCCTCCTCACAACTGCACTGGCTTGTGTTTCCTCCCTGATGCTTGCTAGGTTAGTGCAGGGCTGCTGCTACATAGCAGCTCCTGACAGTGCTTAAACTACTTACCCCTCTCAGGATGGGGCACAGTGGGGGACATGGCTGAGGACACACTGCAAGCTGAGCCTGAAAAGGACATTTGCTAGATAAACAGATAGTGGGAAGGACACTATGAACTCCAGACCCTTCAGACATGGCTGATTCCCAACAGACTTTCACAGGCTCTTAGGATGACAGCTCTGAGGAGGCCTACATCATTTTTTTGTTCCTCTGAAGAATATATTCAGACAACAAAAACCATGCAGAAATAAAAAATACTTTCTTCCTAGGATGGTAACCATAATGATGATATTACAGAGCGCTGTAATAATGTCATTTGGGCTAAGAAAGCAACACTTGACCCTGAAATGACCCATTTTCCTCTTCTAAGACGAACAGAACAGGATCATGTAAGAGCATGTAAGGTCCAGCAGAGACTACACAGTATGGATGTGACTATTCTGAGGACACTGCTCCATCTGGCTCCTCCTGCCCAGTGGTGGGACCCAGATGTAGTCCAGCAAAAAGTCAAGGCACAACATGAATGGCTCACTCCAGTACACACAGAAATGCACCATCCTGTATTACTGTGGCAGTAGGAAATTTGTTACATGACATTTAAATAAGCAACTGAAAGCTGCTGGTCTGCTGCCTGGTAAGAGTTACCTTAGAGGAAAATATTCTTCCATGCACTTTCTGTAAGTAAAGGGGCAGGGGCAGAGCACACTCTCTGTAGCACAGCACATGGGAGATAGGTGAAGTGAGGACCAGAGGTCCTGAACAGCACTGGCTGGAAATTCAAACTGCAGCTGTGACTAAAATGGATGTCACAACCACATCCCCTGTGTTAAGCGGAAAAGAGGAGGAACACGGGCTGGAGGAAGTCTGCGTGGGCTTTGTACCCTCTGCATGTTCTTAGGGAGAACTACTGCGGCTTTCCTTGAAAATGCTTTTCATCAGAAACAGCAGAACCATCAAACCCCAAAACTGGCGTGGACTCACAGTGTGTGCAGACGCCCCACTTTGTGCGAAAACCCCAAACATAATTGACAGGAGGTCTTGATCCTATATCCCAAATAAGCTTTCTGGTTAGTGGGCCATCAGTATTTCCACAAAGTACTGTTTAATTGTGTATGTGTAAAGAGAAAACATCCCCAACAGGATGGATGAACACACACTCACCACAACATACGTGAATGTGCAATTCTTTGACCTAGGCTGAAGGCTGAGGTATAGATCTTGTTTAAGTCAATCTGAGAAAATGCTGAAACAATAAGTTCTCCTCTCCAGACTCAGTAAGAATCCATGAAGGATCCACAAGCTGCCATGTTCCCAAGCAATTAGAACATGTCTGTGTGTGTGTGTATGTGTAATTTTCCAGTGAATGGGGTTAGACTAAGGGATTGAATTGTGCCAGGGACAAGAGTGTACTGTTTGAAGTGTATTGCACTGAATTCCAGAAAAGACTAAAAAATTAGTACCCCTGATAGTGAATATATCTAGAAGCTTCCTGAACATTTTACAGTCTAACTTTTAACCCAGAGATCTGCATTTCAATAGAATAAATAATTAAATTCTATTTATTAGTGTCAGGGATTTCTGCATCTTCACATAATGTAAGAATTCACTGTAGTTATCTGCGGCTTCCTCACCCACCATTATAATTTTTTATTCTGTTCAGGATCTCTAAGAAGCAAAGCTATCACTGCCATCTAGTGTCTTCAGAGTAGGTTTCTGGAGATTATGCTAAGGGAAAAAAAATCATTCTCGTAACTTTGAATTCCTTCTCAAGCTTCTCAGCTACTAGTAGATCTCATGTAGTTTATGGAAACTTACAGTGTTGCCCTGTTTCTCACTTTGGAAAGTTTAAATGATGTTTGCTTACTTTTTTTCTCACCTGGAATATGTATATTTGCATCTTCTAAGTCCTACTTGTTCAGGATCATGTAACCAGCACAGAAAACTCCCTGAGGAGAATCTGACAGATTCCTTTTCTTGCCTTATCCTTTCTCCCCTTCAAATGATCAATCCTAGCAGAGATCAACATGGATATAAAAGATGCATTAATCAATAGCTGTTCATTTACTAGTCACAGAATCACAGAATCAATCACAGAATCAGAGAATCACAGAATCACAGCATATGCTGAGTTGGATGGGACCCACAAGGATAGAGTCCATCTCCTGGCCCTGCACAGGATACCACACCACAAGAGTCACACCATGGGCTTGAGAGCATTGTCCAAATGCTCCTTGAGCTCTGTCAGGCTTGGTGTAGTGACCCCTTCCCTGGGGAGCCTGTTCCAGTCCCCACCCACCCTCTGGGTGAAGAACCTTTTTCTAATACCCAACCTAAACCTCCCTGACACAATTCCCTACTATTAGGTAGGGACTATTCAATCTGTTCTCTACTATTAGGTGGATTTGTGTAATTCCACATAAAAAAACTGGTGGGAAGTTATTAGTTCTGCTTGTATTACGTCCTGGGAGACAGCTGCTTTAGCCTCCTTGTGGTCCTTTCTTCACCCACATCTCAGGGAAACCAGTCAGTTCAGTCTCTGCCTCGGGAAGAAGACTTCTTTCTTTTCAATTCTTGATGGTCTTGGGTGACATCCCACCAGTCACCCATGCAATGTTATTCTCGTGTGGTGGCAGTGGGTGCCAGGGCACAAGGTACTGTGGAGAGTTTTCCCTTCTAGCTGACAGCACAACAGGGTCCCTCTGGCTCTGATCTCAGCCTTCCACTTCCACAGCACAAGAAATTTTTTCCATTTTTTCTTCTCAACCAAATGCCAGGAACTGGCAGCCTGGTACTTCTCTCAGCTGAGGTAGAGCTAAGCACCCATGGGGTGGGAATTGGAATAGCTCCCATGTCTCGCTGGGGATGCGGACACAGAAGCTGGAGCCGTGCTTGGACTTGTGCCGAAGGCTGCTTCCAGTCAGCCGAGCAGCTAACAGGAATCTGTCTGTCTGGGCTGGATAGCAGCTGGATATGATCATGCTGAAGGCTTTTGAAAGTCCAGCTTCCTATGCAGTACCTTTTTCCCCTGCCAAGTGTTCAATATTAACAGAAATTCACAGAGATATGAAAGACATTCATTGATGTTTCCTTGTTTCCCTGTCCACATTTGCATTCCCTTATCCAGTGCAGCTCATGTCAGACCTTTGAAAATCAGAAGACTCAGACTCAACAGCTAGTCCTTATGGAAGATTCATTATTATTTTGATACAATTTTTCACCAAATATTTTTACTGTGAAAAATGAGGCCTAAGGTTATATGTACAGAGCCGTATTTCACTGCCAAAGTTATTAAGTAATGATAAGGACTAATTCCAACTTAGTTCTTATTTTGGAATTTTGAGGGGTCTTTTCATTTTTCACTCTTCTGTCTCCTCTTTTCTCTAAAATTATTTTTCTTGAAAGGACAAAAAATAAATCATACTTTTAAACAGAGGTGAAATTCTTAATGAATAAAATGCACAGGTTAGGAATCTTGATTTCTTTTGCCCAATAGATCTGTATCAGGCAGAAAAAAAGAAAAAGTAATTTCACGACATCAAATTATTTGTCCAGTTTATTTAATATTATTTTTTAAAACCAAAATAATCACAGTCCCAAATAATTTGCATTGATTAAAACAAAACAGAAAAAAACAAACCAAAATAAAATCTTACAATATACTTAAACAATCGATATAGATATAAAAAGAGTGGCCAACATGAAAAAATATATTCTTTTCAATATTTTGCTTTGGATGTTCAGGTTCTCTTCTGGCACAGGCATAACCTCTATAAATGTCACTCCAGTTGACACCAGCTGAAAACATCTGGGCTGTGATACCAGATGTAGCATCATGCATGGTTTCAACCTGTGTGATTCTCTTGTAGCTGCTTCCTTCTGGTTTCCCCAGTATCATACAGGCCTATGTTTTCTACAGGGAGTACTTTTCCCTTTTCCTGCTTTCCTGTCTGCTTTGGAATGACATCTCACTGCTTCTGTATCTTCTTGTTGTTCTAAAGATGATATGGGCATCTACTTCCAGGGAGACATCCCCATTCAATACAGTCAAATACTTTTGAAACTTCCTCATTGCTGCTTGGTGCTACTTGCTCAGGGAGTCACCATGCAGTCCCTAATCATTCATTACACATCTGAATTCCTAGTATGTTAAAAGGAATTTCAAAAAGGGAAGAAGAATTAGTTTAAAAACATACAGCTCCAGGGTTTACCAGGTCTGTTTCTTGGGACATGCTAGGAGATCCTTGAAAGGTGCTAGATCTACTCAGAATACTGGGAATTAGTAGTGTTCATGAAAGTGTGTGATGTATCCAGCATCACTTCAATACTAGACAAACTTTAAATGGTGTAATGTGCCTGGAAATGCTAACAATTTCTTTTCTCCTTTCCTATTAAGTTAAATCAATTCCAGACTGACATGCAGCTGTATAAATCCATATACACAGTGTACATTTGGTGGTAGGTAGCCTAGTACTCGTTCATAGAACCTCGCTGTCCTTTGGTAAACCTAAATGCCCACTTCATTAATATTCCCATGTGCTACAAACTGCTTTGCAGCCTATGACATGGCACTCAGCTGTAATTAGCACCAAAGCAGGGAGTTAGTATGCAGGACACGGACAATTCTCTGACTCCAGATGCTATACTCAAACTGTAGTGGTCCATTGAAGAAGTAGAGGTAACCTAAGGAAAAAGAAAGTTAAAAAAATTAACACTAAGAAACTGTGGTGTCATATCAAAATTGTCCTTAAAACATTGATTATGTTGTTTTCATTTTTAATAACCCAAATGCAACATTTTCATATTTAGAATACTGAGCTAAATTTTTTAAAGATCCTCATTGCATTGCTTGAGCTGGATCAGAGTTTTAAAATTACTGATATTCTTTAATCTTGTGTCAAATTCTTACTGGATCAGGAAGATGCAGGGTTGGCATTTTAATTTTTAAGACACTGACTCAGAAACACTCCCTGAAAAGCTGGATAGGAATGGGCTCCAGTTCTTACATTATAATACTTCTACATTAAGCATGTCACTTTAGGTTCCCTAAGCAAGGAACTCTTTTTTTGGCCAGAGCATAATTTAGATCAGAAAACTGATTCAGTCAAGAACAGAAGTGTTGATGTGAAGAAGTTAAAATTACAAATGCAGAATTTTCTACAAGACATTAATCTCAAGTTTTAAGGGAAATTAATTGTAATAAAGTTTCATTATCAAATGATGTACCATTTCTTTCATAGACCGCATCCACTTTATCACCAATTCCTGCGAATTCTTCCTCTATCAGCCTGGGGTAGCCTGCATCCATAACCTCTGCCTCTTCATCATAACTGTATTAAACACAAAAGAAAAAAAATCAGGGGATTTAAACAGCCTGGGAGTTTGGCCTGTGCCCTTTATATGTTTTGAGTTACTCACACCCAAAGCAAGCCAGCAGTCTTTGGGTGCTTTCTCTCTAGTGCAATGGTAAAATGCAGGGTGATAAAGAGGGCACACCTCCACCAGAAGTGGAATAAACAAAAAGCAAATGGAGCTAAATTTTCAGAACTGATCTCTAAAGTATGGAGTATAAAGTGTTATATGGAGATTATTGTACCTGGATGTATTGGTACTATGAACCTATCCTGAGGGTGCTTGGCCCAACAATAGTGGGAAGGGATGGTAATGTCTTAATTACACATGAGACCTGACTGTGAGCCCCACTCATGGACAGTAAAAAGGACACCCTAGGATGGGACAGATTTCTTACTCATAGCACTGATACCATTTCACATCACACAAGCAACTCAATGCAGCAAGATGGAAAATTTGTCTAGCAAGCATGACCATATCAGAAATTCTCTCAGATTAGAGCACTTTGTTCTCATTTCCTTACACTCATTCAGCTTTTAAAATCTGTGCCATATTCTTGTAAAAGCCTTGCATACACCTTTACAACATGTTGTACACAGCTATAGCACCAATGGAAACCACAGACCAGGTTGGCCAAATGCCTGGTTTGAACCAAACTCCTGATCTTTCCATACATCTGGACAGGTTTTGACTAGGGACACCAAAAGTGACCCGTCTCCAGCTTACCTCCAGTACTTATTTCCAGTAAAAAAGAGAGTCTTGCCGGTGTCTTTAACGTGGACAGCTGCATCTATTCTTTTCATTTCTTTTGGGAATCCCATTTCATATATTTTTTTAGGAAAGTCTTCAACTATGTCATAGCCATTCAAAGCCCAGACTTTCTTTCCTGAAAATACGAACAAAGTATGAGCGAGTCTTTTGTAAGGAGTCAGCTTCGAGAGAAGAATAAAATGAGGAAACTGTGGTCCCTATTTTCATACAACAAACAGATTCTTAGGTCACAAACTCAGTAGTTATTAGACTATTTGTACTGTGAGTCTGGGCATCTTAACTAAATTGTACATCTCCTAGGTCACTGAAAATTTTATAGATGTGCATGAGGTGAAACCATTTGTTTTTCAAGAGAGAAAGGTAGGATGTTTTATTCTTCTATTGCTTACCTCTACACCACTTGTTGAGCTTGATTAAATATGTGTATTTTTCTACCAACAACAAAATTGAAAACTCACCTTTAAACATGAACACAAGATCTTTGATGGGATTTTCATAAGCTGCATCTATTTTATTTGGAAGCTCTGGCCAAAAGGACTTAAGTAACACCAGTTCTGCCTCAACCATCTGAGGGTGCAGTCGCCAGAAAAACCTAGTTCAGAAAAGGAAGATATACTTTATGTTTCTTGTCATACTGTAGAATAGCAGCATCTTTGATGTGCTATAGTTAAAATCAATTACTGGTTAATTAATGGTTATAATATCATAGAATATTGAATAGACTTTCCTCACAGCCATCAGCTGCAGACCATTTCTGTCACTCACACAGTGATCATCTCAAACAATAACAAATTTTAGGCTTCTTTCATTTAGAATAAGAGAAACACTGCTGTCCCATGTGAAGCTCTTGAATGCGGTACAGCTTCACCCAAATAAAAGTTAGTAGATTTATGCATGTTGAAGAAAGTCCCATGAATTTAAAATGTGTACAAAAATGTCAGTTTCCAGACATATTATCTTCACATCATATTGTCAGTCAAGTCTGTAGTTGCATTATAAATCCTGCCTGAAAAGATATATGATGCAGTTTCATAAGAGACATCTATATTGATTTGTGCTCTTTTAAATGTACATTTACCCAAATCTTCAATAAAAAACTGAAATGGTGTTTTTGCTTGCTCAAACTTTATCTAGTACCCACCATCCTTGACATGGAAATGTCTTTACCTGTCCTTGAAGACCAGCATTTCACCACGAAGTTCTGTTATTGCATCAAGTGATAATTCTACATCACATTTCTCTGGTGTTTTGGGATGTTTTGGGTTGGGATCTTTGTCTCCAGCACCTGGAATGATATCATATGATGTAAGCTTGACAATGTTAATTTTTTGTCTGTTCATCATGATATTGAACAGAACATGGAAAATCTCCCAAGAGCATGATGAATACAAACATAATGGGTAAAAAATGTTTACAGAAAAATCTGTTCATTCTTTTCTCTAGCCAAATGCATTCATGAACTTTTTGCAGTTCAAGTGTGCTGGAAAGGAGTTAAGTGAACTTGCTTTCTTTATCCCAAGTTCTGAAGGTCCCCAAAAACTTTATGCTTTTCATAATGAAACATGGATAGTTCTGTTTCTACCTTTAGACTCTGTTTTACCTTCTCTTTTCAGGCAGGTCAAAAAGTAGAAGACGGGCACTCTGTTCCCCATCACCTACCACTAAAGGAGAGGTCAGTGACCAACTGTGCTCTGCAGCATTAGTCAATTTTTTTTTCCCTCTCAACTACTAAGTCTAAGCATCTCCTCTTCCAGTGAATAATTCTTAATCAGTCATGACTGTTGTTATTGAACATCTGCAGCTCACAGTAGCTGTGCAGTGCATCTGCAGCAGGCTATAATGATACAGGGGGTAGATATTATATATTATACAGACTTACCATAGAGCTCTTGGATCCCTTGCACATCATCATCAGGAAGCACAAAACCAGATTTTCCAGTGTATGTGTAGATTGGGAACATCAAAGCTCCAGGGTCTCTAGAGTGTTCAAGTCCCAGTGAATGACCAAATTCATGGGCAGCAACAAGAAACAAGTTATAGCCTATAACAAACCACAGCAAAAGTAAATGTGTATCTCTTCCATCACCATACTTGACACTGTGCTTTAACATATGGGACAATGAAGGAGACAACTGAATACACACAAAAATTCTGCATAATTCATAAAGCCGTAGAAAGGTTTAGGATCTTAAAGACCACCTAGTTCCAAACCCCCTGCCTTGAGCAGGGACACCTTCCACTAGATAGAATTGCTTGTCATTTTTGAACTATTATGGGTTTTGGATTAATAAGGGCCTAAGAGATCTAATGTCTCATAGCTGGTGTTCTAACTCTTATATGACAGTGTTACTATGTAGGGAGATTTAGATTTCTTGAAATTTCTTAGCACCACAGGAAGGCTCTAGGGTGAAGTCTTGGTCCTACCGAAATCAAGAACATTTTTTGTTGGGAATTCCCCTGCAGTAGACAGTCCATATTATTTTCGGAATTGCAGAAATTAGTGTTAACGCCAGGCGGGTCACCTAATCCTGTGCTGAAAAAATAGTGTTTTGTTCTATCAAACTCTGTCCTGAATAGGCAAGGTGATGAATTTTCAAATTAAATGCAAGCAGACGATGTGCAGCTGAGGTATGTTTGCTGTAGGCTTCAGTAAGGCAATGCCCATCAGTCTGTGATCAGAGCTAGCTGCCCTTAGGGAAATGCCAAAATGACAAAATCTTGTTTGTGTCATTTTTTAAAATCACTTCACTTAGGAATGTTATATCTTAAAATTTATGCTAAGCACATGTTAAACTTCCATTTATGGCTGGAGGTTAAACTCAGCGTTTTATGTGTGAGCAGTGAAGATAATGATGAACAAACAGTCAACAGGCAAAACAAACCATCTACAGATATCAAACAGGGATAAATTTTCCATCTACCACCATTTCAAATAATCTCAGGAACTTCTGTTACCTTTAGAATCATCTGACCAAACTTCATCATCATCAAAATGAGCATCTCCTCCATAGTCTGGGCCAGGGGGAAAAGCATGTGCCAGTAATCCAGAGGGTCCATCAAAAGGGTAGAAGTCACCATGTTCTATAAAGCAAAATTCAGAACAGTTAAATTAATTACTCCATATTATGTATATAAGAATATAGTTTATCTATAAAATAAAAACGTTGGCTCTGTGTTACCTTTAGTGCCAAAGGAGATCATGATATCAGCTGTACCACTTCGTATTCTGGTGAAGTTCAGTGGCGTCACATCAGACCAAACTTTAAATGCTTTTTTGAAAGCTCTCTCTACTTCATTGCGTCTCAGATCTGCAGTGTAATTCATAATTCTGTCAAACAGATTAATATCTCCAGTTAAATTGTGTGAATTGAAGAGATATGCAATGCACTTTTATCTGACTGTACACCTCATTAAAAGTTTTTGCTTTTGTCACATGATCTTATCACTTAACAAGGAGCTTAGCAGCTGCATACAGTATTAAAAAATAAATGTTTCTATCATCATTAAAATAATTCAGAGATATCTGAAATGATTCAACAGCTTTCTGTAATTGGTTTTCTGTTAGAAGAAGATTTAGAAAGTGACAGATATATTCAGTATTAAGTAAAATAATAGTAACTTTAACATTTTTATGTCACATAAAATATCTCATGATCTTCACTTCCTGGAGGAGCAAAACATTATCCAAAATTATTTTTATAGGCTCTAATTGTCCTTATTAAAGTAATATTTATCACTAGCTATGGAACTAAGAGATTTTAGTGATTTCATATTTGGAATCTGCTAAACAAACTCAGTTTGTAGCTGCTGAAAGCCCCAGATATATGACCTTTCAGAATTAAAGGAGAGGGATCTACCCTGTGAACTGTCAGACCTTCATCTCCTAAGGTCAGCTTTTCTGAGGTCATGGTACAGGGATTTGTCTGACCAAACACAGAGATTTACATCTGGGATGTGAAATGGAAGAGCCTGGTCTCACAGTCACACTACACAGACTGGTTTGCACCTACACCTCTCTGTCCAGGATGAGACAGAAGCAAACACTAAACGAGGTCCAAACAGAGCTAAGGAGTGACCCAGAGAAGTTCATGATCTGAGCCCCCTACCCCTCCTTCATTTGGCACCAGGGATGTGTCCTGAGTGTCTATATGGAGGCCAAATGAGGAGTTGCTACCTTACACCAGGTTGCTTTTTCCATGACAAAGTGCAATGGAAAAAATTCATGTTTACTTCCTTGGTCTGCAATGTAGGCTGAGAGCACCTTCCCAAAATTGGGGCTGTAAGGGTTTTAAACTGCAACATCAATTTAGTCAAACTCAAATGCACTCTTCTCACATCAGCCTCATGTACTGAGCAGCCCATTGGACAATGCACCTGGAAAGAAGGTAATAACATTAATAACATTCAAAATACCAGGCATTTACCTGTATGTCAAATTCATTTTTGACCATTTGAGTTTTCTAGGGAAAAAGTTATATTCCCCCACATCTGGGACACCACATCTTGGTTTCTGCATCAGCTCATATGTTTCTTCATCTAGTTTGCCTGTCACCTCCAAGCCAAAAAAAGCTTGCATTTCCTGAAGTTTAGCTGCCACTGTGTTCCCACTCTTCCTCATTATGCCAGCAGGGTTCGGACGCAGATCATAGTGAGTCCTGAGGTAGCGCTAAGAAGGGAAAAAGGAGTAATAAGCCCAATTTCCAAACAGTTGTAATTGCACAGCTTATTGTTACTGGAACATGCAAATGAATTATTTTATACTGTACCTCTGCAAACTGAAGGTCCTTTTCTGTGAATTCATGGCTGTCTTCAAGGGGAATAGGGATTGCCAGGCAAAATGACAAACCCAACAAGAAAAAGAAAGCAGCTGCAAGTCCTGATTGCATCATGTTGGATTTCTGAAGCCTGAAGCCCTGATGTTTTAGAGAGCAGCTACCTTTACTTTTATAGTCCCAAGCCAGTGAGTCACCACTTAGGGACAAGTTAGAACTTCCTTGTTGCTGAAAGTAAACATGCTTAGATGGCTGGTTTGTTTCTCCTCCCCAACACTGTGGTTTAGGCATCCGTTCTCCAGCTGAGGGCTCTGAAACTGTATCTTTGTACAAACATGAGTTCTCTGAATATTGACATAGGCTGTGGGAAGAAATGGGCATAAGCAAACCACACTTTTTGATTATTTTGCAGTAACTTCCACTGGCAATAACTGGCAACAATGCTGCAATAACTTACTTATCTTTGCTAGAAAAAAAGTGGCTTTTACCATTTGATAAACAATAAAAATACATGACAAGGGTCATTATTTTTAAAGTAAATTCTGCAACCTCTCAGTAGTTACACTAGTTCAACAGCAATTTTTAGTGAAAACATTATAGAATATTCAATATGATACTGTTTCTTTGTTCCTGTAAAGAACTATATAACTCCATAGCATTCATGATACTTTACTGTCTGACATACTCAAAACCAGAAATGCTAAATATCAGGAAATAGTTAAGAACATTTAAAAGCATTTTTTATTAATAAAGCAGGTCATGTAGAGTGACTAATTCATACAATTTATCTTCAAAAAAACCTGAATTTAATTTACTTTATGAGAGAATGACAACCATAGATCAGTGAGAGAGCTAATACTTTGAGAGAGGCAATCTACCAGCTACAGGTAGGCAATGAATCTGTGTGTCTAGAATACCAAAAAATGTGATTTTTGCTTATGAGGTGGATAGTAGGATAAAGCTGGTATTATGACAGAGATGGTTATTACTATACCTCAAACATAAGGATTATTTCTATCTCCCCAGGACCACAACAATCTCAGCTCCTGCTCTAACTTGTGTCATATCACATGCTGACAAGCACAGGTACAAGGGGAGATGCAGTTTCTGCTGAATTTGCCTTGCTTTTGCACAGATAATTTCTTTTGCCTGCATGGAAAACTTCAGGCAGCTTTCTGGTAGACACTGGGACAGGCATGCTGGAGTACACTACCCTGATGTGGATGTTCCCTTGTTGACAAAACAGGAAAAGGACAAAAATCAGTGAAGCTGAATGTGTAAAAGCTGCATTACTCAAACAATGATAGCCGTGTGTTTTATGATGACAAACAGCAAAAGCAATTAAAGCTGAGAAGAATTTGTTATGTAGGCTGTTTCTGCCTTTCTGACCATCTCAGCCACTGCTAAATATGGTTACACCACTTAGAAACAGACAACATCTGTTTAAGCACTTTGTATGTTCTCCTTTATGTTGTCTGACAGCAGCACTGAGACTTTTACTCAGCAATGGACATAAAGAGTGTTAATTAGTTATTCCACCTTCCTGAGAAATGTTCTCCCCTGAAGTGCTTCAGGACAAGCACTGAATCCATACTGCTGATGTTTCCACTGCACTCCTTGCTAGTACAGACTGCCAGAATATGTCTGTATCCCATTTCTTCCCCTCCAACATTTCTGTATTGATATTTGCAGCATTGCTTTTATTAATGTTGGGGTACCCAATTAGCAGATAAGCAGTGTTTTCAGTGTGTTTTGCTTGCTTTGTGTGGAGCTTAGGAGCAGTGGTGCTCCCTTGTCGTGTTTTTTATGGCTGGTAAGGAATGCTTTCCTGGAGATCATGAAGCTGTGGATGCTACTGCTCTTCACAGCAGTACCAGACACAGCTCAGAAATCTATGAGCAAAATGAATAGCTTAAAATTCCACTCTTAAAACATTCCTGTGAATTTCAAATTCTCTGAAATTAGGTTTCTTATACATAAAGAATCACAATTTTATACCATTACTTGTATATCACTACCCCTTACCAGATTTAGTTAAAAGTTTTTTATTCTGTATCAAGTCCTTATATAACTACCCTTTCTCAGCTCAGATATTGGAACCTTTGCTTCTGGAACAGGAGAAATTAATTTCCCAACCAACTGTTCCTGCAAAAATATGACCAGTCCATCACACACATGAGGAGAGGATGATCCCAAGTTATTCCTCAGTGGTTTCAGGTTTACCTTAATAAACATAGGTCAGCTAACTGCCAATTAAGGCAAAACCAAATATTCAGAGACAATATTTGAAGGATATAAATATAGAACTGAAAATAAATATTTAGCTCAGCTCAAGAGTAAAATTAAAGAACAGTGTTTGCCTACCCAACAATGCTCCAAGGAAATGTGCAGCCCTGTTCTTTAAAATGCTTAAGCTGCAGTCAACAAAGCAGTAATAATTATGATTGTCTTGCTTGAAGAGGATGATATATTAGGCAGGGAAGAATGATTTTCCACTTTCTGTGATTTTTTTTTTCACAAATGCTCTGAAGTCCTTTGAAGTTCACCATGAAATCTCTTTCAAAAACTTTGCTTTGGTACCTTCAGAGAGCTGTCCTGAGGCATTTCCAAGGAATACTTTAAAAATTGGGCAAAGTAATTGCAGGAAAAAAACCAGAACAGGCAGCTTTTTTGTTCTAGAAAAAACTAGAATAGGCTTCGCTTTGTGTAAGAAAAGATGAGTAAAGCTGGATCTTTGCTACTGTAGGGCAATGAAATGAAATGAATAAGTGAAGAGATAGTTCACAGTAGTGAACACATTCTGTGTGTGAGTAGAAAAACATACAAAGAGAAAAAAAAAAAGTCAGGGTGTGTGTATCTGTTTTGTCACAGGGAGTAAATCAAACTGCTAAACCTGAACCTGGGTTCTGAAAGACTGTGTGCAATGAGCCATGTGAGAGTGTATTATGGCTGAATCGTGTTTTCAGAACATTCAGTTAAATCCTTTGGGAGTCCTGGCAAGGTAAAAATACAGAATCCAATATGTTTTCTTACACATTTTATTGCTATTTATACTACATCAGTGGCCAGAAGCCTATATTGAAGCAGGGATTTTTGTCTTCTGTAGATGAATTGAAGAAACAATGGTGAAAGGCCATGCAAGCAAGCAAATAAAAGGCTCAAAGAAAATGAGCTTTATTCCCCCTTTTTCTGAAACAGTGTCACAGACGTAGTGCATGATGGTATTTTTAAGGGGAGATGAAGCATTGACTGAGCTGGGAACTAAGTAGAGACCTCTGAAGCTGCTATTATACATAGTGACTCTTTAAAACCTCAAAAAAAGGAAGTTTTTAAAGTTGGCATTGACAAATGATAATGTCAAAGCCAGCCAGTATTGGGGATTGTAAGATGTAAAATCTATGGATCAGGTGATGTCACTGTCTGATTCAGAAAATTAAATTAAAACTATTAAGAGAGGTGTAAATGAAGGTAAAAGCAGTCGGCAGTGGTTCATAGACCTTTTGCTGACCCCAGTGCAAACAAGCAAGCCTGGAAAGTTTTATTTTAAAAGCTCTGAAACCCACAAAACTGCTGAATAGTAAGATTTCGACAAGCACTGCAAAATTTCTGCAGTTCTGTCATCTTGTGGGTGTGGGTAAAGTTAGCTGGACTGATGGTAATTCACACAGGAACAGCAGAGACTGGAATAATCATGACAGTCTTCCCCCCCAAGGAAAAATGGAAAATGGGGGATGGAAGATGTGTCAAGAAGAAATGAAGTGCCTTAAAGCAGCATTTAGGTACTGTTTATTTGAAAACAAGAATTGTGCCAACCACGTGATTTCAACATACATTTTGCTAACACAAATAATTGAAAGGTGTCCTGTTTTGATTTACAGTCTGTGTTTGGTGCCCAAAATAACAGTATATAGTGAATGTGGTGAATGATCAGTGACCCTGAAACAGCAGACACTTCACTTAAGAAAAATAAGCAAAAGTCAATGGTCCCATTTGTTAATGTTTCTTACCACAAGGCAGCTGTATTTCAAGTGAAACATTTCCAATGCTTGGGGCTGTGCTGTCACGTTTAGATGAGCTTCCTCTGGGAAAAAGGATGTTTTTCTGAGGCCTACTTTGCAGGTGGGTAAATGGAGTCTCAGAATAGTTCCAAACACATGGAAATACTCTGGCTCTGACTCTCCAGGTGAGACTCCATCTCTGGGACCTGCTGCAAGAAGGGGGGCCAAGACAGCTGAGTTCAGATGATGGGATGTTACAGCAACCTGACTCCTTTTTATATTAAACAGCAGCATCCATGTGCCATTTGCTGGCAAAAAGATGTAATTGGGGTGCTCAGAGATGTTCAATACAGTCCAGTGACAGAAGCAAGAGACATATACATGTTCCTAAGAGGCAGTGATTCTTGTCTGAATGAGACCCTGTAGAGTCTGTGGAGAAAGGGAAGGGCAACAGAGATGGTCTGTCTTTTTGCCTGCAGAACTAAATTTGGGCACCCTCCTGAGTGCTGTGTCTAAAGTCTCATTGTAGTGAAGCCAAAGCACTCTCTAGTCCCTAGACAGCAGTTTAGCTTATTACACCGAGGTAGGCACCTTGGGATTATTTCAGCTGCCCACAGACAGATGTCTAACCTTGCCTGAAGGACAGAGAGTGCTCATCGGTCCTGTGTCATGTCTGACTGTCTCGTGCAGGTGCCTTGGGGTCCCCCCTGCATCTCAGGTGGCATTAGATGCCTTTCTTTAGGCTGCTGTGCTGAGTCCCTCACAGCTGGGCTCTGCTGACTGGGGTGGAGCCCCAAGTGGTTCACACAGAGATACTTCACTTCAGCTGACCTCTTCTGGGGCTGAACTTCTCACCCATTTTCTGCTGATGCCAGAAGAAGCCAGGAGGTATCACACTGCAGGGATTTGTTGTGTTGCTGTGCAAGGTGGCAGCTCTGCAGCTGAGAGGCAGCTGGGCAATATGAATTCCTTCCAGGACAGTGCTCCTGCTCACAGCTGCATCTGACCTGGGAGAAACAGGGACTCCTGCCTTATGCCCACAGCCAAACTGAAAGACAGAAAATGCCTCAAAGAGGTACATGAATCCAAATTGTCTTTGTCCAAACAAAGTGACTGCCCAGATCAAGTACAAAATATCTAGTTATCTCTATTGCTAGAGAACTGTAGGCAAACAATGAGTTCATGAGTTTGTGTCTAGCCAACATAATTTTGCTGCTCAGAGGAAGGCTCTGATCAACAGTACAATAATAACTAAGGGAAAGAAAATGAAACTGCAGGAAAATAGATCCAAGGTAGAACTTAATTTTCTATTTTTTTAATACACCCATCATGTTATACCTATACCTATACCTTCTTTAATTCTGATATTTAAGATTGCACACAGTCTCAGAAATATATTTAAATACTATCTTGGTGGCACTGTGGACCTCTGACACCCATAAGTAGGTCTTAGTATGTTTTCATGTATTTTATTTCTTGTGTCAGCCCCAAAATACATATATTATGTCCTTAAAGCATTTTTATTTTAGCTCTTCCATCATGGTCAAAAATATTCTCTGTCTTGTCAATTTACTGTTTAAGTACTTTGCTGTAGCAACTTTAGCCCTAAAACTTAAAACCTTCGCTATGAATGGATAGCCATTGTTCATAGAAAAAAAGTTAATTATAGTTAATTTTAGCTGTTAAAATATCTGCATTTGGAAGAAAAATGCTTTTGATGATTTATCTAGAAAGCGTTTCAACATTTATTTCTAAAATTCTGGGGACATGAGAATTTGAATAAATTACCCAGAGGAAACAGAAATTTTGCAGGTTAAATGTCTAAGTGGAGTTTGAACTTTAAATTTGTGGATTCTACACCGTGCAGCCTAATTGAACTGTATTCCTGATTCCTTATATTTTTCCAAGCCAATATCTATTGGAATTTCCATCTGAGTGCCTACAAATTTCTTTTCAAGATCAGAGCCTTTCATATATGCACACAAATAATTCAGAATGATGTCAAATGAATTTAAAAAGTGGCATTGACATTATCTGAGAGAAAGCATCACAAATCTTTTGGACAGGTGCTTGTCCTTCATGGAAATGCATAGAAGTAAAGTTTACTGTAAATTTTTGATTTGTAAGGAGTTTTATGACTAAAACCATACATTTTAAACACATTTAGGAAAGGAAGTGCAATGTTTAAAGCTATGGGTTTTGCTTGTAAACCACATTCATGTTGTTTATACAGCTGGGCTTTATACAAAGCAGTTTCTCAACCCCATTGCAAAAGCTCTTGAGGGTAAGGGGGGTATAAACTAGAAGACTGATGCATACAGTTTTATAGAAAGTACAACAAGCAAGTGGTAAGCTTAAAATTAAGGTTGGATAACTGGTGAGAAATCACTAAAGGTGGGTTTAAGAAAACTCCTGGTGCTACCTAGCAAAGTGCAAGTTTTCAACTATAAAGTGACGTTGCACAGAAATAAATGCCTAATTTTTTCCCATTACAAAATATGATAAAAAGCGGGTTCTACATTTAATCAAAAATCTCACTTCCCCATTTGGATCAAATTCAGGGTAGGCCACCAGGATGATGGGGCTGGAGAACTTGCATTGTGAGAAGAGGCTGGACAGCTGGACTTGTTCTGCTTTGCCTGGAGCAGAGACAGCTTCAGGAGGACCTAACAGCAGCTCCCAGTGCCTGTGGAGAGGTTTCCTTAATACCAGTAACCAACACCAAAATTAGATATTTTGAAAACATTTTAGTGAATATGCTTATGCGACACTTTAGACATACTCATGTTCCATACATTACAGATTTTTGAGTGAGAATTAGTAAAAAACACAATAAACTGGGCTACAAAGGTTGGCTGCCACTTGAAATCTTCAGAGACTTCTCATGTTCAAGTTTATCAGTCAATATCTTCATGATATCAGTGAATTTTCAGTTATTGTGAAATACTGCTCAGAAAATGATCTAGAAAAATTAAGCAGCCAATACAGTTTGCAAATTCAAATTAATGTGATTCAGACTATGTTCTCAAGATAAGTATTTGCAGTATTTTGAACATCTTGTTAGCCTATCTAATGCCTTAACATTATCTTGCACACTAACACTGCTCCTTATGAATGGTACTAACAGAGTATTTTCAGCCATTACTCCAAATTTCCTAATTTCTCTGCCATTCTCTGACATTCTACCCTTTTCACCCTGGCCTCTGCTATATAAATGTCTTTCTGTATTCACTTTCAGAAGAATACAACAGCTTCCATTCCTCTTTTTCACTGTGGGATGGAATGACAACTGAACAGTGCACCATCACATCAATCTCTCTCCAGTTTAGAGAGCAGGTCATCGTGGGGGCCTGTGTCAAAGGCTTTACAGAAGCCCAGACAAATGACACCTGTAGCCCTTCCCTTGTCCACTGCTGCAGCCTCTCCACCCTCAAAGGCCACTGGGTTGGTCAGGCAGGACTTGCCCTGTGTAAAGCTGTGCTGGCTGTCACAAACTACCTCCATATCCTCCCCATGCCTAGCTAGGAGGACCACACAAAAAGCAAGCAATATTCATCTCATTTTTGAGAATTACTCTATGACGGTTCATATTTGCAGATTCATAACCATTTAAAAGCTCATTAAATTACATAGGGCTTAAATCAGAATAGGTTCTAGCCCTGACTATTTTTAAAATGGCTGGAGCATCTTCAGCCTTCATTATCACGATCTTGGCAAGGCCATGAGACAGTCAGACCAGGGTCTTGGGAAAATTTCCAGCCATATGCTCCTGAACCTTCAGCGTCTTCGTTTGTTTATTCCACTTTTCTCTAGCCAGATGTGAAGTGGAATTTATTACATAAACAAATTAGGACATATCTGTGCATAGTGGTGTCAGAATCTTTCAAGTTAATAAAAAATCTGGTGTTGTGTGTGGCTTGGTTTACTTAGCATATAAAATGGAAATTCCTGCCTGAAAGTGAACCATAACAAATGTTCACTGAAAGTTTCACAAAGCTTATGCATTAAGTTGAGCTATTGCTTTATGTCCTTCCAATGCAAACTGTCAAATAATGAGATTATTAGAATGGTTAAAAATAAGGCTTGTGTATTCTTGTTTTTCTTTATTCACGCAGAATCACACAGAATCCCACAGAAGATGTATCCTGGATGAGGAAAGAGGACCACTGAAGAAATACTTTTTAGCTTTAGCTAAAAATGTAACAAAATATTATGAAAGATTAAGATTTTCTCTGAAGGTTGCTTCCCATAAATAACTAATTGAAACTGTTCAAATAACTACGAATTCACTTTTTATCACTTATGTGTAGGAAACATCACATGTAACAACTCCTGACTTGCACCTGAACAAAAAGAACAAGTGTTGTTTCTCTGCAATATTAATCCAGTTGATTTCCAGAAACTGAAAGCCTTCAGATGGAAGAGGATGTTACAACATGACAGAACTACTTTTGGTCATTAGGTAATTTGACTAAGAGACAAAATTTTACATCCATGCACCTAACAAAGTAGGAACTTGAGATTCACCCATATTTCAGATGAATGCTCTTGGCCATGTAGTAAAGGGCTGAATCAGTTTCTCCTGCCTTTGTGTAAGAAGGGATCAATCTAGTTTTTAATCCTGTTTCCCACAGTACCTAATTCTCACAGCATGAAACTTTGATTGTACCATTAAGTACAATTACTTTAATTAAGTTTTGCTCAATTGCTTCAGTTTCTCTATTTAACATACAAATGACTGAATGACCATCTATCTCAGTATTCTGTCTCTTAGCAATAATAATTAAAACAATATTTAGGGAGAACATGAGTTTGGTGAGTTATTGACTGATGCTGGATGTTTTCACAACCTTCTGTAAGAACAAATTCCAGACATTCACTTACTATTCTACAAGAGGTGGTTTAATTTCTCTGTCTTTAATCAGACTCCTGCAAGCATGACTCAATGCCCCATGCCTCTAATATTGTACAGTTTGGTCTATAGCAGCTTTACATTCAGCTTCTGATGTACCTTCATGATTTTGCACATCTTAGTTTTATGAAGTTTTTGATCTCCTCTTGTCCAAACTCCTCATTTGGTAGCTGGTCCTTCAATTTAATGATTGAAATTGCCTTCTGGGTACTTTCTTCACTGTCACTATATCCTTTCTGAGATCTGGACAACAAAACTGCACTAAGTTCTCAAGAACTGGACATGGGGAGTTTGGATATATTGGGAAAATTATGCTTCCCACCACTCCCTCTCTCAGCACTTCTCATGATGGCTTCCAGTACTTTGTTGACTCCTTTTGCCTGCCACTGCATACTGAGCCATTGATTTCTGAGTGAAGATTTAGTCTTGTAGAGTTCACGGTTGCCTTCACACAATAGGCTGTTTACATTCCAAATCCAGAAGGCAGAAAGAATGTGACCTAACAACAAAATCAAGGTTGACATGATTACAGATTTTTGGTGGCAAAACAACAACTCTAGAAGCTCACACTGTCTTCTGACTTAATCAAAACATGAGGATTGTTTTACCTTATGGTGTATTTTTAGATGCATTGCCTGATTATCATTTACAGGAAAAGAATAAATAACAGGAAGAAAATATCAATTTCCATTCAAAGCTGACATGACCAAAAAACCCCATGTGGCTAAACAAACTTTAAGATAAATTATAGGATATATGATGTGCTGTGCACCAGACAAATGTGTGGTTTTTTTCCAAAACTGTGTGAATAACTGATGGTTTTGTTCAGCTAGAAAAATTAAAAACCCCAATGATTTCATGTGAAGTATTTTGTGTTTATCTTTCTTGTCAGAAGGAAAAAACCACCCATATTTCATGTTTCCTTAATGAGAGCTAAGGCTTAAGCAAGCCCAGTTTAAAACCCATGGGTGGTAACTACAGCTATAAGATCCAGGGAAGTGACACCCACTCTGCTTGGCACATGTGAGACCATGTCTGGAGTGGTGCATCCATATCTGGATTCTTTAGCGCACAGAAGACTTTGCCAAGGTGGGCAGGGGCTGGAGCACAGCACATAAGAGGAAAGGCTGGGGAAGTTGGGTTTGTTCATGCTGGAGGTCAGAGGGCGAAGGGTAAACCTGACTGATATCTTCAGGTACCTGACAAGAAAATGCAGAGAAGATGGCAGCAGACTTTCCTTGGATGTGCACAGAGAAGGGACAGGAGCAAATGAAAACAAAATCGAACACTGGAAATTCCTCTTGGGTGTTAGGAAAATTGTCTCTGTTGTGAGAGATGTAAAATGTTTGAAAGGGCTGAGTTTTGGTTGTCCTTGGAGGTGTTCGAAATCTGTATAGTCAAATCCATAAGTAACACGGTCTAATTAAATTTGAGGCAGTGGTAGCCTGTATCCTCTCATGGATCCTTCCAAACTAAATTGACCTATATTTCTGCATTTTTTTGAATGATGGTTGTTACTGATCCAGCAGATCATTGGAAAATCTTTCAGAAGGAGCCTGAATATTTTATATCTGAGCTACTGAGAAACAACATTCAGCACATTGCTCTTGGTTTACTGGCTTTTGTCTAGGCTGGATCACATTTCTTCCACCCAGTTCAGATTTGTGAATATTATCAGGTCCACTGAAATTGTATTTTGTTGTGAAAAAATATTTGTCTGAAATGTTTTTAAGCTCTAAATTTTCTCAGATTTCACAGTAGTGAGTCAACAATAAAATTCTAAAAACTAGTCTTCTAGCTTCTGAATGTTTCACAAGCATTAGATGATTAATCCTCATATATGTCTATTACTCAACTAAGCATTTTTATGCAGGGTGTAGAGTAAAATTGAGAAAGATTGGTCCCTAACTTCAAAGCTATCTGTCAGTTCCATTCATTTCTGACAGTTTGATCAGCATCTCACTTTGGTCCTCAAATCCATGTCAATGAAAATTCACTGGTAGGTGTGTAATAGAGGATCCTAAAGCTATTAGTGAAATCCTCAATAAATATTAATTTACAGACCAATAACATCAGCAAACTCACTAATGATAGTCATAGTGCAAATTCTAGTGCATGATGCTCAAATGAAGTTTGCAAATTATTTCTTCAACAAAGAAATACAACAAAAAGGTATCCAGCGCTAATGGTCATCCAATCTCCACGTAATCACAGTGTGTTGGTATTCCAGCTCAAAAAAAATATCAACTTGACAGCCCAAAATATACATATGTCTTTGGTAGGTTTCTCTCTTTAAATTCTATGCTAGGCTCTCTATTGATTCATATGCTTAGTACATTCATTTGAGAGAAAATAAAAGTCAAAGAGACTGGCTAAAAAATTATTGAAAATGCTATCTACAAATGCCTTGTAAGAGGGTGAAGTGTTCAAAATGGGCTGTTCTTAATTCTTTCAGTCTGAAATGTACATGTGTGGGTGAGCACCATGTATATGAGTGCTAGAAAATGACCGGGAACATAAAATGAGTATGTTGGTTGCCAAAGCCAACGTGCTGTAGTTATTGTGCCCACTTTAACTTAAAACAATTGAAACTGTTCTTCTGTGATTTGATAAGATTTGATTAATGGTTCTATGAGTCGCCTAAAACTATGACTCAAGTCCAAGCCTGAAACTCAGTGAGTATTTTTAGATTATTAAAAAATGGGGAGATAATTAAGGCAGGGAACTCCTTTGTCTTGTTTACCTAAGGAATGAAGTGTAAGGTGTTTTTCACAGATACTTGAAAGCAGAGGTGTGTTCTGTGAGTCACTGGTGGATTTTCCACAATTCCTATTACAAAATAACTGGAAGCATAACAACAAGCAGCTCAACTGCTAAATGACTTGCAAATTAAAGAAGGCTCAAATTAACCTGTTCTAAATATTAATTATTTCTCTTTAAAGCAATACAGATGTAAACTCTGTCCAAGCACAACAGTGTGTTGTCATTTTCTCAAATACTTTAGCTGAATGATCCATTTGACATGATATCATTTTCAGCGTTCTTTTTCTGAAGTCTGTGGTTGTAGACATACTGCTCTGAACAACTTCTACATTATTGGCAAAGAGTTACAAATGGTGTTAAAATGTCTGAAATATTTAGTTAATTTATTCACACTCTAAATTAGTGTGAATAAATTAACTGTATTTAGTTTGATTAAATTAACAGTAAATTATATTTTCAGACAACCTATATTGGATGTATATGGTAAAATACAACCAACTTTCTTACTTTATCAGAATTGTTCCATAGTTCCAGGGCTCTGGTAAATCAAAAATTTTTATGGTTAAATAAAAGATGTGTTTTCTAACACAGTACTATGCAGACAGTAAGAGTGACATGTAATTTATGCAGATATTTAGACAGTTATCTAGATATTTATTCAGAACTGTTTTCTGAAAAATCTGGATCTCTCTCAATATGATTTGACTTGTCTTGGCAGACACTGAATATGTGTCATGGAGAAAATCCTGTTCAGTTTGCCCCAAATGCCTTTTATCTGGGAACATTCTGTTTAGAGTAATCATCTTCTGTTTCTCTTAATAGATTCTGGTGATTCAGCTAAGACATTATTGATAACAGAAGCTGCAAAACACTTTAATAAGGGCATTCTTTGCTGATAGCAATGAAGCTACAGAGATGTTGATTTCTTTGAGAAGCTGCTAAATACCAGGGGCTTTTTGTTAGATGTTTGAGTATTGTCTGACTCAGACTGAAACCAAACAAAAACAAACCATCACAAGGGGTAACATTACTGTCAGTCATCTTTATAGAGTAAGTGGTTAAATTCCGATGCAATGACCCCTGTCTTGATCAACAAGGGACAGACTTCCAGTGGTAAAATGTTGAGCCTGCACAGCTCAAGGCTAAACCCCAAACCTGAGATGGTAGAAGTGATACACCTACTATTAGAATGGGCATGGCACAGAGGAGAATGAATAACATTCACTGTAATTATTTACTCCTACTCGACCTGAGTTAATGAAATTTTTGACAGCAGTATTGGAAAGTGAGGTCAGTCATGCATTCCTGTGAATAAAAGCCAATAACACAACAGTTACGAATGGAACAGTGATTACAGTCTTTATACTGTAACATCTGATTAAATGGTTAGTTGAGGGGACTTTCCTGAAATGCATTCATCTGCCTTCCACACCATATTTATGAACATATGAAATTCCCTAATGCAGAATGAAAGTTCTCCAGATTATCTCATTTAACATAAATTTGGATTCTAGACAGGCCTGTGGTCTGAAAAAGATACAGAGATGCAATAAGAAAGACCATGTTTGTAAACCAGACAACACTGTATGATTTAGGCATTAAGAACACAGGGCATTCAGATTAAGCAGAGAAAAAAAGAAGATAACCGTGTACATTGCTCATAAAGGGGCATAAATTACAAAATTAATTAGTCTGATTAACTTGGGTCATTTTATTTGGATGATTGTCATGGCACTAAGGGAGAAAGATTTGATGGAATTACTTCCCCTTCCTCCTGTGAAAGATTCTGCATGTTGTCCCAGCCACAGTCCCAGACTCAAGCAGAGTTAATTAAGCAGCAGTCTTGCTAGTCAATGTAGTAATTTTTTCCCAAAAAAAGAAGATACAGAAGAAAAACGGATTGCCGGATTTAAATATTTTCCTCACATATTCTTGGTTTGCCCTCTTCTTGATTTCTCTTGAAGGACTAGCTCGTCATATATGAAATTATGTACAAATCCATTGTAAGCTGTAATTCACTGCAGATGAGCATGTTAAAAATTAGACTTTTTGAGAAAGATATGGCTCAAGAAATTTTGCTTCATTAGATATCTGGAGGTAACTTCATAAGTAACCATTTCTTGGTAGAAACGCCTTCCTAAATAAACATAAATCTAGTAATAGCAGAAGACAGTGTAATTGTGTTCCTTTTCTGAAGTCTCTATCAATTAATATGCTTATTATTGTGAAATTATTACAATTAAAGAGGGAACAAAGTGAGGGTAGAAGGAAACTATGGCCTAAAATTTGGCTTAATATCTGCAATCCTAGGTGTCCTGGAGCTGATGGTCTATATTGTATCAGGAAATGAATTTGAAATAAAAGGTCCAGTAAACATAACAAATTATTCACATCTTGGTACTGAACTCAAAACAGCTAGATAGAAATAGAATAAGAAGAAAAATATTTAATGAAGCAGCAGATCCTGATTTCCAATGTACCTTGAACTTGGGTTTTTTTGTCCTCAATTGGAATGACTGTTTGCGTTCCAGTGAAGAAATGTTTACTGCCTATTACAAACCAAGATATTTAAAAAACATTGCATGTGAAAAACCCTGCATCTTACATGCAGCAAATTAATGATAAAGAAAGGAAGTGTAGCAGTCACATTTATAGCAGCAGAGCAGCTGTTAAACACTGCTTGGCAGTTCCTACATTGTAAAATCAGAGATGTACTTACTGGAGCACGAGTTACAAGTGGTTGTAAATGTATGAGGTTCTCTCTCTCTCTCTCTCTCTCTGGGTCTGTAGCTCATGAAGAAGCTTGAAAACTTCAGAAATGTGGATTCAAGTTTAGCATGTAGGGCCCATAGTTAAAATCCAAGTGCATGAAATTGGATGTCCATTGAAAAACATTACTTATAAATAAAGGGATTTGAGCTGTGTAAATACTGACATCAAGGATGAGCTTTTGTGGACCAAGGGAATATAAAACTACTGAGGTGGAATGCTGTGCTCAGCCTGTGGTGTCTGGGACACAAGTACAGGTTAATTATCCCACAGCTGTTTTGGCTAATAGAATTGGGCATTTTAGGTAAATCTGAAGTTCTTGTCATAGGTTGCAGATGTTCCAGGACTGATCCTCATTGATATTTTATCAAATCAAGGGAACAATGTCTCAAACATCTGCTCGGTAATACAGAAGCTAAAATGTAGTGGAGTTGAAAAAAATCCATTAAATATTAATAAAATTGTCAATGCTTTAGAACTAATGTTACTAGGAATAATAGAGATTTCAAATATTTTAATTCTTTATTCAGTTACCATATGATTTAAAAAATATAGGTTATATTTTGAGTTTCTGGGCTTTATTATTGATGGGTGTGGATGACATTTAATTGTTCTAGATAAAACTTGCACATACTCCTACTGATACTTATATTGTTCTACATCAGTCATGAACAGAAGCCCACAAAGAATTTAAGACACCTGGCCTTAAAACTGGTGCCACTGCCCATGTGAGTAACAGGACAAGGTCTTGGATGACTTCAATGTGTATCATATGAAAACTTGGAAGTGAAAAAAGGTGATGATCTGAAATAGGAGGGAGATTTTTCAGAGTGACAAAATTCTACAGAGAACTGATCTCAATAGCTGCACAAGAGAAACTTTACTGATTAAATAATTTCTCTTCAGATCAGTAGTCTGCCTGTTGTATTTCAATAAAAACATTTTTTGCATGTATGTAATCCTATATTTCTGAAATATCACATCTCTCTGCTATAAGGAACCAACGAAGAATTATTATTATATATATAGTTTTTCCTGGCTAACATTGTCTTTTTATCTTTAGTCTCCCATTTATAATTACAGCATTTGAAGTGAATTATGTTTTCATATCTTTGTTTTGGAAAAAGATATTATAAAAAGAATAAATGATTTAAAAACTTGGTTTTTGTCTGCTAAAATAAAAGACGATAATCTAATTTCTTTCCTTTCTTTTTTTTTTTTTTTTTAATTTCACAAATTTATTTGTTGTAATTTCTTTGGAGTCCTGTCAGGATAGCATGTTCCCTACCATATACTTAGGACTTATTTTTCTGGAACAAAAGGAAAGACAGTCCCAAAAAAAATAGATTTGAAGATTTTTATTGCAAGTTACCTCCCAATGTCATTCCAGCAGCTGCTGCAAAACAGCACCACTGTTGGTTTCCCCCTGCCTGTGGATAATTTTGTTATGTGCAGTTGTGGAGTGTGACCAGAAAGAGAAGCTATTTGTGGCTTTCCCATTAATTCAGTACTCATTTTGGGAAGTAAGGAATCAGCAAATTTTATCTTGTTTTCATTGGGACCTAAGAAGGAAGGGAATGTTATTAGGCACTTTGGTAAATTCTTCCTTTATTCTATCTCTGTTTTTTCCCCTGAATTGCTACACTGGTATTGGCAAAACTATGCAGGGTGAGTTGAAATGATTGAGAAAACCATCATCACTGAACATCCCTGCCATTGCCCTGTGCTGCCCTCAGGAAATGGAAATTACAGAAGTATTGCCATATCAGCTGTAAATAAAATGTTTGTCTTGAAATAATTCAGCCAGTTAAATAAAAACAATTCACCTTGTGACAGAAGGAAGACAATTGGACAGCCATGTAATCTTAGCAGAAAATAAGGCTAGAGTTATGGCCAGTTGTGTTATACTCAGCCCCAGAAGAAGAGGTTCGGAGCAGCTCAGCCCCCTTTGAGCCCAGCATGGGCTGGCAGAAGCTTCCAGAAGGTGCTGCTTTTGCTGGGCATGTCACAGGGAGCCTGCAGCCTGAGCCAAACCACAGCTATAGGAATGGCTTGAATGGCTTCCAGGCAGCCTGTGTGGAAGTCTGTGACCTACTTCTTGCAACACTGCAGTGCACAAACATACCTCCCTACCTGAGCTCGAGGGTCATTTCCAAGAATCATTTCTTGATACTTTTATTTTGATTTCCCTTTTTCTGTCTTCTCTCCTGCTCCCTGGCCTGAGGGTATCAGACTGCGGTGGCCTCTTCCCAGCCCTGTTTCTCAGCTTTCTCATAATTAAAAGTGAGAGGAATACATATGCCTGTCATTCATCCAGATGCACTAAGATATTCATATACTTCTCTCCAAGGTGCTTTCCCCATGAGAGCAAAAGCCTTTTTAAACTCCCCAGCTTCCTGCAGCAGAGTCTGGAAGGCTTTCTTTATGGAAGGCCTTGGTGTTCTCCTTGTCATACCCAGAGGAGTGAGAGACAGCCCTATTCCAGGACAGCCTGAGATGGAGAGAGAGAAACCTGGAAAGAGGGGAGCAGTGCCAGAGCAGGCAGCAAATCCCTGTGTTCTGACAGGCATCTCCATCATGGTCATGGGGCAGGATGCTCCTGAGGGGTAGCTCAACAAGGGGAGCAGAAAAGAAGCTCGGCCTCATTTTATTATTAAGATGTTGTACTAGAAGGAAATCAGCAAATACAGGTTTCTGCACAACAAGCTTGTGAGTTTGATCTCTGGCTGGGCCATTCACATAAGAGTTGCACTTGAAGATCCTTCTGGGTCCCTTCCAACTCAGAATATTCTATGATTCTGAGGGCAGGGAAAGACATGCGTGGTAAAAACATAAACCCAAGAACACCAATTTTTCTAGTAAAGAAGCATGGCAAATGAGCTAAACAAGGAAAATGAAGTTCCTATGGAGTCTTTGTGTGTTCTCTTTTATTTTATCTCTATGATGTTATTTTTCTTAGTTTTAATCTACTGTTGAACATGGGCTGCTTTCTCTAATCTCCTCTGAGGGTTCTCCAACCTCTTATGAGGGTTTCTCCAACTTCCTATGAGAGTATCATATTTTTGCTGAGACACATACTCCTGTTTATGCCTTCTGAGGATAGTTTGTTTCTCATTAGCAGTATCTGGACTTCCAACTGGATTTCTGATTATGAATCTTACCAGAAAATTAACTTGAAAAAATTAGTCATAAAAACTGCCTCGAAGTGGCTTCACAGCCCCAAAATCACAGCTACAGTTAAGCCCTGCAGAATGTGGATTAACCCTTAGCAAAGGCTTAAGAATCATCATGTGGGGGTGAAGAGGCTGGGCTGTGAGGCATGGGGCTGGTGCAGCATTGTGGTGGTGTGAGCACATGTGTGCTGTGTGCTGGTCAGGGCAGACACACCATTTCTGGCTGTTTAATGGAGCAGTGTGGCTCTCCTGCATTTTCTGTGCCCTTTGGGAACAGTCTGATATGTGAGGCTGCACAGCCAATATGTAACAGGTATGGAATGGTGTCATGTTTTCTGGGCATACCTACAGGTATGATGTACAGCAGAGCTGTGGATCCTGTTGCAACTTACTTGGCACCCCTGAGGCTGTGTTGTACCTCTCCAAGGAATAATCTACTCAAATCCCTTCCCATGTTCTTCCCTTTCTCACTCCTAACTGACATCTCAAAATCTTGTCCCACTATCTTGCTGCAAGATAAATGCCTAATCTGTATAGGGTAGTTAAAAACTCAGTTTCCATGCTGAGCTCACAGAGGGGTGTGGAGCAAAGACCCGACACCAGGTCCTGTAAGTCTTACTCCTAAGAATTGTGTAACTCAGCAGATTTTTGGGTAACAGCATTGGTTTCCAGTCCATTTAGTATGGATGCTGTAATACAGACTTCTGAGTGGCCCTCGCTGCTTTTTCCTGTTTTCCAAACAAAAGGGTTTTTTTTCCTAGAAGCATGACTTTTGCCAAGAATGGTAACCACAAAAATTGCTGTTTACATCAGGAATTCAGAGGCACAGACAGCAAGTCTCCCTCTTGTCAGGATAGAGAAGAGAAGAAGTCTGAGGGTCTGGGTTACCTTAGTGGGGAGGTTTGGGTTAGCGTGGGAAGAGTCCACCACAAGGAACACAACATTAACACTGGTTTTGCTGCTGCCAGTAAGGACCACAGAGTGCCACAGAACAGAGCATTTTTTGGCCTGCTTCTGTTGTTATACACTAAGGTTTAAATGAAACATACACCTTCCTCCTCCAAACAAACTTTGCCCACTTTGAGAATCCTAGTGACCATAAACAGCAGGACTCGCAGTACCTGACAGTAATATGAACTAATCAACTTCGTGGAAAATAAGGAAAACATACCAACACACAAAGCATTAAAGGGCAGGAGGAAACTGAGTGTGCTTCTAAATAGTTCTTCAGATTTGTGTCATTTGCTCTCCTGTTTAAGTTCCACAATACTGCTGTGGAGAAAGCAGGCTAGCACAAATACAAACAAATACGTTGTGGGCTCAATCCTGCCAGGATGCCCAGCAGCAGGGCTTGCAGCAGACCTTCTGCAGATGCTGAGAGCAGGAGCACAGTATTCTCCAGTTCAGAGCTGAGCCCTGGAATGCTAGGAATAAGTCTCTGACTGTTCTAAAGCGACTAATTTCAAGTCAATCATAATTCTTCATCCATTAAAACCAAAGAATTCAGCACCTTTATATTCTATATCCAGCATCTTTACATTCCATAATCCACAAAGCACATTCCAGCCCTTCAGCTTTTTATTTTATATAAGTAACAACCCTTGTAGTTTCTTCTTTGTTTAGTTAAGATCTTCACAACTGAAGTTGCCTCTGACCTTTAAAAGTCCTGTGAAAACCATCATGACAACACATTTTACTTCTGGGTTTCTTGCCTTGAGTGTTTCCTTCCTTTCTTTTAATGTTTATCACTCAGATAATGAACCTGACTGCTAAATTCCAATAAGTTTTGCTAAGGCTACTAAGTTCCAGTAAATTCCAATAGTGTTTAGATTTCATCCCTTTCATGCATTTATTCTGCTATCTAGTAGAATGCTATAGTATGCTATAGTAGCATTACCATTCTGTTAAAGGCATTCAGTTATTTAATATAAATCATAAGTTGTTTATCAAATGAAGTAGAAATTATCCCTCTGTGGCGTTTTCTATAATAAATAATTAATTTGTAAATAATTATTTGTCTACATCTCAAATATATTCTTTCTATAGAACTCACATGGTTTCTTCCTAATAAGTTTTACAAGGTTCTTCTGTATATCTTTAAATGTTTTAGAGATCTTTGGAAGTGAAAAGAAACATAAGTATAATTGTCAAGAGAAATTAATAGTGATATGATGTTTCATCCACTTATGATGAAAAGTTAATATGAAACAAATGCTTTAGATTAAAATAAAGCTAAAAAATTACTCTCAGATCTTATCAACCATCTTAGTCATTACATAGCAACTGTAGCTGCTCTATATTGTTTGCCACAGCTTTCTTTTCTATGCTGTATACATTATAAATTTGGTTTTGGAAAGAAAGAAGGAGAGAATAAGAATAATTGGTTCCAGAAAAGGCGACCGCAAGAAAATCAGGGAAGTGGTAGATGCAACCTTTTGAGAAAATAGTCCAAGTCTAAGAAAATAATCTAAGAGTGTAGGACAGAGTAGCTTCTAAAAGAAGCAAGAGAAACAATATAAATTGTGCAAAGGCAAACCAAAGATGAAAAGAGGCACCATTATGCTTGAAGATATCTGAGAATAAGAAGGAATTGAATAAAAGCAGAAACACTATTAAGTATGAATATAGAGCAGCAGCAGTAGCATGTGGGCATAAAATGAAAAAGATTAAAAGACAAGGCATAAATATTGTTGGGGGTCACATAGAGCAACAACTGTAGACCATACAGTTTAATTAGAAATAAAAGAAAGACAAATGAAAGTTCAGTCTGTTGCTCAGCAGGTGAAGGAGCCATATGGAGAAGTGAATAATCAATGTATGAACATCACCATGTGGGAGCACAAGGGCCTGCCAGTGAGACCAAGAATTCCATATATTTTAATTCAATTTTGCACCAAAAGATGGATGGAAGAATGGAGATTATGGCAGTGTGTGTTACAATGTGTGTTTACACATGTCCTGACTGGCTTTCTTTGTCAAGGAACTAGACCCTCTTTTTCTGACTTTTTTTTTTTGGCCATTTGTTTGTTTATTTGCTCATTTTGTTTTGGGGTTTTGTTTGTTTGTGGCTTTTTATTTGCTTATTTTGTTTTGGTTTTTTACTTATTTTTTTGGATGTGTTTCTTCTATACCAATAAATGGCATCACATAAATAACAAAAAAAGCAATCATCAAGCAAATTCTAATTTTACCTGTGACTGTATGCTTCAAATACCAGTTATTCCCAGTCAGGTTCATAAAATTTGTGCATTCAGATGGGACAGAACTATCTAGATTCAGAGTATAGAGTTGTGGAACTGAAAGCAGGCCTGTTTAGGTAACCCAAGTTAGTGGCAATGGTGGAAAAATGACCACAAGCTGCTGGACCAGACATCTGAAGGCAAACTTGGAGTCAGGCAAAGGAGGAACATTTTCTGCATCCTCTTTCTAGGGCTTTAGTTTAACTTGTGAGGAGCTGCTGCTTCCTGTCTGCCTGTCAATTACAGATGCTGAAAATTCTCTTATTTTGCAACTTATGAATATTCCCAAACACATTTTGAAGGATTTCTTATGAAATCATGTCCAGATGGACTTTTTGATTTCTTGGATTCCTTACATCTTTACCAGCCTAGATTGCTGTACACCATCTCTAAGATCATAAGCTCTCACTTCACTCACGAACATGTGGTTACTTCTTGTGCCAGAATAAACTAATGACTACGTGAAATGGTTCCTCTCAGAAACTCCCAGTCATACTGAAATGAAGCCCTTTTGCATCCAGGACATTTTTGTTTCTAAAAGCACCTACTGGCTTCTGTTTTCTGGCATGGTGAATAGTACTTGCAAGTCAGTTCTATTTAGCAATTAGTTCAGCAGTATCTCAGTCTCACTGAGCTGCCGGTGCTTAGTTTTCTTTTTTAATCATATAGATCCAACAGTATGGCTAATATACCATCAAGAAGTACTAACACTTCATTTATGGATAAATATCTTTGCCCAGGTGGCAGAGAAAATCTTAATATTTATACAAATCAAAATAGCAATACTAACAATCTGATTTTGTCAGTGGTTTTGAGTAAAAAATATACCAGTATTGAAAATAGTAAATCTTTGGTCTTAGGATTTCAGATTTCAGGATTTCATTTGCTCATCACAATACATAGATGCTGATTCAGAATTATGAGATAATGAAACTGACAGCCACGCTGCTGAGAAGGATTGCTAAGGCACACAGTTTTGGGCTATACCTTTGTCTTTTATCATTTTGGTGTATTTTATGATGACTACTGCGTACTGGATATAACATGAGTCCTATGGTCAATCCTTAATTCATCTTCTTTAATGCACTAGAATTCAATGTAATTAATACAAAGAGCAGAGTACAAGAAGGAATGTATTCTCCTCAGTTATCAATCTATAAAATTATTCAATAAATGAGAGTCATGCTGAACTCTTAATTGCTTAGCAGTGGATATTGCAAATAGAATATACCTTAACTTTATCTTATCTGGGCTGAAAACTTCTGTTGTTCTGCTCTTTCCCTGGAACTCATTCTCATCACGTACTTTTGAAGCAAGTTCAGGAGCTGTATTAAAACAAACATTTGCTAAATTTTGATCTAAGAATAATTGCAAAAAAATTACTATATTATGTGTTTATTTATTTAGAGCTTCCCCGTGTTTGTGCTATTAACTAAATCTTTTTTGCTTTGGGAAACCATCAATGGGAGCCCAGAAGGATCTAGTGTGTTCTATTTGCAGGATCCACTTCTTTGGCAGTCAGTACTTCTAGATGGAAGAAAATAATACTGTTTTGTACTCAGGTGTTCCTGGAATTACTTTGTTAGGGGTAAGGTTGGTAATTCTTGACACATCTGAAAAAAAATATTTTGAATGTGTTTCTAGGAGAAATTTGAGTGTGATCACAGCTATACAGTCATGCAAGAGAGAAGGATCCCTCTCTCTGAGCTTCACAAATTCAATCTACTCCTGTCCTTCACAGTACTTGTGTACTGTGATATCATCGATATCATTTGTAGTCCCAGGTCCTAGAAGGACAAAGAAATGAAGAATGAGGAGACTGGGTATAAAACAAAGTAGTAAAATGGTAACAGAAGTAGACACTTCATATATTCCATTTGGGTAATAAGAAAAATTATGACATATCTCACAAAAATAAGAGAGTAGTAAAATGAGCAGTAAATCTTGAATTCTGACTGTTTATATCCGAACAGCTGTGACTTTGCTACTCTATAGAATTCAGGAGAAAAGGATTCTTCCAATCAGAGATAGACAACCAAACCAGTCATTAAACAGAGCTATAAACACTCTGAAATGGGCTGCCATTACATTCAAACTGGGGGCTGTAACATGGCTCTGCACTGAGACAGAAGACACAAAGCAATCAAAGGAGCATTGATTAGTGCCCACTACTTAATGCATAAATGTAACAGTAAAACATATCTGTAGTCACTTCACAATATACAACTCATTTTGTCTGTTCATTGCTTTGGTTTGTGCTCCAAATTACTCCTGGCTCTAAATGCAGAAAGAAGAAATGAACTGTGGTGGTTGCAGTTTAGGAGAGCTAATGGTTGAGTGCCTGAGTAGTAAAACCAGGGCTAGACAGAAACTCCCTGGCTGCAAATCAGTGCCCAGCCCAGCTGTCCACCAATAAGGAGCAAGTGGCTTCACTGCATTTTGCTTTTGCCAATGTCTTCTCTTCGTAAAGAGAACGTGGAGATACAGAAACTTGGATCTGATATTCTGCAGTTGAGCCAGTGTGCTTCTCTGCCAACTAAGAGGTAGCCCTCTACTCAAATCTTAACATAAATCATAAAAATAAGAGATGGGGAAGAATAAGAGATGGGGAAGAGTCATCTGATCATCCTCCTTGCCAATATAGGATTATTACCTAATGTGCTGAAATTACAGTTTTGTGCCAAGTAATTTTTAGGAAACCTGAGCTTTGTAGGGTTTTCTCTGGAAAAAACGCCATATTTATTTTCCTTTTGAGATTAAATTTTCAACTGTGTAATCCCGCTGTGAATTACAACTATGCCAATCACTTGAAAAATGTCCAAGTATCTTCACTCTTCTTAATGGTATGAAAATAAGCTGATTATCCAGCTTTGGCCAAAAGCTGTAGTTGTATGTTCCATGTCTCAAGATATAGAGATGATAAGAACAAATGAGAAGTGACCTATGAGGCAAGCTCTTTGGTGTTTTGGAATTATAAGACTTCATGGACACAGGCCTATTTCCTACTGTGGTTTTTTTTTTTGTTTTGTTTTGGTTTGGTTTGGTTTTTTTTTTTTTGCTACAGGATAAGGAGCCACCTTGTCAAAGGTATCTGGCTTTTTTAAAATGTGGGAGCAGCAATGGGAACTAGGTACTAAGCTTCTCCATTCATTTAACCCCCACCTGTAAGGAAAACATTGGCATGTTTTCAAGACCAGTCATGCCCACTAATTGAGTTACGAAGTTAAGTGAAATACTGAATAGAAACTTCCAGGAAAGACTGGTATCTGTAGCTGGAATGTCAAATTACAATAGCTTAGAAAGCCTTTGAAAGTATTAATATTTTGTGCATCTTAGGAAAAAAGAATATCCTAACTGCTGAAGGCTTCAGTAGGAAGCAGCTCTACATTATGCCCACCTCACTGCCTGAATGCTGTTCGTTTCAGAGCGCCCTTGTATACTAAAATTTAACTTCCCATAGTCTTTATATATAACTTAGTTGTCTATTTTTAGAAGAATAAAAATGTCCCAGACATAATTGTTATATTGTTACGCTAATAACAGAGAAAATATGGCTAATGCAATATGAAAATAGGTTCTTTCAGACATTTGTTCTTAATAAAAGAAATGTTGTAGTGGTAGGAAAACAAATCAGTAAGTAGGTCTGACAGTTGTCTGACTTAGTAGCTAGCTACCTATGAGGACAGAATATATCAAGAATTGTAATCATGGAATCAGACTTAAAAACACATTATTAAATTTCTGGTGCCTTTTATTACCAGGTCATTAGGATTTCTTGGTGTGATTTTTTTTTAGTTATAATTTATTATAGTCTACTTTTAAATGTTGTGAAGTTGCTTCTATGACTCCTCTTGGGAGACTGATTCTCATTTAAACAAATCCCGCATTTGCAATGTTTTGGCTAATATGTCTTAAAATAATTCAATTCTAATTGGTGGCCGTCAATAATAACCTAGAATGCTTCATTATAGCTATTTTTGTGCTTCAAGTTTATTTCTGGAATATTTATTCTCTATACTAAGGTTTTAAATCACCTTAACTCTTGTAAATGCATTCTGTTTTTTCTTAAGCCTTGAGCCTATACAAAAGCTATATGTATATAAAGGTATCCCCAAGCTAAAATATTTAGTGCACCAAATCTATTTGTTCTATTATACTCTTTATGTATGCTATCCAAATACTTCATAAACATATACATACATATAAATAGAAAATGTTTATATATAAAAGCTAGGGAAAGGGAATTATGCTCAAGAAAGACAACTTCAGGATTAATTATTCGGAGAGCCTGTTCCCTGACTCTTGACCCCTGCTCGGGGCAGCCAGGCGTGAGCTCACTGTCCATGCACAGAGACACACCCAGTGCCTTCTCCCCAGGTCCTGTTTCCTGTGTGCCAGTACTGAGCACCTCCATGGGATACTGGGCTGTGGGACAGCCCAGGTGGCACCAGGGCTGCGTGTTTAACACCTCACTGCCTTCCCGGCACTGAGGCACCACATTTACTTGTCTGCACCCTAATGCTGAGCTCCTCCTCACTCTGCCATCCAGGTGCAAGTCAGTAGCTCTGCTTATTGCTTGGAAACTTCCCTGAATCACAAAACCTATGCAGTTTTCCTATCTGTTTCTCATTTCCATTAGGAATCACTTGCATATTCATCACAAGATGCATAGCTCAGCAGTTGAATCAGCAGGGGAAAGAACTGTATTTCATTTCCTTTGAAATTGTCTGCCACAGCATGGTTTGACCACTTAAATCAGTTCACAAGTCAGTAGATTAAGGAATGTTTTCTAAAAGAATAAAATCTCTACTCTGCTAGGGAGTTTGCAGAAGCATTAGATTTTTAAAGTAGCCAGAAGACTGTTGACTACATTTTGATTATATTCTTGCAACAGACATGCCGTATGAAAAAGTGCAAGATCAAAGTCAACAGGAAAATGTAGCTGTATGGACAGGAACAGAATAGTGGTTTAACTGGCTGGTCAAACTGGGTTAATGGTTTATTTCAGTCCCTATAGTGGCAGTGCCACATTTAGCCTACTATACGTAGGTATACAGTGAGTATGTGACGTGTTCAAATCTCCAGACTGTTTAAAATTCTTATTTTATTGTAGCAGAGTTGGGGTAAAGTTCCACTAGAATCCTAGGAACTTAATATTAGACATTTTACATCATAGAGTGGGAGAATTTTTTATGGAAGTCTAGTGCATATCAGTATTCCACATTAAAAAAAAAAAAAAAGTTGAAGAACAAAAAAGGTTTTTTAAAAAAATTTCAGCATTTCCAACTATTGGAATGAAGCAAATCATACTTCTGTGGGACAAGATGCTACTCCTTGTGTCCAGATAAGAGAGTATAATTTTTGTTCCTTCTTATGCGGTCATCATTCATTTAAAGGTAAAAAGGGATGTTGGCTTCCATTCTAAATCTTGTTTTCAGATTGTATTGCTGCTGTTTTTGTTGTTTTGGTTTTTTTTTTTGTTTGGTTGGTTGGTTTTTTTGGATGTTAGGGACAGATCTCTAAGTGTTTAAAGAGTTAGGTACCACAGTGCTTCGAGAAAGCCCCACTCCCTGCCTGTCGTACTAAATACTCCTTGTCACAGGAGACTTTCTGCGGGCTTTCAGTCAAGGCTTTATACCTGAAAGACTAAAAACAATCCAGCGATTCACCTTGTCCATATCCTTGTGTGACTCGAAGAAACCTCAGCGCTGGCTCATCCGAGGAGCAGTTTCAGCATCGGGCGGTGAGTTCCGTGCGCCAAACTGGGACAGCGCGGTGTCCCTTCCCAGCATCGCACAAACGCCGGCTCCGGCCCCGCTGTCCCGTGTCGCTGTGCCGGATGCCGATGGCAGCTGGGACATCGATGGCAGCGGGCACCGGCATCGCTGGGGACACGGCCCCACCTCGCGGCGCTCCGCTGTCATCGTGCGGCTCCTCCAGCGAAACACGCGTGGCAAGGCGGCTCCGGCGCGCAGCATCTGCGCAGCGTCAGATCCCGCTCGTGGGGAGCCTGCTAAAAAAAGGCAAAGATCTATCGCAGGCTTACCCAGAGGTTAAAAACAAGCAAGTTAATTTTGGTTGCTCCTGTCTTAAAATGTATCTCTCCCACTCGCAGAAGCAAATGACATGCACAAATGAAGAAATCATGAATGAAAGAAGAAAGGCATGAAGTTCATGGTTTTCCAGCAGAAAATAGTTAGCAAAACCCCTTACAGTTTCAGTGTTTCCCAGTGGTATAGACAACGTATGGCTATTTTCATGGTGAAACAAAATTCTGGAGTTGGTACAAGTTCACTAACTCATCACTGCCATCTGGATTCTCTGGGACCAGTGAAAGAGTTCCAGTCTGGACAACATTCTCAGGCACAATGTGATTCCAGGGGGTCCTGATCAAGGACAGGTTAATGCTGAACAACAAATCACAGCGTGGTACTAATAGCAAATTGGCACGTGTAACTGAGCTGTCTTAAAATAACACCATTGTAACCAAGTTGTAACCAGACTCCACCCACTCCTGAAGTGAAAAAATTGGCAGCTAGCCCGAGAATACTTAATAAAATTGTACAGCACTCAAGTAGGTCAAGCTCACAGTACTACTGGATTCATAGATGAATGATTTTCCAAGACAGGGTGGGACTAATGTGGTTTATTTCTAAATTTCTTGGGCCACATGATTCAGTGAATTCACTGATTCAGTGAATCAGTGGTCAGTTTACAAAACAAGTAATAGAAAAGTGTCGTTCTTACAGAAGATGTGCATATGAGGTAATAAAGAATATAGATTAGAAAAATCAACAGAGCACATCATTAAATTATATACATTCTACAGCATTTGCTGTAGGAGTCTTCTTCCAAAATTTCCCAAGGAACCACAGCCTTCTGAGTTTTTTGGGCTTGCCTATCACAGGGCTGATGCATTATATGCAACACTTCCCATTACATATTACTTAGTAAAAACAATGACTGATGAGTTACATCAGTGACATGTCAAGGCTGAGACATGAAATATTTGTCAGCAAGCATTGCCATATGAGGTATGAATTTTAAAAGAGATTGCATCATTGGTTACTCAAAATATAACAAATAACTGATAACTTTTATGACCTTTCCGCAATCAAGTCCACTTCAGATGAGGTTATGAATATGATTTCCACAGGAACAAAAATATACAGAAAGAGGGGGAAAAATTCCTGCATAACACGTTCAAGACCTCAAGAACTTTCACTGCCTCTATCCTGTAGCTGGAACAATAATGCTGGCTCGATCTATGCAGAAATGCTGATCTACCTGGTCTGTGTTCAGTGTAGTCCCTTTAATAAAAAACCTCACCTCATGAATAGAAAAATAAGGAGCTTCCTGGTAGAGTTACTTTAGAAAGAAAAATCTGCATGAGATAAAGGAACTACTGTTATTTTACAGGAGATGTTATTTGAAGTTTCTATTCATTGAGACGGTTCACAAATTAAATGGTCCTTAGATTTTTCAAACTATATATGGACAAAGTTAGAACTTTCTTTGAAATCAGCTTTTTATAGATATCAGATCAACCCATAGAAGCATTTAACACTTTGTCCTATATGGATAGCAAGTAAAAGTCACACTTAAGCAACATTCATTGTGCAACAGTGTTAAGAAACTCAACCTAGCCACAATAGGCTAATCTGCATATCAGAAGTGGGCTGTGTAGATGTGATTCTTCACATGAAGTAAGTACACCTGCTTTTGTTTCTTCTTTTTAGTTTTCTACAAACAATAGAGAAAAAAGAGGTACAAATTCTTAAAAGTTTGTCTAGATCTGTATGTCTCTCAAAATAGAACAAAATTGCAAGAGACAAAACAAAAATGATGAACAGAAATGTCTTTGAGCACAGCCTTTGTACTGCTGTTGAAACCACCATGTCTTTCTCCCTGATGGCCCAGCCTCTCAGTTCATTCTCATACCTGCAACAGTGCCTTAAATCTGTTAATTCCATTTTTATTACACCTTTGGAATTTCTGCAGGCCTTGGGCATACGGGTTTAACGAAAACCATGAAACTGAGATGGACTGGATGAGATCTCCAAGGAAATTCTAAGTGCTGAACTAAGTAGCTTTAGAAGGTCATTCTTCTGTACAGAGCTGATTCAGTGTCCCCTGCTTTGTTTTGGTTGCAGGACAGCTGTCTCCCATGGGAACTGGCTTGTGACCCATCTGCTCTAGGTTCCAACAGTCTGATGAACTCACTCGATGCCTCTGATTCACTGTTTAATCAGCTGACAGATTATGCTGAATATGTTCAGTTATAAACCTTATTTCTTCTGTTGAATTAGACCTATGAGTTAGAGCAAAAAGTGCTATTAAGAGAATTTAGAGAGCAAACTTAGAGTGTGCCTAAACTCCCTTTGGTGGAGAGTGCACTTACCAGAAATTCAAGCCCTACTAAAATGAATATTCAAGTTTATAACATTTACCTGAATTTTCCTGAAAGCCACGAAAGCTTAGGAGGCTACTGGACAAAAGGAAGACTCTGTTTTCTCTGTTTGTGACTGCTGTTCCTGAGTGGCTCAAACAATTAGGTATATTCTGGCATGCCTCATCTCTTTTGCCCAGAAACAAAATAGCTGCCAACTCTCAAACTGCCATTTTTAAAATGGATTTTATGCAGGTACAGGCTAACATTTATGCAATGCTACCTTTTCTCCACAGTAACCTCACTCTGCAGAACCTCTCTCAGCCTCTATGGTTTCTCCCATTAATTTCATGGCTGGTTGTGCTTTGTGCATATATTGCGTTAACACATTTACAAGTGGACGTGAATAATACTGCCCCAAGTGTATTCCTTTATCTGTGATCATAGGTTTATCACTATGATAGCCTAAAGATTGTCTCTTTTAAAAACAGTATTTTGAAGCCTTAGTCCTACTGATAAGTCTCTGATATTGGCTTCTTGGAGCATGTAGTAGGACTCTGGTTATTCTTCACTTGTTTTCTAGCATGTATTTTGCAAGGAGACAGCCCTGAAGACTGATGGGCTCTGGTACCATTAAAAGATTCTGTGGACAAAAATTTAGGTGTGGATTTAGTTGTTAATGAAATCAATCTCAATTAAAAAAATAAATAGCCTTTGCACGTTTGTACAAACATGTAAGATGTAAAGCTCTCCTCTGCTTGTTGAAAAGGTAAGCCAATAAACACAAATTCCTGGCCAAAATTACTCCTCCATGCTTAGATAAAATAATGTTGAAAGGTGAGGAGGGCTAAAGAATAGTAGATACATATGCAGCATCAATTCTAGCCATACAACTGAATCCAAGTCCTTTAATTTCTAGTTCTGAAGGCATGAAACTCATAGAAGTTTCAACAGTTCACTGGTCTTGTCTCCTGTGGACTCTGTTAGTGGGAAACATCCAGGCATTAAATGGTTTCCTCTTCCTAGCAGCCACTAGAACACTCTAAGGAACACTATAATATATATTGTTGCAAAAAAGTGGTGACAATTTTGGATATTCAAACCTTAAAAGCAAGCCCTGTGTGGAAGGTGATGGGAACATTAAGCATCTGCATAAACAAACATCCAAAGCCTGAAAATGCAGACCAGGTAACTTTGTTTGCATAAAACAGTATACTTGCCAAAAGCTAACTATCTAAGAAACTGCCTGAAACTTCCTTCTATTTCCCTGTACCTTAATGTGTCCCATCTCTAACTCTGTGAAGATGTGGTATAATGTAGAGTGGTAATCTTTATTTTGGTAATCTTTAGTGTGGTAACCTTTATTTTGGTGGTCTTTAATGTAGTGTGGTAATCTTTATTTCTTACTGCTGTGTAACAGGAAGAAATACTGCCAACCTCACACCTGTTTCCAACTGTAACCCAAGTCATGGACACAGACCTGCCCTGCAATCCAATCTAAAAGTCAGCACTTCCTCTGTCTTCCACCTGGAACTACTCAGCAGCAAAAGCTTAGCAATTAGTGTGCACTAATGACTGCATTGTTCCAAGGACAGCAGAAAATCAATTTAAAAAAAGTATTAAAATCTAAGAGAGAAGGGCATAAAATAAATGTCTGTTCAATCATTAGTAATCTAATTTCTGTTAAAATTAAATCTTAAAATGGTTGGAGAACTGAATCTCTGTTATTTAGTTCCATTATTTACTTAACCAAAATAATTGTACAACTTGATTGGAATAATCATTGGTCAATTTAACTCTGCTAATACACATCAAACCTTTGAGTCTAAAAAAGGCAAAAGCATTCAATAAACATATAAATTAAGCAAGATATGGGAATGAGGTGATTTTTCTCTCTGGCATTTGTTACCATCAAGACTAGAACACCAGTTCTTTATGATGTTCTAGAACATCAGAACTTTAAACAGGCTCCCTCCTTGGACAGAACCAGTCAAAGGTAGAAAAAACACCATCAGGGTGTTTTTTGCATAGGACAGAAAGGTGACCAGCCACTTCCACAGCCCCAGTGAAATACAAATGATTTAGGAAAGATGAGCAGCGCAGAATCTCCTTTCTAATTCTCCTTACAGCTTCAAAATCTTTCTGGGCAGTTTCCACCACATTGAATGCTAGATGGGAAACATTTATGTATTTATTTTTATATATAAAAATACATGTGCATGTATAGAGGCTGCAAGTCTGAAACAGGGAGAGAGCATATCCCTGGTTACACCAAGAACCATGGAAATACACGGGAAAATGGCAGGATATGACTATATTTTATTTTGAAATATATTTCCTATTCCTTCCCCTCTGTGCCATCAGTATTTCCATTTCCCATCTTGGCAGAAGCACCGTGTCAGGACCCATGCCCTGTCCACAGAACTCCAGCAGTGGCCTTTGCTTTGTATTACTACTCTGTCCTGACGAAAAAAAACCCTAACATGCATGAGGGAATAAACCATTTCCTTTATTTTGTAGACAGAACCAATATCTGCAATTACTTGTTGCAAGTGTCAGGTAGGCAGAAAACCTGTTTTTCATGTAACAAAAGTTCCTCTTCCTACTGTTGTAATCTAAAAAAAATTAAAGCCATTACATTTCTCATGGATTATTAATGATTTTTTTCAGATGTGTCCTGATTTGTCTCTTTGAATTGACATGTTGAACAGTTTGATGAGGATAAAATATACAGCTGTTAACCATATTTCTTTATAAGTTTTAATTATTGAGAGACATTACATCACAGGATACTTGCTCTTTTTTCATTAGAAAAACTGATTCATAGTTAACTGATTTTGAATGCTAAAATAATTTCACATTAAGCCTTTGATAGTTAAAAGGCTAGATGCCACATCTACTATTTCACTTTATAATTTATTATAATAGGCAGAATAAACCTTTCTGAAATACCCTGATATTTAAAAGAATAAAAAACTCACCTCAGTGCTACTGCCAGAAAAAAAAAATCAGCTAGCTAGGAGTTCTGTGTTTTAGCCCTTTAATTTAATACCATAAAATGAATAGTGAAAATAAACAAAGTAATTCTTTGTTTAAGAAGAAACACTAAGGAAAAAATTAAGTTGTACTTTAGCTAGAATTGAAATCAACCAAAAATACCTTTATTTTATAATCAGCACTAATTCACAACTGAGCTGACAAAAATACTTACATGGACAAACCCCTGAAACTTAGAGTGATTTTTTATAATTGTCATAATTAGGCAAGAAGTTTAATTTAGGAAGCTAAGAACTTTACGTGTTGAAAGCAACTTTATCAAGATGCAGTTTCTACAGAAACAGGACACAACCATGACATTTTCATAACTTATAAAGTAGTAAGTCATGCAACAGAAACACACTGAACTAACTTGGATTAAATAAATAGTATTTGGCTCATCAAGACAAACATCTGTCCAGTCTAAGGCCTATAAAACAAATTCAGTAACTTACATCTCCTGTCATTGCTATCATGGTCACTATTCAGGGGGAAAAGATAAGGAGATCCAAACATGCAGAGTGTCATACTCTGATTAAATAGGACACAAAAAGGAACAAGATTAAAGTGCAGAATCTAGATGATGTGATACACTGATTTCATTTTGGTGAAGCACCTGCCAGTGGGGTGAAATTAAAATAAAAACTAAGGTAACACAGGCTACATAACCTTAGAATGCATGTCCAGGCTTTAATGCACCTGCCTATCAATTCAGTGCCCTTTCTCACAGACAGAAATAAATACATGAAGAATGATAATACAGATGGGTAAAGAGTAACTGAACTCTTGCCATCACTCATAGCTATGACATGCCTGCTGTGCATATACCACTAAACTTCTACTGCCTTCAGGAAGGCATCAGGAACTTCATTGTCAAAAACAATATAAAGCAGAACCACGGAGGCAACGAACAGTCATTGCCTCAGGTCTGAGAGAGACTGAGGGAAGGAAGACTGTCCTGAAGCAGGTATGGCATCACACTTCAACAACTAGGAAGTGCCAAGAGTGGGACAAGCTGCATCTACAAGGAAAGCAGTATTATTAACTCAAACATATGAGAGGATGTTGTCTTTGATCCTTTCTGTAATGGCTCTGAAACACCTTATGGAAGAGTACATTAGGAAACACCAAGTCCTTTCCTATAAACAGACACGTGACCCAAGAGTCTCACTGGGGGAGAGTGAAGGGAGGCAGCTGGGGAAGACAGAAAAGCTCATTCCTTCTTCATTCACATGCAATGCAACAGGTTGTTGGAACTGTGTTCATTCAATGAATAATTAATGACAGTTAATTTCCAAGATCATTATGTTCTATCAGCACCTAATAACACAGGATATAATCAAGGACAGTGTTTGCTGTTACTTGCAGTTGTGATAAAGTTCTATTTCCTACATCTACACACAGAAGCAAAAAAATTCTTCAATAAGGTTGACTTAACAATGAGACTGATCCGTCTTGCAGGAATTAAGTTACCCCAGTGATTTTACAAACAATTATACATACACAAAAACACATAAGGAAAAACGAAGAGGCAGCATGACAAAAGAAGTTTTCTGCCCTATTACATACCATTTTATTCATCATACTTAACAAAGCTAAACCTGTACAAGTTTGTACATGTTGCATTGAAAGAACTGTTTACTAGCTCAGAAATGAAAATATCAGAAACATTAAACTTATTGTCCCTTTTGCAATTTTTGTGCAGTCAGTATCAATGTATCAGCACAAAGCTTTTGACTAATACAAAAAAAAAGCCCTGAACAAAAGCCACAGAGACCACAGGGCCCTCATTCAGGCTACCCAAGACAGGTACTAAGCTGATGTCTGTGGTCATCTCAAAAGCCAAATTCAAAGTCTGCTATATAGAAACGTGAAAATTGCCATTAGTAAAGGATTTAGGAAGCTAATTTAAACAGTAAAGATAAATTGGATCAAAATTACATATAAAGACATAGGTAAACATACACAACTGTTTAATTCAGGATCACATTTTTACACAGGAGAAATACTACATTCTGATCTACCAGTATGGCTTTTTCCATGAATTGGTGGGTGTTTTCAGACTTTAAACTGTAAACTGTTAGTTGTCCAAGAAAACTTGGAATGATTAATTATGTTGGGAAGAACTAGTGTCAAGAAATGAAAGTGGGATTAATGTGAAATTTATGGCATTAAGATAGACATCACTGTGATTTTGGAAGACATTTCACCTTCCATTTGTCATATTGTGGCAGCATTATTTCACCTGTGAACTTTCATCTTAGAACACTGAAAGAAATGTAAAACTTTTTAAAAAAAATTCAATAGACTGAAATGTACCTGAGCAAAACAAAAATTCAAGTTCAAAGGCTAATGAAAGCATTTAGCAGAAGTCAAGTTTTGGCTTGTGGACATGCACAAAATTAAAGAAACAAAACCAAGTCAACAGCTATTGGCATTTATCCACAATAAGCTGTAAGGTGATGCAATACAACACAGCTAATAAACATGATTGTTCACAATGAAATTGTAAAAGCCATTAATTCACATTGAAACAATACACCTGACTGCAGTTTTGAGCAAAAAACCGTAACTCAAAATTCTATTTTATTCAAATTTGAAAAACTATTTCAACTAGTTCAAATACATTAATCCTTAATCCCCAAACTTTTACAGTAACTGATGATTTTCAATCACTCACACAACCACATTGTAAATCCCTGAAACATGGATTTATTATAGGAATACTGATAAAACCTTAACAGATACAAATGATACATCACATAGAGTCTTACACCTTAATGGAAAGTACTTGACCACCTCAGATTGGTAGGTGCATCACTCCTACTTTTACACTCTAATACCATCCTTGAATTCACAACAGTTTGTAGTTACCTAAAAGCAATGATTTTTTTTTTATCAAGCTATAAAAGATTCTTTTCTGACCAGTATTTCAAAACTTTTGGAAAGAGAACACCCTAGTGGGGACTAAACACAGTATGCAAGGAGAGTCATTGCAGTGAACTTGAAAGTAATTTCAGAATCAGCATCCCTGAAGAGATTTAGTATACAGCAGTATGTCCCTTGACATCAGTTACATGGTGCATGCTTATCTGGGCATCTTCCGACCTTATTGTACCAGCAGGTCTTAGGACTGTTAAAATTAATCTCATTCTGGCACAAGCTTTCTGTAGGGTGGGGCAATTCCCAGATGAAAGGCACTCTATTATGAGTGAAATCAGAATTATCAGCAATGCAAATGGATAATTTGTAACATATTGAAGGGAAATGCTGCAGCTTACACGCGGTCTAAAATTATGTACTTCCTGTAAAATAGATGAAAAAATATTTAGAGCAGCTGTAGTGCATCTGTTTACATGCACACAGACACTAGCCATCATACAAGCAGAGATCTTCCAAGTGTCTCAACAGTTGTTTTTTTCCTCCAGTGCTTTTTTCACTTGGGTGCAAGCTTCTACAGCTCAGGGTGACTCACAGAACAGCCCCCAGCCCACCACTGCTCTGCTTCCTGCAGCCCCCAGCACACAGATCTCGACAGAAGTTCCAAGTGTGGTCCTCAGTAGTAGAACAAGAGCACAGGCACACACACCACTAGCTGGTACCTCTTATTTCCCTTCATACCTTTTCTTTTTCCCCCCTCCTTAAAAAAAAATAATCTTGGGAATACAGCTTTCCTTAAGGACAGGAAAACTCATGCTTGTTAGCCTTACTAAGGGATGTGCAAAACAGAAGTAATTTCCCTGAGGCAAAGATCTTCAAGTCATGCCTAGTTTACACTGTCTATTCTTATTTCACTTGTTGAAATATTTGGCACACTGAGGCCTTGATCACCAATGGAGTCTCCCAGTATTATCACAGTCTGTATTGTCTCCCAGTATTATCACAGTCTGTATTATACATTTATATAATAGAGCAGAAGTTGCAAATGCTTAATTCTCTCATTCTAGTTTGGATTTTCACATTCACTGATTAAAATCCCTTTTATTCTCAAGGGTGGCATTGGGTCTCCTGGGCAGGGAGGTAGAGTGAGAAACTTCTACTGTATTTAAAGGTTGTTATGAATACTGAATGCCTAAAAGGGCAATCACAGTAGTTATTGGACTCAAAACAGAGTAACAGGGTGACAATTAATATCCTGTTACATACAGCCTGTTACTTGGTCAAAAGTAGGTGATTAAATAGTTGCTTCTTGATTTACATTATGAAAACCATCCACAGAGGAAAAACAAGTCATGTTATGAGTGTCTCCAGTCTAAAACACATAAGAAGCAAAGCCTGAAACCAAGTCTTCCCAGTTTTCCCTTTTAAAATATAAATTGCACTTTTATACAAAGCAATTCAAAAAGCCTAAATAGCAGTAAAAATCTGAAGCTGCCTTGCTGTACCCAGAGTATCTGTGCTCAGCATCTGAAGTACAGGCAACTAGTTTTCAGCCATTCTGCACACAGAGCCATTTGCTCTACACCTTTCTGCTTTGAAAGGGCCTGCCATTAAATGCCATGCCACTGGGTGGGGAATAAACAAAGAAATAAAAAACAATAAGCAGGAGTTTAAGGCCTTTACCTCCACAAGGAGCTGAAAACTGTGGCACAACCCATGACCAATAGTTACTATGCAAATGAACACACTCCCACCCAGGGCTTCCAACATCAGTCATTCTCTCTAACATTTGCCACACAAGACAATCACACCAACTGCAAGCAACAGCCCCAATTAAGCGTTTTTAAGGTCTTCAGAAATTCATAGCAAAGGGCACTTCTGAGAAAGATATCTTATAGATTTGGTTTTAAAAATAGACACCACACTCACATTCAAGGGACATCCTTCACTTTTAGGCCTTTGTCACAAATCTGAATCTTTATTGTTCTGAAATAAATGCTATAAACATAAGACTCAAAACAAGAACTCCAACTTTCAGTCTCAGAAGAGGTGTGGTTCAATGCCCATATCACATGTAACAAGAAAGTCTCCTTAAAAAAGGAAAAAAAAAATTACTGTAAAGTCTTTCTTATGAATGAAAATGCAATCCTTTGTTTTTCTCATTACTTTGTGTACAGGCGGGCACAAAAAATAACTTTTGCATTTTCTTTTGAATTCTTGCTATGACGCTTGACGAACTTTCTGCCATTCAACAAATTCATCCAGAAGTACAGGCCCTGTGAACGGACAAAACTTGGAGTTATAATTGGCAATGTCTTTCAAACACCTTCTTTTCAAGTATGAGGGTTAAAACTAGTGGTCTAGGAAACATCCATGTCAATCCTATGGTAAAATACTCAGATTAGTATAATCATTCCAATCCAAGGATCATAAAAAGTGCACCAAAAAGCACTTTATGGAGAAAAGTGTTCCTGATATCTGACAGGTGAAGTGAACTGAATGGAATGGAAATCATAAAAATAATCTTATAAATCTTCTAAACCAGCACAAATAATTCCTTCTTCCTCAAGTTTTCGAAACAGGATTTAGGCAATTCAGTCACGGCATGACTGACTACCAGCCAGGTGGAGAGTTCAACCCCAGGTGCCAGCAGGTAGGCAAAAATTGTTAAGCTGGAGTTTATTATATACTAGTACAAAATGAGAGTTTGCTGATTATAATACTACTTTCAAGTCTACAGTTGCATGCAGCAAGCACCTCCACTAGATCCTCACTGAACACAAACTGGCTCAAGTAAACCATCGTACTATTGACATACTATACCCCGACGTGCAATTAAGAACAATTAACACCTGCAGATTGAAGATGGATGGTTATCAGGGCTGTTTTTCTATTTGTTGTTGGAAAAAAACCCGCACACCTTACAGTATTGTTTCTGTTACAGAAATTTGTTTTATGCAGCTTTCTCTGCTAATATTTGAGTAAGCAAAACATTAAGAATACTTACATGCACCATCTTCATCATAGTTGCTAAGATCTGCATGGACAGTCCTGCTGAACTCTAGTACATTGTACCACTGATCCTTGTTCATAACTCTATACTTTGATTGCTAGGAAAAATTATTTCAAAACATTATTATGTCAAGTGACATTTGGTACTCCTTGATCTCATTTATCTCATTTTACCTTCAATGAGCTCCTAACAAACAATTTAATGGGTAACAAAAGCTATTACTTACTTGACTTTCCATTTTTAAAAATACTACACATGAACATATTTCAGTTATGAAACTACATAAAATAATTTCTTGGAAGATCAGAGCAGAATCAAGTGTCCCAAAGCCTAGAAATCAGTAAGTCACCACTCTAAGCTTCAAAAAGTGGTGTATTTTTGCCTTGCCCCAAAGCAGAGCATATGTAGCTCAGATATATTTCCAGAATGAACTATTTAAAAAAACCAAACAAACAAACAAAAAAAAAAAAACAACCACCCTCCTCCAGGGTACAATACATTATAATCATAAGGACATCTACCTTGCAGTGTTAGTACTGTTTTGAAGCCAGGGAATAGTCTCAAGCCTAATGTGCTCCACGAGATACAGACCCGTTCACTTAAATTAGTCACTTGCAGCTGAGCTGACCAAAATGTTCCAGAGACAGCCAAAGATTGAGGTACCTACACACTGTACCTGCACAAAGCAAACTTGAAATGCAGTGCAGATGCAGCTGAAGAGACTAGTGAGGCTCTACTACTTACTTTCAAATTTATTTTTACAGCATAACCAAGATGGAATTTTAGTTGCCTTTGATAAGAAAAGGGGCTGGGGCACAGGGAGGAAGATAAGGATGTATACACAAGAACATCACTGCTGCCTAAGCACATTGACCAATGGAAAGAGAGCAATATGGATACATTCTTGAGTAAAATAAACACAATATTCCCACAGAACACTCCAACTACTATGCCAACATGCACAAAGTCAAGGAAACTTGTACCTCCAGGTATTGATAAAATACTGAAAACAGTGGCCAAGTTCTTCCGAGCAGAAGAGCTAACATGGACTTTGCAGTATCAATATCAAGACTTCGCTGGTCTTTTTCCTAAGGTTAAATAAAGAAAGCACAGAAACCAATCAAATACAAGCTTGTTGAATAAATAAAAGTATGAACTTTCCTAACATTTCAGCAGTCTTACCCTTGCAAAATCAAAGGCGTATCTGTAGATATTCTTAAACGATGAAATGTCATTCAACTGTGACCGTAAGAAGTCAAATTTACTCTGTAATTTTTCTGTACAGTCACACCTTAAAAAAAACCCAAAAAACCAAAACATTAGGAGTTCAAAACACAATGTTTAGGCAATGAAAAAAATGCCAGCAAACATAAAAAATAAAATCACCAAAACAATCATTAGATCTTAAGGAGTAGTACTGTGAAATGGGACTTAAATATTGAACATGCTCAACATTTTCAGCTTACTGAAATGATGAATGCTGGCTTCTGTAAGCAACTCTTTTGCTTTAAATATATTAGGAACATAATACGAAGTGCATGCTTCACACCTCAAATAATAGTCTTTTAATTCCAAACTCTGCAATCTATATTCATACCCAGCAGTATCTTATCTTCCAATCACTATGAAAGTTTGAAGAAAACACCATTCAGTGTGCATTAAGGGGCAAAATCCAGCTCTAAATAATGGGAAAACATAAACCCTAAACATGTAGTTTTGAAGTGTGTGTTTACAAAGGACAGGATTGAGCAGGCACTCTGCAAAACATACTAGTCTGCTCATGTTTTATGACCGATAAATGCAAGCTCCGATAAAACCTTAATCACCTGAATTAGTCAGCAGCTATTCAACCGAAAAATCAAAGGTTGGATGAGAGCATACATGTCCACCAGTTAACAGGATAAAGCTTTTGCAAAAATCACCCTTTGGCAGAAAGATTCCCCTTGTACTTTACTCAGCAAGGAATTTTGTTTCCAAATAGAAAATGGGTCAGATTCACCAACAATGGCAAAGGAGAACACAATTTAACCTTGCTCATCCTCCAGAAAATACTCACTCAATAGAACAGTTGGAACAGGACATTTTATTCTTATAAGAAGCTGCCATGACTAGAAAAGAATAAATTAAGAAATCTACCTTGCCTTGTATCCTTCGTGAGGAAGCATACTTTCAGAAATGGAGCTTACATAAATACTTCTTTTGGTCACGAGTGCCCCTTTTGGCAGCCTGCCTCTCAGAGAATACATTTGCACCTCTAACAGCTCCACATGGACTTGTCACACAGGCCCCCAGCAAGGGCCCTTCAGGGTACTGCAGGTTGCTGAGATGCTGTGCTTTGATGCTGTACTTTGCCCACAGCTGATACTTCCTGTTCCTCAGATCTGCCAGCCTGTGTGTGCACAGCTGTCTGTCAGTCTGTCTCTCTCAGACTGCGACAAGAGAAATGTAGCAATTCCAACCTTCTATTATTTCCTGTCTCTAGCAGCATCTACCTAAAGCAGCACTGAGTCCTACCCAAGGCTAGTGCTAACTAAATAAAACCATTAGCTAATTAGGCTACACATTCAGATGACAACTAATATATTCTGTGATAAACCATTAAACCATTGAAAAGAACTCTTGTAAAATAAGCTTTGGTAGATTTAGCTAAAGATAAAATTATTTTTTTTGTCTTCAGCCATCTAATCAGTCCGTATTCTACTATTTAACCCTTAAAAAGTATTATGCTATGCTAGAAAAGCAGCATATTTTTAATTAATATCTCTCCTATGTTCAAAGCTCCATACTTCCAACAGTGTTCTACACATCTGAGGACAAATCTACTGAAATGCTCAAGTTTTTAGAGTACTAGTGACATATATAAGCTATTTATACCACACATTTTGTTAAATATCATTTGACTGAGATTATTTACCATATCATGGGTAAACATAAATTTCAGTATGTTTAAATTTCTTAAAAACTACTTTGCTAAAATTGTTCAAGTAATCATAAATCTAAATGCAAAGTAAAATGCCAGCTATTGTCTACTATACTATTGGCTATGTGCATTTTAATAAACAACTGATTCTTTTGAAAAAGTTGGTGTGAAAATGAGAAATGATTAAGTGTCACAACTCCTAAGCAATTTATTAACAGTGCATTTATAACCAAACAGCCAAATGGATCATACTTAGACCAGTGCCACCCACTGGAATCTCACACATGGACATGTCTCTGTTAAAACTGTTCAGGGCATTTCTGTACCTAGCCACTGACTTTTCTCCCAAAAAGAGCCAAGGAGCTGTCAAACTCTTCCTTTACGGAGATACAGCTGCCTATGTGGCTGCAGCATAAAACAGATGACTGAGGTCACCCATACTTAGAATAATCTTCCTAATAACCAGAACAATCTTCTAATTAGCACAAGTGAATTAACACTAAACTCCTGTACAGACACTAGAAAAATATGTGATTTCTCAAACTGTCTTTACTGAATAGCATTAAATAGTGTTACCTCAAGATCAACAAAATTAGACATTAGCTTACTACATTCTTTCCTCATCCCTATGTCATGCTTTTAACAAAACTCAAATTAGCACCACAAAGCAGATGTATTTTAATTTCTGTTGAGGCAGAGAGATCATCTGAGGCATAGCTAACATGGACAAATTGATGATTCATTAACTCCTACTCAGATATTCCAATGTTTTATATTTCATAGCTATTCACATATGCTTGTCTCTTACTAAAAAGAAAAATCAGTAAGATATATACAAACATTAAACCAAATGCATTTAATGTTAGTATATACATTTCATCCTAAGGTTTTTAAAGTAGCTGAAATAAACTGTCTAGCAGAGGTACTTGATTCTCTCTGCTATGAAGAGAGCGTGCATATACACATATATATATTGCATATGCACATACACACATATATATATGAGGCAGAATTCACCCTACCTACACAACATGCTGGAAACCTTCCAGACTAAGTTGCTTAGGTCTCATAAGATGCTATTTAGGGCTCAATTCACCTTCATTTTAACAGTATCTACCACATCACACATTCATTTCTCATCTCTAAATAGGAAACTTCACCAGTGTATTACAAAACATGCAGAGAGAATGTCATTTTAAGATTCAGGCACCCAAATGCTGCCATCTTAACTGTAGATTAGAGATAGATGTCCTAAGCTTCACGTGCTGCCATTCACAGAGGACTAGCCAAGCAACCTCTAAGAGCAATTCAGGTGACCAGTCTTTAGGTCCTAGGGTGAACTGGACACTTCCCTAGGCTCCATTACACTGACTGGGTCTCCAAAGATTGCAGTAAGAGTTTAAGAAATCCAGCTCTTGCATATAAACCAAACATTCAGGTATCTTACTACTGAGCTGAGTTCCGCCCAACCCTGTTCATGCAATTACCCTGTGTGACACTTAATGTATTTTGAAGTAAAGATTCTGTAACAGAAGAGTGACTAGAATATATTCTGGGGTTTTAATGCATTTCAATCTCATTTCTTCATGCAAAAATGAAAAAGAAAAAAAGAAGCTGGGCAAGCATGCAGTAATATTTTACTGTTTTAAGTGCAAAATCCTTTTCCTTCAAACTTCTGTCAAACCTTTCAAGAGAAAATAGACAACTCCATTCCAGATGGAATCCCATAATATGATGCTCCCTTCCTAGTAAGCAACAACAGCTTAATACAGGTTTGTATTTTCTTTCATCACGGTTTAACCCCAGATGGCAACTAAGCGTCACAGAGCTGCTCGCTCACTCCCAGCCAAAACCCACATGTATTTTTTAGCCAATGGATCTTGAGTTGTGTTGTACGAGCATCTCTGCTTCACCCAGCTGCTTAGCTAGCTTATAGAGAGCAACAGGGGAAGCAAAACACACATTAACTGCTTTAGGCTTAGGCAAGTGCTCTCACCAGAAGTCTGTTTCTATGAAAACGCACAGCAGCACCCTATTTTCAGTCTTAACCACATTTAGACTATAGCATGACCAGTTCTGTTCTGAAAAGAACCAGAAGATTTCCAGGCACAGAAAATTATTAGAAACGAAGTCTAAATCATCGGCTCTGAACAGGTGCCTGATTTCATACATCTTTGTGCCTGCATTCTGAGAGACTGGCTAACTCTTGAAAGCTTCTATTTGGGCATAAGTATTAAGTACTTCAGATAAATGACCAACACCCATTCACTGCATCTGAACAATCACGCACCCAGAATTTCATCTCTGTCATCTTGAATTTCAGGCAATTTAATCATTCAATTTCCTAATTTAATTTCTGGTGATAGTCACAAAATAATCAAGGCATCTATCAGAAGCCTGATCTCAAATCAAGTAAGAGTTAAGAGAGTCAGTCCAGAGTCACTTACTCCATAGTTTTGAGTAACCAGAGGGTATCTGCCTGATACAATTTCCAGACCAATTCACAACTGACAGGGCAAGGGTAAAATCAACCCCTCTTTCTCACTGTGCTCTAACTGCAATAGTAGCTCCCTATCTGTAATGTAAATGTAGTGTCATAACAAGACACCCTTAAAACACTAGGGTATCACAAGTAGTTACACAAAGAACAAACAAAAAGTAACAACTGAACTAAGCTTCACAAAAAGCTGATTACTTTATTGTGAAAAACAATCTCTTTAAGCAGGGCATTAACTCACCAAAAACTCAAATGCAAACAGAAAGAGCAGGAATTTAATTTATAAATTGAAAAGGTGTTATTTACCTAAGCATGGCTTCTGACCTGCATCTAATAAATAATACTAATAGCCAAAATTATTATTCATGGAGTCCTCATCTATAAAGCTCAGAAATCAGTAAAATCTTTCCAGCATATCAGTGCTGAGATATGCTTATGTGCATCTCCAGATCCACTTATTTATGTCTGCTAACCAGAATGATATTTTAACATATTGTTGTAAGAAAAGGAAGCCACCAAAACCTGACGTAACTAGGTTTAGACAATAATTTAATCTTTTGAGTGAACTCATCAGAATAATTTTGCAGTTGTGGACCAAAACAAGACCTAAAAGCCAATTTTTTGTGTCGTATTTCCAATATACACAAAATGGAGCAAGAATAGCTAAGTTATAGGTACAATTATAAAATTAGAACATTCTATTAGATATGTAGAAACACTCTTACTGTAATGAGGTCATTCCTTTTAACCATTCTTCCTTGGTAAAAAATCCCATGCTTTCAGCCTCTAGTTTCCAGGCTAAAACTAACATAATAATCTAGGGGAAACAATAAAAATAAGGGGAGAAAAACCAGTCAGTATGTAAGAAAAGGCTGATTTACTCATGTCCAAGAATAAAACTCTACAGCATTCAAACATTCTAGCAATTGTGGTACATGCTTGGTCTTCATATTTGTTGCCATTAAAAAATTCAGCTGTACGCAATTTTCCCTTAATTTCAATTTTTGAAAATTAAATATTACTATAATAAACCCTCCCCAAAAAAACCCTCACACACCGGCCAAGTATAATTGATGCATTCAGCTGAAATATCTTAGAGCAGCTCCTACAAGGAGGAAGACAAAAAATTCTTTGCTTAGTGGAGTTAAGAGTTTTACACAGAACTTAACCTTACTTAATATCCTTTTAGGTGTTATTAGCACTATGAAAGAAACTTACATTTTCAGGTTCAACACCGATGTCTTCACAGAATTTTTCCATTCCTTCAGGGCCTACAACTTCATCAGGACCTTCAAAGCAAAAATCACACCAGAGTGAAATCTAAGTAACATTCACTGCTCACAAGGGTTATGCACAATAATTAGGCTATACTGCACCCAAAGTTTCTAAAAACATTGAATTACACTATTAAGCAGCTTTTCAGCTACAACTATTCTATCAAGTGCAATTGTGTAGATATGTATGTGCTACAGCAGAATGTTTGTGCTGTGCACTGTCTCTCTGTGGTAGCAGATGAGCCACTTCAGTTTTGTATGCAAGTTTTCAAAAGACTCCATTGAGCTTCCTACTGACTCAGCTCAACTCCAATAACTGTGGCAGTCAATTGTTTTAAGACAATTTGGGTACCACTACTCTCTGCTGAAGTTACTTTATGAATTATGTTCGTCAAAAAATTATTTTATCAATAATAAAAGAAATCTAATTCTGTCTGAGCTACTATTACAGGTATTATTTTTTAGATGGTACTAACATTATGGGTTTATACTAACACAGAGGAGGGTGAATATGCAAATAATGTAAGATGAGTTTTATGATGCTGAGTAATATAAAGAAAATGGTAACAATAAATTGAAGAAATGCTGAGCACGTTAATATGCAAAGCAGAAAAAAAGGTTTAGGGCTGCAATGAAAACAGACTGATTAAGACTACAACAGTTAGTGTTATGCTGTCATTTCTCCATTTTAACACAAAAATCTCTAAAATGTAGCAAAACAGTGCATTTAAAGAGTGCATATGGACACACTCTAGGGCATTTTGTTCCTCTAATCTCTCTCTGGTTTCAGTTAGTTTAATTAAGCCTGTTCCAAAAATGTCTCCTACTGGGCAGCCAAATATTATTAAAATCCCTGTCAACACAGTATTTTGATGCGTCTTGGATCATTACATTAACATTTAGTGAGTATGAACTAATGTAAAAAGCAAACGTTTTAGCTTCCAAAACAACGTGTCACTTCACAACTTTTTGGCCAGTTTTGCTACTTATAACAGGCAGAGTCCTTGATGATATCTGTGTCCACTTTATCTGTTGCCAGTTTAAGCAGAAGCCTCTTTAAGAGTTTGGATAATGTGCTTTGAATAACTCCTCACTGTGAGATAAGAACATTGGCAATAAAAATTACTGAGAATGGCTATTTTTCAGGAAAATAAAATGCAGCTGACACTTAAGATCATGAACCCCGTACCACTTGAAAAATATTGCAAAGGACATTTTGCCCAGGTAAGCAAGGCCTAACAGTTTTCTATCTAACAGTGTTAGATAGAAAACGCTAAAAAAAAAAAAAGCAAATTATGAAGAGAAACACATACACGAGTTTACTGATAATGACAAGTAAAAGCTTGAATGAGTGCTCCTGGTCCAGAAATCATACATACAACTCATATATATATACACACACATGTATGTGTGTGTATAGTTTTACCTTTCAATGAAAACATTTTATCTCCTATTGTATATAATTTAACTGGAATTCTCGTGCTGGAAATGTGTTATTTTTTGATTACTGGTTAACTAAAAGTATAACCTCCTACATTCAATTATTGACTCAACAACTAAGACAAAATTTATAGACATTAATTCTGAAGAATGTGCAAACAAATTTAGCACAAATTTTTTGTTTGAATTATTATTTCCCTAGAAAAGGAAATTCCTTCATCCAGAAGAATATGCCTCAAACCTAAAGCAGAAAGCAGATTACTTAAACAAGAGTAGGTCATTGGTGAAAAGACTGCAAGGAAAATATCACTCCTGATAAATATACTCAAACCAATTGCTGTCAGATAAATCAGCAGTTCTCTTCACACTAAGATCTGACAATTAATGGGTTTTAATCACCAACCAGTTATGATGGGCTTTAAGTAGTGACTAGACAAGAAATTAGTAACAATTTAGAAATCCTGAGTTCAGAAACCATATAATTGGTAAATAAATAGCAGCAATAGTGTAATGAATTCTGCAAAATACAGAATATTCACTACATATTCATTGAAAGCAGCTATTCAGTGGCAATTGTGAGTTACTTGAAAGAGGCTACTTCAAATATTTTTTGAATGAGACATTTATATTTAGAATATTAAAAATGTTAGTACAAATTCTCAGATGGAAAAACAGTATAAACCTCTATTATTTTGTTTTGTAAAACAGAAATCCAAGGAGCTTAAATCATGACCTATGTCATTAGCCTTCCAATATGATCACAAAGAAGATATAGTTAGATACATAAGCATCAATCTGAATTATCTCTCAGTGTCTTGACTTCTACTTGACAATTTCAAAGCAAGAAGTAGACTCACTCAGTATATCCTGGTTCAACATTGTACTGCTCAACATTTGTTATTTCATTTTAAAGTTATAAAGCACAGCATAAACAAAATTAAGTCAAAAAGAACGAATACCAAGAAGGGAATAATAAAAGCTATACTAATTCAATTACATGTTCTAAGGAAGCAAATACAGACATACTTTTATGTCTACATCAGCATAAAAAAGCAAAATGCAAGTAGTATTTGATGTATTGCTTTCTTTAAAACAAAACTACAGAGTTTTAAACATGAATGCATTGCATATTACCTGCATATTCATAAAACCAAGCCAGGCACTTTTTGCTTGAAAAATGTTCCTCTCCACTTATTACTTTACCAGATGCTTGTGATCTGCAGTAGCAAATAGAAACACAGGGATGAACAGCGTTATTTTAATGACACAAGTGAAAAGCAGGAAAAATTAAATTACACAATGTTTATTATTAATCTATTTAAATGGTTCCACAAAGTCAGTATACATCTACAGTCATACTCAATTTCATAAAAGGCAACTGTCTCTCATCCTCAACTCTTGTTGGAATATAAAACTACCTTTAGATTACAACTATCTCATAGCACAATTTATTGCAACTATTACTTTTTCTGAAATGCAGAGGTACTGTTATCTTGTAGATATTAAACAAAAAACCCCCAACACATATATAACCGAAATATAACTCCTCATTAAAACAAATGCCTTATTATCTACTTTTATTTATACATACAGGCATTTATTGCTAGGTCCCTATTAAGCAGCATGATCTTCAAGAGTGCTGAATATGCACAGATCCCATTAAGGTCAACAGAAGCTGCAGAGTTTGACATATATATAAGTCAGGCTATTTATAGATAGCCATCCAAATTTGGGAAAAAAACTTGGTCAATTTGTTTACATTATACACGTAATTAAGAATCTGCAAATTCTATAGGTATTTGATAGATATACCAGAATAGTAGCGTGCAATCTGTGGCAGGACTGAAGCTGCTCAGCATACACAGCTTCCCCCCCATTATTGTTTTCATTATGTAACAGATAACCCAGTTTGCCTAGGAAGTGAATTCTCTAATTCATCATTCATTAAAAGAATGCATAGAATTTCTTCCAGTAAAAAACACCAAAGGCATCTTCAGTTAGTAAGGAGCTGCAGCACCTTTTCAATGCTTTCTCCTTTCAAACACAAATTACAAGCTAAGGTTATTTCTAACAATGAGGTGAGAACTAATCATATGAGAAGATTTAAAATTATGCAGCTCCCACATTGCAATTTTAAAATTAAAATGTCAAGCAGGAAAAGAATCGTTCAGTTCTGAGAGGGGTGAACAACTTTAACTCCCCATGTATCATTTTTAGCTGCACTGGAAAAGAAGAGGCCTTCTGTGATGAAAGCTAGAATTAAAGGAGTCCTACAAACATCCATCCATTTGGCATTAGGAACACAAGTCACCAGAAAGAGTCAGAGTCATACGGCTTATTGCCATAGAGTCTGTTGCTTATTGGCTTTATCCAGACTAACATAGATCGATTTGTAATCGCTAATTTTACTAATGAATATTACCAATAAATTGTTGTGTAAGAACATAATGCCAAAAATGCTTGTGTATCTAACATTTTCTGATCACTCAGCATGAAATCTCTCAACATAATTTTTGCCCAACTACTAGCTCCCTGTAGAATGTTTTTTCCCCCTAAGCTACGAAAACACTCTAAGTAAAAGAAATTAAGATCATAAAATTTCGGTTAACAGTGTTCCAGAAAGACAATCTGAAATTGAACACATGCAAACAAGCGCTAAGATGAGCAAGGAAACTGTAAGTTGGTATTACGAACCAGAATAACCTAGTTTAAGTATACAAAATAAAGTATGAGAAAAAGAAGCGTTTCCTCTAAATATACTTAGAGGCAGAATCATGAGGGAGTAGAGTGTACAGAGAATAATGCTGGCACAAGAACAGTTATTTATAGGCAATGAATAAACTGACTAAAACTAAAAGGTCATCAATGACCACAGAAAAGTAAGCTCTTGAATGGTTATCCAAAATGAAGAGCTGTAAAAACATATGAGCCTGGGTACTTCTAAGCTCAAGCTTGGCCAGCCTAAGAGAAAGGCCATATGCCACAATTTTTTGCAATAGCCATTCCCGTAGTGTTGATTTCGCAAGTCCTTTGTATCCTCATATCCTCAGGACATTAGTCGTAACTAGTGCTTTACTGGCGTACTTAACAAGGTCTAATAGATGAAGCAGGCAGTTACTTCGGGGAAGCCACACTGCGAGCTGCACCGCACTAATGGCTTATCATTCTAATAACAGCGGATTTTGGGTATCGCGGAATAAAATGGTCTTTTAACAGTAGTTAACGAACAAGATGCTTCAGACTCCTGTATTTATTAGAGAAACCTTTCCTGCTCTTGTTCTCCAGTGTGCTGACCAATCCTTCCAATTCACTGTAAAAACAAAACAAAAAAAAAAAGGAAAACAAAAAGGGGGGGGGCAGGGAAGGAAAAAAAAGAGGAAACTACGATTTAGCACACTGAGTACTGGCAACCTTAAAGTGAGGAGAGCCGCCTACCCCAGGGAGATAGAACGAATATGGGGACAAATGCCAGAACTGGCCCTAGAGGTACAGCCAGAGCAAAGCCAGCCGGGAACTGGAGCCGTTCCGTGGCGTTTCTCGCCGAGGCGTGACCACGCCGCACGCCGCCGCTGCGGCCGGCACGGCGAGCCCCCA
>VWZP01000013.1:0-172637 GCA_013396995.1 Dicaeum eximium | reverse complement strand
CTTCCTCTTCTTCTTCACCGGCATCGTCCCGCCTCGGGGCGGGGCCGCCCCGCTGCCGGGGCCCGCAGCCGAGGCCCCCCCGGGCTCGCTTCCCCTGGCCGCCGCCGCCTCCCGAGACCGGCGGTGAGGAAACGAGAGGAGACCCCGTTCCTGCTGGTCCTCCCCAGCTCCACCGGGCGCTGCCGCTCCCCGCTCGCCGCGGGCAGACGCTGCCGCCGCTCCGTTCCCAAAANTCCGTTCCCAAAAGCGGGTGTCGCGCCGGGGGCGGGAGCGAGCGCGGGCGGTATCGGCTGCGGAGGGAACGGCGAGAACGACCCGGACACAGACGGCGCCGGGCAGGAAGTGGTAGCGCCGCCGGGGCGGGGCCGCGCCGGGACCCGCCCCCGGGAGGGGGGGGCTGCCGCGCGTGTTTCCCGAGCGGAGCGGGAGCCGCGCGCGGGCCGTGGTGCCCGTTGGAGCTCAGCGTTTGCAGCGAAATAAACGGGGAAGCGCCGGCCCTTCCTGTGCTTTGGAACCCGCGCGGTCACAGCCCACACCCGGGGGGGGCTCAGTGTCCCGTCAGCGCTGGAGGAGGGCTTGGGGCTGGGACAGCCGCCTGCCGAGAGGCGTGAGCGGTGCCGAGTTCAAGGGCAGCTGCTGGGCGGGATGGGAGGCGCTCTGTCCCTTTAGGGACCCCTCTGTAGAAGGGGCCGGGAGCGCTGAGCGGGACGCGGATCGCTACGCCCGCACTGACCCGCGAAACCACGGGCAGCCGCAAGCCTGTGGTCCCGATGGGCGGTTTGAGCACTCGCCCAGCGCTCCCCGGGGCCGGGACCGCGGTCCGTCTCCGCCTTGCTGTACCGGGCACCGTGGGCTCCCTAGCGGAGCGGGGCGGGGGCGAGGGAAACACCCCAAGGACTTCGGCGGCCGTGACACCGTGACGCAGCTAATGGCAGCAGGGATGCTTCGGTGAACCCAGGGGAAGCCTGGCAGCCGATCGGGCCGGCCGAGCCCCAGGCGGCTGCCGGGCATGCTGCCGTGCGACGAACAGCGCGGCACCTTCTCCTCTCCGCCCCGCCCCGCCCGCTGGGCAGCGTCCCGCCCCGTTCCGCCGATTTCCGAGCGCGTCTACCGCCGCTTCCTCGCCCGGCGCCACCCGGAGCTAAGCCGCCTGCGCGCCAGGGCCGCCATCTCCGGTCACCATAGTGACGGGTCCCGACGACGCCGGTTCGGCTCCGGCTCCCTGTGGCCCGGAGCGAGCCGCCGTCCTTCCCGCCGCGCACCCTTTGCGTCTTCTCCCGCCAGCGCCTGCATGTGCTCCCGTGGCGTTGTGGATCCGCCCCCGCCTTGATCCTGCCTGGCGGGGTGCGTACCGCCACCATGGCCGGGGAGGGAGACAGGAGGAAGCGCTTTATTTCAGCCACGGCTGCCAACTACTTCGGGCTGGACCCGGCGGGCGGTGCCGCCGCCCTGGCCGCGGGGCTGCATTCCCGTCCGGAGCTGAGCCGCTTCCTCGACGACGGCAACGAGTTCCTGCTCGTGGTGCAGCACTCGGGCGCGCAGCTCCGCGCCTCCAACAAGGTACCGTAGTGTGGCGCCTGCGGGTCCCGCGTGTCCGCTGTGTCCCGGCGTGCGAGCAGAGCCCAGAGCCAGCCCGGGCTTGGTGGCCGTAAAGACTGGTGTCAGATGTGGGAGACATCTCCCTCCTGCGGATATCTCTGCAGGTCTCTGTGTCTGCTGCAAGTACTGGCGGCTGCCGTGGTTTAATCCCAGACAGCAGATAAGTACTCACTGTCCCCCCACCCGCTGTGGGCAGAAGAATCGGAAAGAAAAGAACGCCGGGGGTTGAGATAAGAACAGTTTAATAACTGAAACGAAATAAAGTGTAATAATAGCTAACTACGAATACAGCAATAATAATGTTAATAACTGTAATGAAAAGGGGCGAGAGAGGGGAATAAAACTCAATAGAGACAAGAGATGCTCAGTGCAGTTATTCACCACCCGCTGACTGATGCCCAGCCCGTCCCCCAGCAGCGATCGGTGCCTCCCTCCCAACTCCCCCCAGTTCGTACACTGAGCAGGATGCTCTGTGGGACGGAATGTCCCTCTGGCCAGCTCGGGTCAGCTTTCCTGGCCATGCTGCCTCCCAGCTTCTCACATCCCTCCTCACTGGCAGGGCATGAAGCACTCAGAAGTCCTTGACTTCGGGTAATTACTGCTCAGCAACAACTAATGTATCAGTGTGATATTAACATTACTCTCGTACTAAACCCAAAATACAGTGCTGTACCAGGTAATAAGAAGAAAATTGACTCTATCCTTGCTGAAACAGGACCACTGTCCCCAGAGTCCACGAAGACCATATGGTCAGCTGATGATACATTTGTTAGTGGATTGTGCCCATGTTGGTGCAATTTTAGTGAGCTGTATATTGTCTCTATGTGAACATAATGTGGCCTGGGGCATGGAGTTGGATGTGTGATTTCTTCCTGGGCGTGGCTGCATGCAGGTGACCGGAAGAATTGCATGGGCAATTCCCTGCAGGGAATGGGACCCAATATGTAGCACATTGGCTGATATTTGACACATCCAAGGTGAATGTTTGTCCAAAGCATGCATTTTTCAAATTGATGTGTCTAGCTGTGAGGAAATCCGAGGTTCATTGTGTGAAATGCCCTGCCTTGGGTCTTGTGTTCAGCAAGTGACTCTTCCGACTGCTACCTTGGGGTGTGATTTGCACTCAGTGTCACCATGGAGGGAGGACATGGTGTGACAGAGTGTACAGGCAAGATGTGGGGACCTGTGGTTCTGCAGTGAGAGCAGGCACTTGGTGTCTGTTATGTCAGTGGCCTCATGCACGGAAGATGCATGTAGGGAGTCCTCAACATGTCAATTGTGGACCAGTAACTTGCATAACTCCTCGGTTAATCCTCTGAAGTCTAGTGCCTGCTATATTCAGGCAAGAATGAACATATATGTGTACCAGTTTTTGGGGGTGCTGCTGAGCCACTGTCTAAAATACGAAGCAGCTTTCAGCAGCAGTGGAAGATCAGATGCATATTGGTGCTATACTCTGCTTGTCTCAGTGAAGCTATGTCTGTAGGAGTTGGGCTAAAGACTTGATAAGAAAGTAAAACTGATACTGTCCAATAAAACTGAAAGCTGTTCTTACTACCCTTTGTTTCTTTCAACAAAAAAAGTACACAAATGTTTGCAAGTGCACAGAATCTGGGATTTCACTTGGCATAACTTCTTGCTATTAATTTATCAAATGTTTAATAATTTTTTCTGTTGTATGAATTCTCTCAGCTACAAATAATTGCAGTAATTACTTTATGGCAATGACCATAACTTGGGCTGTGGATGGAACATTAGTCCTGTTGCAATTTATGATTTACTGATGAAGGAGCATCCCTGTCTCTGTTCTTGAGAAATCTATGAATAATGTATTTACAAACTCAGGAAAAGCATACAGATTATTTAGAATATATAGAAAAATATTCCCAAAGGTTTGTAGCATAAAAGTACAGTTTAAAAAATAGGCTTCATACTTAGTTTCTGTAGGCACAAGACAGAGTTTCTGTTTTGTCCAGAAAAAGTGGTAAGTGGAGTTTTCAAAATATAGTAAGAAATTATGATACTTATAGACATTATATGCTGTATAAGGCTTTATGTATTGATGTAGGAAATCAGGTTCCTATGGATGCAGAAATGAGTATCTTAAAAATCTTAATTTTCTGTGCAAATCAAATACTACCAGAATTTTATCAGAGCTCAGAGGGAGTAATATGGTATTTTATATTTTTTCCTTGATGCAAATTGTTTGTGTAAATGGTGTATGTAGTTTAGCTGTCAGTAACAGCTTTCTAAAAAAATCCTGTTTTCTTGATTATTACAGATTGAAGCTACTGATTCAAAGAATAATGTGTTGGTGTTCTTTAAGCTGAGACCTGACGTAATTACTGAAGATAATCTTCACAGTAATATTCTCGTGTCATCTATGCTAGATTCACCAGTCAACACCCTTTATCAAGCTGTACGACAAGTTTTTGCACCAGTGTTACTGAAGGTGAGCAATATACTAGTTTAAATGTTCTGTAGATTTATATTGAGACGTTGAAATTCAATAGGATGTTACCTAATTCTGAGCTAAATATTTTACGTCATGAAACCAAAATATTTGAGGAGATTAAGCAATGGGCAGTAGTTATAATTTCTAAGTTAAAGAAGGTACTTAAGCTCCTATCAGTAAGGATGAGAGGAGGGTACTGGTCATACATATACCTAACTGTAAATGTGGAATATATGGGCCATTGGTGATTAATGTGGAAAAACAGCTCACACATTCAGGGTGCCTTTATAAACCCAACAACTGACTTTTGATTTGGTGATAAAAATGTTCTTTGTAGTGGTATTCTGAATTGTTAAATCAAAAGAATGAGGTGCTCTTCCTTGACTTTAGGGGAAAAAATGCTACATTGTCCCACCGTGTGGTTGGTACTTAATCCAAATTTTGTATTTTTTAAAGATTAACGGTAAGAAAATAGTAGTTGCTCTATCACGTGAGTCATAATTTTTGAAATTTTCATTACAGGATGAGAAGTGGAGTAAAGCATTTGATCCCAAGCTCCAGAAACTTTTAAGTGAGCTTGAAGCTGGCTTGAGTACTGCTCTCAGAAGATCAGATCCCAGTTACACAGGAACAAAATTCAGTGAAGATGATGTGCGAGGTTTGTTTTGCAATTACGTCTTTTATAGTTAATTTTGAATTTGGAGTAAGTAATTTATTTACAAGTTGAGTGTTTAAGTTTCCCAGTGATTGCACAGTGTGAAATATAACTGGTTGTTGTTAGTAGACTGGAATTACTTATGGTCATACCAGAAGACCAGAGTTGACTTTTATACTGCATCTAGTCAGAATCAGATGTTAAAGGATATTTCCATAACCATATATAAAAATTTGCTTTAGAAAGTATGTTCTGACTGAACCTATTTAAAAAACATTAATTTATTTAATATGTAATTATTTTCTATTTTATTTGCAGCTATACTTACACCAGCAGATGAATTTCAGTTCTGGAGAGAATGTGCTCACCATGGAAATAAAGGGTGTAGTAAAGAGAGAGCTTCATATTTTAGAGACCTATTTGAGGACATTGCAAAGGTATGTTTTAATTTGTGTGATCAGTGATATATTTGTAGACTTAGTAAAAAACACTCTTCCTATGAAATACATGTCAGTATATGTACACTCTTTCCAAATATATGAATATAAAACTATTTAGTTATTTTTTCTTAGGCAAAATTTTACTTTAAATGATATTCATGTAGTTTGTAGTGACAGAGGTGCATGGGAGTGCTGACACTTAATTGGGAGTTGGGAGTGGATTTGATCATTCAATACTTGGAGCTGCTGTAGAAATACAATTGTATGCCATAGTTTGTGAACTGGGGATTGACTCACGAGAGGAAAAGGACACTGTTAATGCTGTTATGCAACACTTTCGGCACCCACAAAGCACTTTTTGGAACAGTGCTTCAGATAGCAATGAATACTTCACACAAATAAACTTACACAAATGCTTGGTTTTTTGAGAGGATTATGACATAGTCTGTTATACAGTAAACCTTAGCAAACTACACAACTTGCCAGCTTCAGGAAAGTGTAAATGTTTCAACAATACTATTTGCAAACTAAACATATTAAGGATTTTTTTTTCTAGGATTATTGCAACTTGGATACTCTCTCATTGTTTGAAGTTGTGGATTTGGTGGAGGCTACCAAGGATACTGTTGACAGTGTGTGGAGACAAACAGAACATGATCCTTATCCACAGTCTCGCATGCAGAATCTCTTGGATGTGATAGGTAAACCTTTATGCAATCTTTATTAAATGAACAGTCCAGAAAAGTAAAATGATTTCTTGAGCAGAGACCTTCTTCCTTGTAAAGGCACCAGTAACAGCCCACAGCATGAAGGTGCTTGCTTCTTGTAATTGTGATCCATGGTTATTATTTGCCTTCTCGTATCTGGTAATTCAGCCAGTTTTGGTAGATGCCTTCATACGTGCTTGGGAAGGTGATATATAGTTAGAAGATGGAGTTGAATACCTTTCAAATCCTGTGGGCTGGATTTGTCATGCTTCTGTTTGACTTCCTGTCTTTCTCTCAGAGGAGAAAATTTATTTACATAAAGTCCCATTAAAGATCAGTTCAGTCTGTGTGGAGGTGAGGGCAGGATGTGCAGAGAGGTTCTTCTCTAATTCTCTTGACAGCAGCCCTATGCTTGGGGACAGGCATAGGACAGTGAGTGTGTGTGCTCCTGCCAGATGTGTGTCTGTGTGTGTGAGAGAAAGAGTTGTGGGGAGCAGCCAGATACAGCCATTGCTGCTGATCAAGGCTTGTGTGCGGAATCCAGAATTCAAATCCATCAGCTTCACATGTTGGACCAGCTTCTGTTTATCTTGGAGATATTCAAGAGATTTATTGAACCTGAAACAAAATAATCAGTTACTACTGCATTTGTGTGGTTTGAAATCAAGACACTACACTGTTTCTTTAAAAATGTGATTGGAATGTGGTATAGCTTTAAAGGAATTATTTTAAACAAACATTTTGGTTTTTTTATACTTTTTTGTCTTTTAGGTGGCTCACTAGGTAGATTTGTTCAGAGAAAATTAGCAGCTTTGAATTTGTGGGAGGATACTTTTCACAGTGTTAAAGAAAATATACAGGCTGGCATTTTGGTTTGTGAACAGTGGGTGTCAGCTTGTGAACACCTAACCGGACAACTGTGGCAACATTACACTCTACATCCATGGAAAAATGAGAAATATTTCCCTGAATTGATAGCCAAACTTGGCCAACGTCTTGATGAGGTAGAGATTTGAATTATACACATTAGTTTCATTAGACACAGAATTAAACAGCATTTTTTCAAATTAAAAAAGGGAATTAAAATACTTCCATAATATTTTCAGAGTCAGATAGTATTCCATGATCTGTTTGTCTGAGCCTTTCAAAACTTTCTTGTAAAAAGCAGACAGATGTGTACTTGTAAATGTAAACTTTATGTAAAAATACATTTGTTATATCAAATACTTTTTTTCCCTCATAGGTGCTAACTGTTAGAACACTGTATGAAAAACTTATCTTCTTTTTGCCAGCTGGAGAACAAAATTCTTTACATCTTTCCCATGTGTTTGAACCATTTACTGGCCTAAATCCTGTACACTATAATCCTTACACAGAGGTATAATGCTTACTTTTAATTTATTCACATTCTTTCTGTGTCTTTCTGCAATGTGTATAACCATAAACTAACACATGAACTCATTATCTCTAGCCATTATGGAAAGCAGCAGTCTCTCAGTATGAAAGAATTATTGCACCAGTGGAACAAAAAATAGCAAGCAAGTTGAAGAAATTTATTTCAGAAATTCAGGACAGTCCACAGCAGGTACGGACGATTCTGTAGTCTGAAAACTTCCCTGAAGATCAAGTCCTTTAATTCCTAAGTAGTCAGTTTAGGGGATAGGAGTAAGTACTTAGAGCCAAAGACAGCGCTACTGGGTGGTGTCAGCCTATGTTTAATTTTTTTCATGAGAAAGCCATAACTTTTTAAAATCTTCATATTCCAGCTTCTTCAGATATTCCGGAAGCATAAGGAACTGATAAAGCACCCAAATATAAGTAAAGAATTGCTTTTTGAGAGGGAAACATTGCTGGCAGCACTTCAAGATTATGTCAAAGGTATTTAATTGCATTAGTTTTTTTGTGAATGCTAGGATCTTTGTTTACTTCTAGAATTTTGTCAGTTTTCCTAGTCTATTTTTATAACTGCAGTAGTGATCTAAGGTTGTTCTATTAGATTTGCAGTCTAATGAATCTTTTCCATGTGTTAGACTATGAGACAGACTTTGAAACTCGATGCCATGGTGTTCCTGGTGATGTTTCTGGACCGCTGTCAGGCAAGAACCTTTCTGAAGTTGTCAATAATATTGTATGGGTACAGCAGCTGGAACTGAAGGTAACAGATTCTGTTACTGTTTATACACAATTTATCACAGAATGTAGAACACGGTATTTGACGTTTCTGTGGGGAATTCCACACATAAAAATTGTGGGCTTTCCGATAGCTGTATATCAAGGTTCCTTATCAGTGGTGCTGCTTCTTAAGTTGAATTTTATTAGGAGACTCAGAGTGTCATCTTTTTGTAGTAAACTGAACTGCCTCTTAAAAAAAAAAAAAGACCAAAATTCGAAAAGTAGGTGTTGTGTTTTTGTTTTACCCTTCAGTTTGCATTTTAAAATTGTATTAGGATTCACAGATACCCACATTCTGAAATTCTAATCCTCACTTGTTATTACTAACCTTTGTAGTATCTTGAAATCAAAAAGTAGTACATTTTGAGCTTGTGCCTGCCAGGGAATTTACAGTAGTAAAAATGAATGTACAATAATTCGGTTTTAATTTATCTTCTTTTTTTTAAGTTTGTGTTTACACTTTCGTAGGAAACTTGGAACATTTTTTGGACAACACTGACCAGTGAAAACCAAAATGTTTTTTGTGAACATAAGTTCACTATAGATTTGAATGAGAATAGAAGTTACTTATTCTGGAATAACTATTAGCCTGGTTCAGCTGATGTATGTCAGTTTTATGTCTGCTTTAGGCTATGCTAAATTTTTAAATTGCTCTCAAATCTACACTGATTGTATTGACTAGGGTTTTAATTTGTCCACATGTAGATGTGAAGTTCCGTTCAAATACCTTTGAGTAGTGTCATGGACCTAATAGATACAACAGCAGACTCAGATACAATAGATACAACAGAAGACTCATGGGAGATCTGTACATTTACAGAGACTTAATTAAAGACAAAGTGGGATATCCTGGGGTATCTTAATAGGGGTGGATGCCATTGTCAGCGTTGTCAGTGGACAGCTTTTTCAAACCCAAATTACTGTAAATGGAATTCAAACATCTGGGACACAGTTCAGAATTCACTTTTTTTTTTTTCCTAATCAGCTTTTGAATCCCACTTGGATGTTTTGTAATACTGATTTTTATTGTGGTGATTTTTCTTTTCTGATTGAATACTGAAAATTAAGGTTCTTTTCTTTGTTATTGTGTTTAAGGTGGATGATTCTATCAAGCTGGCAGAGGCTGTTTTGTCTGACTTACCTGGATTTCAAACTTTTCATCAAAGTACAAATTCTTTTCTGGAACAGTTGAAAGTATATGAGCAAGAACAATTTGATGATTGGTCTAGGAATATCCAGTCAGAATTATCAAATCCCAAGTCAGGACTTTGGTAAATACACTCTTGTTTAAATAATGTTGATTAAATAATGAAATCTCTATTGTGGTGTAATTCATTAGAACTTGACAAAGGAAATAAAAAAGTATTACAGGATTGAGAATGAATGGAGAGACAAAATAGAGCAATTTATTATACTTTCATTACCTGCCAGTTTTGCTTGGTAAGGTGAAGTTATACAGGACAATATTATTAATTACTAATTAACAGCTAATATTGCAGATTAATAACTAATCTTGAAGTTTCTGTTAGCACGTTGAATGAAAGACATATTTGGTTTGCTTGTTGTTTTTACTTGTTACCCATTGTAATCCTTAGAGTGATAATTTATGGAAACTAGATGAGATTATAGCTGTGATATACAGATAACACATGTAGAGTAACAAATTAATTGTTATTCACAAGAAATTCTGCAGTTGACATAACGCAGATGAAAGAAGGGTAAGCATATAAATTTAAACTTCATTAATTTTTTTTCCCAAAATAATAAAATTTCTGTATGGGATACTAAAATATATTTTAACAATTTTTGTTTTAGTTGATTTGCTGCCTAGCTTCTGTCTTCTACTCTGAGTGTTGCAGAATTCCTCTGAAAAGAGTGTGTCCACAGTTACAGAGGAGTTGATACTTAAGCGAACACTTTTATTTCATGAAAATACTCAAATATATAACAGCCATCTAATTTATTAGTACCATAAAATTTTGTTATTGTGAGATTTTAAAAGTTGTGAAATGGTTAATTAAAAGAACAAGAAAATAAGTAGCTCCATATAAAGGGGAATGCAATGGATCTGGGAACTAGAAAAGAGATGAGGAAAAAAAAATGAATAAGGCTGAAGAGTTTATGAAAGAATAGTGGTAGAAGCATTGCTAAAATAAAAAAAATTGGAGCAAAGTCTGAAGATAGGCTGATGTTCTTATTAGCATCTGGCTGACTATACCAAAATGCTCCATTGATGCAAGTTTTGGTTCTTAGATTGGTTCCCTCATTATTTTCTCCCCGCTTTTCGGTGCTGAAGACTGGGGCAGGTAAGGCTCCTGCTTGAGAGTCTGTGATGGATACAGTGTAATGTAGAATACCATCTAGCTGTGAGTTGCATGCTAACTATAGTCACAAACCAGAGAAAGTTTGTAAGCAAATATGATAGGCGTTGTTAATTTGGTCTTACCTTCATTGGCTTTGAATTAAAAGAAAGGTTACTGGAATAATTTCTGAGTACTAATATGCATAGGAAAAAAATAGAATGACATCAAGCTGTTTAGAATAGTTTGTTGTATTATGGTAAAATGCACCTTAGAAAGGATAAATATCAAATTATATTCAGTAATATGATTGATTTTGGTTCAGTATCCAAGCTAATAGCCCTGTGATGGAGTTGGATCCCATTTCTGGAACATTGAACATACTTTACTCAGATCGTTTGGTGACTCTGCTAAGAGAAGTACGTCAGCTATCAGCTCTGGGGTTTGCTATACCAGCTAAAATACAGCACGTTGCAAACACTGCACAAAAGTTCTGCAAGCAGGCAGTCATCCTCAAGCAGGTATAAGATTATGCCATAATAACTTCCTGTTCTGACTTCCCTGCTTGAGCTTTTCTACAGTGCTGTCTTTTCTGTCTGTGTGGCTGAGCTTTTCACTGTGCTTGTCTGTATGAAAGTGACTTCTTTCTTGAACAAATTAGCTAAGTCCATAAAAGAAAATTTCAGAATGTGTCTTCTTTTGAAGTATAGTATTAAAGCCATATGAAGTTACTGTATGAATATATTAAAATAAGACAAGTAATTAGTTGATTACCTGGTTTTAGTCTCAGTTTTTTATAATTATGACTAAAGGGAATTGTCATAAAATGTAGCAGCTTATTCTTGCCATTGCTAGTTTTCAACTGGAAATACATCAGCAAGTATTTTAATGGAAGTATGTGTGGAGTTTTTGGGGGAGGGTGATCTATCTTTTTGATTGCACACAATGCCACATATGTTTTTGTTTGGCTTATATTTCAATTCAATTTCACATGAGGTGTCAGTATCTGAGATACCTTTACAGCTAGGGCAAAGATGACATAGGAATTTTTATGTTTTCTTTTAAATTTAAGCTCTCCTTTTTTTACAGGTGGCACATTTCTATAATTCTATTGATCAACAAATGATTGGGAGTCAAAAGCCAATGATGTTACAATCTGCTCTAGCATTTGAACAGATAATTAAGGTGAAAGAATTCCCCTCTCTTTGTCTTTTAATTTCAGTGGTATCTCTGCATATTCTGTGCTGCTTTTTCTGTTTATTGCATTGTAATTAAAAAAAATATTTCTTGATAAACAGATGAAGTTGATTAGCAATTATTAAGAGAGGCATTTAAGGTGTCCTCTCATCTTCTGATGTCTGCTTATGTTTGTGGAGCAACAGTCTCAACATCAGTTGATCTATTTCAAACTGTTCTAGAAGTCTGTCATTAATCCTTCTCCAGTGCACTGATGTAGTGCTATGCCCCTACATGTCTGTGATTTCCGAGATTATTTTGTCTCTAGGGCAGCTAGGGTAAGGGAGGGTAAGGGAGATCCTCCATTTTTTTCTTAGGAATAAAGCAATCTTTCTTATATTATCACTTCTGTATGCTGGCTGGTAGACTGTTTTTCTCATTGAATGTTACAAAGTATGTGTGTTTTTAAAGCATTCAAAATCAGGTCCTGGAGGAAAAGCTCAAATAACATGGGATAATCCCAGAGAACTGGAGGCTTATATCCAAAAACTCCAAGCTGCTGCTGAACGGCTTTCCACTGAAAATAGAAAACTAAGAAAGTGGCACACAAACTTCATTCAAAAGGTATATTTTCCAGATGAAATTGAAGTCATGTCTGTTATAGCATACCTTAACCTTTCTTTCATTTACATGATGATGAGTATGTTTTGTTATTCCTTAAAATTCTTCTAACAGGTCATATCACTTATGAATATTGATCTCCTTCGGCAGCAGCACCGTTGGAAGGAGGGACTTCAGGAGCTCAGAACTGGTTTTGCCAGCCTCGAGTCACAGGCAAGGTTTGATTTTCCTACTGTAAACTCTGAACATTTGACTTTTCAACAGTAATCAAGATTTAAGACTCCTTCTCTTTTAAACAAGAGAATCTTTTATGCTGGGAGGAGTTTCTGATTTCTTTTTTAGCTTCTGTTGTCCTTCTGCAAGTGCCTCCATGACTTGCAAATGACCATTTTGATCCTGGTCTTTGTATTTTATGCTGTGTGCAGTTTTTATAATTATGGTTTGAGGAATAAAATAAAAATAAACATTGTTAAATTTTAGGGTTTCAAATCGAGTGATATGAAAGCTTGGAGACAACACTGGAATCATCAACTTTACAAAGCTCTGGAGCATCAGTATCAAATGGGCTTAGAAGCACTCAATGAGAATTTACCAGAGATAATTATTGATCTAACATTCAAGTAAGATTTTTTTTTCCTTAAAAGAAAATATTCAGGTGCAGATTACAGTAAAATATTAATTTTTCTATTATTTGTTTCACTTTTTAGGCAAGGTCGCTTGCAATTCAGACCTCCTTTTGAAGAAGTACGAGCTAGATATTACAGAGAAATGAAGAGATTCATCTCTATTCCAAATCAGTTTAGGGGAGTAAGTGAGGCAGAAGATGAGTCCATATTCACTGTAATGGCTGAAAGAAATGCAAATGGATTTCTGACTGCTTTCAGTAAAGCAGAGGATTTGTTCAGAAGGCTGACAGATGTTTCTAATCAATTCAAGGTATTGTCAATAGTGGACTGACTCATATCTTTTTTCACTTAGGTTTATATCATGTTATGCTTTGGACATTCTAGAAGTAGCTGAGCAATGATGTTTGTGCATGGTTGTCCTTTTCTTCGAGGCATATAAACAAAAGCTTAGCAAGTCCATCCATGTTAAGCCAACCCCTTAAGCACATGCCTGACCTGAAGGTTATGTACAGTTCCCTTTGAAAGCTCTGTATAATAGCTGACTTTCTGTCTTTCTGTTTTGAGTATCCTTAAATGTGTGAACATATCAAACCATTTTTTACCTCCTGTTTTTTGCACTAAGAAAATCTACAGATAATTGAAGAAGCACAAAGGTTTAAGAGAATGTAACTTGAAAATATTATTGAAGTATTTTAATGTTATTGAGAAACAGTTTTTTAATCTGGAAAATATTTCTTTTGCATGCAATAAAAAATAATGTTGGAAAGGAATGGGTCATAATTGGCCAAGTAGATATGGAACCTTTGGTGAAGACACATCTTTCTAGCAAACAGGACTGGGAGAAAAACTTCAAGGCATTAAAAGTGAGAGGGAAGGAAGCAGAACGTCTTCCAAGGTATAGTGGAACTCTATTCTTTTGTTTGAATAATGTATTCTATCAGATATTTAAAGGTAATAGCAAAATAGAGATGAAGATATAGATAGAATTTCAAGTGTTTCTAAGATGTTGATGTAGTTTTTAAATGTTTAGATTTTTATTTTTCATTTTTATTTTTAGATACTCTCTTTTATCTGTGTCACCTGCCCTGAAAACTTTTAATTACTTCCTCTTAATATAATGGGAAACTTCCTCAGAATTTAGGGGTAATTCTGAAATATTACAAAACATAGTATTTTAACAAATTTTTTAGCTAAGTCCTGTACATGTGAAATATATATGGGAGTTAGGAACAGACATAGCAAATGTTTGTCATGAAGTAATTCCTGTAATGAAACATTGGTTTACCTCTTATAATTTATAGTTTAAAATATGGTAGGGTAGGCTTTTATTCTTACATATATTCATATGAACCTATTGTACTGTATGGTTAGAGTTCTAAATTAAAGCTGGTAGGAATCATGTTTAGAACAAGGGAAAAAGATGTGACATTTCATGCTGGAGAATAAACTGGTAGAACTTGCTGGCTAGTGCTACTCTGAATAGTAAAGATTTCCATGAGTTCATGGACAGAATGAGGTGAATAGAAGAGCAAGTGGCTGGTGTGCCTTGTAGCCAGAAGCAACAAGTAGCTAAGAAATCCATAAGTTGAAAATATTAGGGTTGAGGGAGGATAGTCAGGAAGATATCAAGTAAGGTAGACCTTTTGCTTAGTGTTCTTTAGGTGTCTACTTATGGTCACTAATATATTAGATATGGGGCCTTGAAATAACTCTCTGTGGCCTTTCTTCTGTTCTTATTACTAATGAAGGCTGAGTTAGTAAACTCTTATGGGAATCAGGGAATTAAAGACATGAATATACAAATAATGAATGTATTTTTCTTTTGAGTATGGTAATAGCCTTTCAGAATTTCATAGCACTGGTTATATAAAATCAAACCATTTGCTTCTCCATATTTGGAGAAGCAGAGCATTGGACCGATCTCAGTCCCCATAAAACTGAAAGTATATATACATAATTGTTATAAATATTTGTGTATATACATAATTGTTATAAATATTTCAACACTATGAATAATTTTCCCAATAAGCTGGGACTTTCATTTGTAGAATTATAAGGGAAATCTTGCATTAAATTACAAAGTTAGGATAAAGTGTAGATGTGCATAGATCTAGAGATACTAACATGTAAGTATGCTACTGAATATTTGCTGTCTTTTAATCTCTTTTTTTTTGAAGCACGATCAGAATAGATTGTTTAACTGTTAATTGCAACCCTGTGAAAACTGTAATCGATGATTTCATCCAGAAGTTGTACGACGTACTAGTTGTTTCTTTGAGAAAATCTATTCAAGGTAAATAACTTCAATGAACAATATTTTAGTTTTGTTTGTTTCTGTTGTACTTGGGCACATTTGTGTTAATGTAAATACTCTTTTAAAGAAATGTTTTACTTTCAGGCACAGTGAACTGCAGAAATCACAATGGAGAGAAAGTAACCTGTCACAGCTGTGTATTCCTCAATACTACTTTTGCACTACAGACCTAATCTAGGACCCTTTGATGTCCATTGTGTATCTTCCCTGTTCTCTTGTTTGCAATTTTTGTTCAGGTAGTAGACAAGATGGGAGTCTGCAATTTTTAAACAAATACTTTGCATACTTATGACTAATACTGTATCCTTGTGCATTTGTCTGACTTGGATATTTAAAACTACAAATATTGTCTCCATGATAACTTTGTTTTCCATCTTTATGTAGCTCACCTGTGTGATGTTTCTACATTTCTCACTGATGCCATGGAAACACTAGTGATTAGGCCCCAGACTGTAGAGGAAATAGCAGAAGACAATTTAAAATATTTAAGCCTACATGAACGAAAAGAAGGGGTAAGATACTATTTCATTCTATCCAGAACAACAGCTATAAAGCTGTAATTATTTTCTAGTATGGAAACTTACATTTAATAATAACTAATAAAGATCATGCAGAGGTCACATGGGGTCAGGTTAGTAGTCCATGTAGCACAATAATTTGTGTCCAGCAGTGGAGTGGTTTACCTAGGGAAAAATATAAAATCAGGGTAGCATATTGGATACTTTTTACTTCTAACCTTCAACCTGAACCTTCTTGAGTTTTATGTGGTTGCTGAGCATACAGTAACACTCAGTGGATTTCTTTTACACAGCCTTGCCTCGTCATCTCTTGAGAGCAAATACCTGTTTGAAATCCAAAATAAACTCTGGTAAAGTGTAGATCAATTATCCATTACATGAAGGACCCCTCTTTTTATTTTTTTTTCCAACTGCCACCTGTTAGCTTCATACCCTTTATGTCTTATACTGGAAGAGATATGGACCAAACAGTTGCTATTTTTCCTTTTCATGGCACATGACTGTATTGTACTTTGTTGTGTCTGCTATCAGCGATATCTGTTGTAGATTGAAGAGTGTTAGTTAATCCCATTTTTTCTTATGCATTAGACCACTCATAACTTTGATCATCCTTGTTGCCTTTTGATAAGTCTTTTCTTTCTATTTCATTTTTCTATGTGGTCAACAGATTTTTCTCAGTTTTTAAGATCTGAATGAACCATGGATTTACATGGTGAAATAATAAGATTACCTCTTACTATCTATTTGGTCTCTAGGACTCATAACATTTGTTTTGCTTCCCACTCCTTAGATTAAGCTTACATTTTGGTAAAACTAGCTGTCATAATCCCAAGGTACCAGTCTGAAGTGCAGTGTTTATCTTAGGATTCAACTGTACATGTGAAATATATTTTTTTATATTTATGTCATTTCATGGTTATCTACTGGAAATTTGCTTGTCATCAGTCTCATCAGTCATTTTTTCTTACACATTCATTCTGCAGTTCTTCACAGGTGAAGTATTTTAATGCCTGAAATAACATAGTATCATCAGTAAACTTTATCATCTCACAGGCTGGTCTCCTCTTCCAATTCTTTTATAAGCACTTTGAGCAGCACAGAACAGGTATCTGCAGAACTCCATGGGTGATATTTTTTGACTGCAGGAACTAGCCATTTCCTCCTAATGTTGTTTTCTGTCTTTTTCCCAAACAATTATCTGTGCAAGGACCTATGTTCTTATGTCAAGGCTACCAGTTTTTCTTAAATGCCTTGGAGGGGAGAAGAGAGGAGAAGGAAAGGGAAAGAGACAGGGAAAGGGAAAGGGAAAGGGAAAGGGAAAGGGAAAGGGAAAGGGAAAGGGAAAGGGGAAGTGAAAGGGAAAGGGAAAGGGAAAGGGAAAGGGAAAGGGAAAGGGAAAGGAGGCAGTATTATATGGCATGGGGTATCTCTGCCTGGCTGTGTCTCATGGGTTGAGATAAAGACAGTTTAAGAGATAAAGCAAAAGCCACACAAAGTCAAAGCAATCAAAGAATTCACCACTTCCCATGGGCAGGCAGGTGTTCAGCCATGTCCAGGAGAGCAGGGCTCCATCATGCACAATGGTGACTTGGGGAGACAAACATCTTTCTGGATGTCCCCTTCCTCCTTCTTTTCTCAGCATTCTGTGTTAAGCATGATACCATATGGTGTGAAATGTGCCTTGTANGTTTAAGAGGTAAAGCAAAAGCCACACAAAGTCAAAGCAATCAAAGAATTCACCACTTCCCATGGGCAGGCAGGTGTTCAGCCATGTCCAGGAGAGCAGGGCTCCATCATGCACAATGGTGACTTGGGGAGACAAACATCTTTCTGGATGTCCCCTTCCTCCTTCTTTTCTCAGCATTCTGTGTTAAGCATGATACCATATGGTGTGAAATGTGCCTTGTATCAGCTGGGGTCACCTGTCCTGGCTGTGTCCTCTCCCAGCTCCTTGGGCACTCTGAGCCTCCTCTCTGGTGGGGTAGGGTAAGGAGCCGAAAAGGCCTCGGCTCTGTGTAAACCCTGCTCAGCAGTGACTAAAGCATCCCTGTGTTATCAACATCATTTTCATGACAAGTCCAAAACACAACCCTATACCAGCTACTAAGAAAAAAAATTAACTACATCCCAGACAAAGCCAGCAAACTTACACACAGATTTATCGAATTCTGTTGCTCTGCTGCTGTTCACTGATTTGATTGAGTTGATCTCTGCAATTCTCTAAATACCTCACATACTATTTTTTCAAATGTTTTAATATTTGATAAGCAGGATTAAAAAAGCAGCTGTATCTGTGTATCTGCAAGCTGTATCTATATGCTTGTTATCTGTGCACACAGAATTGGCGATTCATGTGTATTTGCTTTAGATAAACAGGATTTGCTGAATTTTTACATGCACACTTATTTTTGATCTTTCTGATTTTAGATTTTTCTCCTGTTTCAAGAGGCTGAAGATAAAAACAAACTTCTGCGAACTGTGGCTGGTGCAGGTTTGGACAGTATCAGTAACCTAAGAGCTACATGGGATAAATTTGAATTAATGATGGAAAGCCACCAGCTTATGATTGCTGAGCAGGTAGCAATGAAAGCTCAAAATTTTACCTGAAAATGTTGAAATTATTTTGAATATGTCTTGAACAATACTTTTTTCTTAAATTAAATCCATAAATATTGTCAGTTCAATAATAACACAGGCATTATTGAGTTGAGGGAGAGCCGTCTAAGGAAGAATACTTAGACTGTTAAGCAGTAACTGTTAACTCTGAAGCAGTAACTAGGGGAAACTTTTGTTGAACTGATGCTGAAATAAATGTATTGTTGTAGTTCTGTCCCAAAACAAATTTCTGGTGACAGTAATGGCTTAATAAATGCAATGGTTAACAGAGGAAAAGAGGATAACAGTTGAAAGATAGCATTTTTATTTATCATGTTATTAGTATTGAAGCTTTTTATTTTCTTTTCACTTAACTTTGCTAACCTATGCACAGTCCTGTAATTTCAGTCCATAGGCAAACTACTTAACTGAAGTTCTACTGAAGATACCAATTTGCCATACAAATGTAGCCATTTTTCCATGTGCTATAAGAGGCAAGCCTAAGTAGGTAGCATAGGCTGAATAAATAGGTCTCAAGTACTAGCATAATAAAAAAAGTAGTGCCCCCTTTAAAAGAAAAACAGAACAAGGAGAATAGAGTTGAGCATTTCTTCGGGTATTAGACAAGAAGTTTTTTGAGTTTGATTTTTGATAAGTAGTCATTATCAAGTTTTGAAGTTGATGCTTCGATTTTGTTCCTAGTTGTAGATACAAACATTGCATTAAGGAATGTAATTTTGCCTATTGCTTTGCAGATGGAAATGATGAAAGGAAATGTACTGTCACGTATCAATGTATATCTTCAAGACCTGGAAAAATTTAAAGCTCGCTGGGATCAGCTAAAGCCAAGTGATGATGTCATTGAAACAGGTGGTCAGGATGTACTTGAGAAAAGTGCTCAGATGATAAAGGAAAAAAAAAAAGAATTTGATGAACTTAAAACTGTTAAAGAAAAACTCATGTATGTGTGTTTATTTCCCTGTATATTTTGTTCATTAATGTATTGATCTTTTGCAGCAATAGTATCTCAGAAAATGTTCATTTATTTTTATCACAACAGATATTGTAAGTAATTTAAATTGTATTACATGTTTTTCATTAGCTTTTCAGGGTCCTTTTTGTTGGTTTTACCTAACATTAATTTCTTCAGCTAAATTTTTTGAGATGTTTTTTGGCTAAATAAATTGAGAAGTCTCTTAAGGTCTTGTGAAAGGAAGTTTGTACACTAAAGGCTTAATTCTGACTTTTGAAATTCTCACTAAGAGAAGGTTTGGGATATTGGTCCAAAAAGAACCTCTTGTAACTTAAGTGGACAGGAGCTCACCTCTCCCAGTGAGTGTCCGTGCTCATTATTGCATATCTTGAGGATGAAGCTTTCTATTTAACTTCTTACCTTGGCGGTAAATGATGGTAAATCAAATGAGCATATTCTTTTTACCATCAGGAAGAAACAATCAATTCAAAATTATTTTCTTTCCAGCTTTGATTTTGAGGGCACAGATTAATTCACCTTTCTCATAAATAATAAATGAAAGTTTATGGAAAGTAATTGTGAATATGGGAGAAGGTTTTTGTGTAAAAGAATTACCACTCATATTTCTTTATTATTTCTATTCAAGAAGGAGATTATAAGGAAATTGCAGTTGGCAGCAATATTCTTCAAAAAAGCCAATGACTTTTCTTAAAAAAGTGTGATGATTTCTATATGGTACCATTTCTTAATCCATAAAAGTACAGTGGAATAGTGTAATGCATAATGCAATGATCTTTTTATGCAGTGAAGAATGCCATCATTTTAAATTGGAAGAGCCCGACTTATCACTGTCAGAAGCTGTAAGTCAAGATATTCAGAGTTGTGCAGAAGTCTGGGCACTGTATGAAGAGTTTTATCAAGGTTTTCAGGAAAAAGCCAAAGAAGACTGGATTACTTTTAGGTAACATTTTGTTACTTTATTTTTAATGGGCATACAAGTGTGGTTATAGTACTGTGTTGTTATGACCTTTTTATGTTTCATTTTCATGCAGAAGTAAGATATACCTATTTGAAGAATTTTTGTTTAACTGGCATGACAGACTGAGGAAGATGGAAGAACATACTGTAATGACAGTAAAGTTGCAAAAAGAAGTGGACAAATATAAAGTAAGATGCTAATTAACCTGGAAATGTTCAAGGCCAGGTTGGGTGGTGCTTTGAGCAACCTGGTCTAGTGGAAGGTGTCCCTGCCCAAAGCAGGGGGGTTGGAACCAGATTATCTCTAAGGTCATTTTCAACCCAAATAATTCTGTGATTCTATGAATTTCAAAAGGTCCTGTGAAACAAAAAATATTATGGTATTACTATGTAATGTTCTTCATTCGATACCTCATTGTTAATTTCTTACAATAAAACCATGTTAATATTTAACAAAATATCTTCTGGTAGTGTTTTGAACATTTCACTTACTTTTGGGAAACTTCTGTTCTCTACAGTAAACAGAATGGTCATTACAGCTTACATAGACACTGATTTACAGTGAGTTGTCTTCAGAACCATACTCCCAAACTTTAAATTCAGGAACTGGAAAAATTGTACCTCAGTTTAAGAATTTAAATTTTTTTTTTTGTTGTAAATTGTATTTTTGTTAATTATGTTTGTTTGAATAGCATGTCACTGCATAATCAAAGAGATGCAATTTTCATAACGACTAGATGGATTTACATATGCATTTTTTCTATAGATGATAATTCCACTCCTAAAATATGTAAGAGGAGAACATCTTTCTCCAGACCATTGGTTGGATCTCTTTCGTCTTCTGGGTCTTCCCCGAGGCACTACACTTGAGGGTTTGCTATTTGGAGATCTATTAAAAGTGACAGATGCCATTATAGAAAAAGCAATGGAACTTAAGGTATGAATAATTTTAAATACGGATCTATAGTTTTTTATGGTTTACTTTATGTAGTATATGTTGTTCCATATGCATGTATCTTTAAATACTGTAGATGTAGAATTTGCGTTATATTTTTGAAAGGAGAGTTTTTTGCAAGCTCTGTAGTTTTATATGAGATCTATTCTTGCTTTTAAATAGGATTTGAATTGTCGAGCCCAAGGTGAAATCACAATCAGAGAAGCATTACGTGAGCTTGAGCTCTGGGGAGTTGGAGCTGTCTTTATGTTAACAGATTATGAAGATAGCCAGGGCAAGACTATCAGGCTTATTAAAGACTGGAAGGACACAGTCAACCAAGTTGGAGATCATCGCTGTCTTCTACAGTCTCTTAAGGACTCTCCATATTACAAAGGTTTTGAAGATAAAGTGTCCATCTGGGAAAAAAAGCTAGCTGACTTGGATGAGTACCTGCAGAATTTAAACCAAATCCAAAGGAAATGGGTCTATTTGGAACCGATATTTGGTCGTGGAGCTCTACCCAAAGAACAAGCTCGTTTTAACAGAGTTGACGAAAACTTTAGGTTAGTGATATGGAATGCGACCTACCTTTTGTAGTATCTTTGACATGTAGTCTAGAACATTCTTCATAGTGAAAATATGTGGAACAATTGGCATATGTATGGAGAAGAAGGTCAGTGACAGGAATTCAGAAGATATATATGTGTGATGGCAACATATATCTGAATAAAGGTGGTAATGTTTTCATTTAATGAGGCACATGTGAAGAAAGGAATCATGTGAAGCATCAAGGATTGTGAGCAAGGCAGGCAAACACAAGATTAGTCTTAGCAGCAGAAGTAGAGGGGATGTAATTGTTTTTTCAATAATTATGTTGAAGACTATCACTGTTCACTAAGAAGGTACATGCAGAGTTTTGGGAGAAACAGGTGGTTTATTTGTTCCAAACCAGTAAAAAGATAAAAAAGGGAGTAGGTTTTAGAAATATGGAAAGAGATGTACCATTATCTGTCTTGGCTTGAGTTGAAATTACTTAAATGGAAATAAAAGTCAAGAATTGAATTTTATTGGTTCTGGGTAGAGAAATTTTAGCAAGAAACCATTGTTCTTAAATTACATTGGAGAGACTTTAAGGTAAATTCTGAAATGTTTCATCCTTAGTACTGAAACCTAAAAGTTATATATCAGCTGTTTATATTACTTGCCTGTCAATTTTTATTTACTTAACTTCATATATGTCATATCTAAATTAAAATTATAATGGGTTTATAATTTTTTTTCCTGTCAAGATCCATTATGTCAGATATTAAGAGTGACAACAGGATAACATCGCTGAATGCCCGGGCAGGAATAAAAAATACCTTAACTACCATACTTGACCAGCTTCAGAGATGTCAGAAATCTCTGAATGAGTTTTTGGAGGTACAGTGAACATTAATACCTTTTTTTATAAAGTCAGTAAGCTTGGGTTTAATCAACAAAATTGATTTATTCTGTTTTTATATAGGAAAAGCGCTCAGCATTTCCAAGATTCTATTTCGTTGGAGATGATGACTTATTAGAAATTTTAGGACAGTCCACGAATCCTCTGGTTATCCAGTCTCATCTTAAGAAACTTTTTGCTGGTAATGCACTAATCTTTATTTGTGAAATTTACTTATTTAGAGATAAGCTTCTTTGAAGCCAAATAATATGTTGCAGTTTCTCTCTTTCCATGACAAGACACTTAGTAATTGATGTTTGACTTTGAGAATATGTAACTTCATTGATGTTTTCTGATTAATAGGCATTAATAGTGTGAGCTTTGATGATGAATTTAAATACATTATTGCCATGAAGTCTGTAGAAGGAGAAACTGTGCCACTTAGAAATAAAGTTCTTCTATCAAATGATGTGGAGGTGAGAAAATCACATCCTAGTCTGGTTCAAACATCTTTGAGAAGTTAATTTGTAGTATAAGTTTTGGGTTTTTTTGTCTCTTTGTCAGGTGTGGCTGAACAGTTTAGCTTCGGAGATGAAGGAGACCCTGAAAAAAATGTTAATTGACTGTGTTGATGCTGGAAAGAAATTGCAAGGTTCAATTGATCCATCACTCTTTCCCTCCCAGGTAGTCATTGATCCAGTAATGCCACTGTGTAGTTTTAGAATTACCAAATAAGTTATTTTTTTTAGTTTTGTGAAGAACTATATGTTTAGATTTGAAAGAAAATAACCCCAATCAAATCCATTTTACTCATTTATCATGTAGAGAAGTTCTTAAAAATATGTGCTCTTATTAAATTCCTTTGCAAACATTTGAAATATTCAAGTCTTTTACATGACATTTTGACATAGCACTTAATGGAATAGACTTGCTGTATTAGATTACATTGCAAGTTTTGGCAAAATTTTGCCAGGTTTTAAGATGGCTTTATTTGTTCTTAGTATCATAGCAAATATAGAGCTTTGTTTAAAAATTATACAATAAAATATTTTAAATACCAGACATAATAAGCAATTGCAAATTAATTGAAAAACTGGTTAGTTTTTATATGTGTTCGGTATTTATAAAATATAATTTCAACTTTCTTTTCCAAAGATTCTTTGCTTGGCGGAACAAATTCTGTTCACTGAAGATGTTGAAAGTGCTATCAAAAACCATAATCTGCAAAAATTGGAGTTAGAACTCACGACTAAACTGGACCATTATACTAGCATTGGTAGTGGCATAGAAGATACTGGAAGTACAGGTATAAAAATTATAATTAATATATAATTCTTTATTATGACTGCAGTTGTGTTGTAGTTTACAGTTTATTTAAACAGGAAATTATATAAATGTATCGCAATTTGAGTTCACAAAGCTGAGTTACATAAAGTCACTTACCTATTACAACCAAGATTAGAGTCATTAATATTTCAAAGTAAACAAAAGGATTTGTATATATATTAGAAAGTATCTTAGAGAATGTATGTATTTGGAGACCTCTTTTCTTAATTTTTAAAATAATTTTCTACCTTTTAGCTTATGTATCTGTTGTTTCACAGTAAGCGGGTAAACAGCCGTTGAGGTACATTGTGTCTCAAACCAGCATATTCTGTACAACTGTGTACGTAAATTCTCTTTTTCTAGATTAGACGTACACATCTGCCTCTGAACTAATAACTTTGAGTACCTTTGGGACAAAATAAGCTAGTTATTCTCAAGACATGATTGTTCTGAATCTTACATAGTCCAAATGGGTTAGAATAATTATGCCTCTGAGTGCTTTCTTCTTTTTTTGATGAGAGCTGGGGCTTTGAGTGACTACTTCAGATAAAAAAATCTATACTTTAGGTTAGAGATGGCTTTTATCTTAGGTATAAAAAGACTCAATATGCAGTTGATAATCTTCCACCACATTTGTATAGCTGCTTACTGCATTAAATTCTAGTTTACAATTTGTGAACTGTAAACATCTGATACATGAATTAGAAGTAGGATTCATATCACCTACCTCCAGAAGTTGGTAACGTGGTTCTTTATCTGAGCTCCCTTTTCTGTGCTCCTTCTATAGCTGTTTGGGAAATCTCATCAGTTACAGAGTGTTCATTTCATCTAGTGTATAATACATTACATTAATGTTTTAGTTTGGAAAATAGGTGTGATTTTGAAATGAGTTGTGATTATTCTCATTTACTTTGCTTTAATTCCTGTCATGTAATGGTATACAAACACACAAACTGGATTTCTTTCAGTGAAATTAAATTAAACAATATGATCTAAGAGTACACTTAATGCACCCAATCTGTTAATGAGCTTTCACTCCACATCACCATAATTATTCTGAGTAAAATCTCCAGACTGTGTGTAGTATGGTTTTCAGATGCTCAACAGATCACTCCAGAGGTTGGGCCACATTGATTGCTGAAGTGGACATGAATATTAACACTCCTGGCATAAATTTCTTTGGAGAAAAGCCTGTTCCTCTCCTTTTTCTTCTCCCCCTCTCTCTCCCCATCTTCCTCTGTCTCAAACCCCACCCACCCATCCCCCCCTGCAGTGTAGAGACAGACAAAGTCCCATCAAAATTACTAAAGTTGCATGATTTACATTGTTTGGAAGGATCTTATTTTATGCTGCTTGCTTTAGAAAATAAAAAAAAAAACCTTTATGTAATTCAAACAAGATCTAAATAAAATGTGTTGATAATAGAAAGCAGCACAACAAACTTGTGAATGAGTAACGTGTCTTCCTTGGTACGCTGGTGTGATATTTTCTTTTGGTGGGATTATTTGCAGAATCTGGAATCCTCGAGCTCAAGCTTAAAGCTCTGATTCTTGATATCATTCATAACATTGATGTGGTGAAACAGCTGAATCAAGCTGAGGTTCACAGTGTTGAAGACTGGGCCTGGAAGAAGCAGTTGAGATTTTATATGAATGACCAAATATGTTATGTTCAGATGGTAGATGCTGAACTCCAATATACTTATGAATATCAGGTGTGGTATTTTTACCTAGTGGCTTTTATATATGAATCAAATGCTTGCTCATTTCATACATGCTGCTGATGGTCTCCTTACCGTTGTTTTTCTAAACTTTGTTAAGTCCTTAACATGCTACTTCATAGATAATATTAAAAGATAGGGTGATAATTTTCATTCCTGATGCTGATGGGGTAAATATAAGTTGTATCAAAGTAGATCTATTATCATATAAATATTTTTAATATGCTTGCTGTTATATATCCAAGTGCAGTTTCATCTGTCGTTGTGAAAAAATTTGAACAATACATTAACATTTGCTATAAAACCGGGACGGCTTTGTAAACAAATTCATATTCTTAATGACACAGAAATTTTGGCTGTTGCCTTATATTATCATATTAATCACTTACGAATAAAATTAATGGAATTAAATTACCAGTATTTTCTGTCTACTAATCAATATAATTAATTTTGTTTCTGCAGGGGATTTCTCCAAAACTTGTTTATACACCTTTGACAGATAAGTGTTACCTAACTCTTACTCAGGCCATGAAGATGGGCCTTGGAGGAAATCCCTATGGTCCAGCTGGAACTGGGAAGACAGAATCAGTGAAGGCCTTGGGTGGCATTCTTGGAAGACAAGTATTAGTCTTTAATTGTGATGAGGTGAATATGGTTTTGTTTAATTTAGGAAATGGATATCTATACCCATACTTTAAAGCAATATTATATTCCAGAAATAATATTAAAATTTTAATATTAAGTTCTATTATCATGACGATGATGATGATGATGATGATTGGTATTGTTATTATTATTGGTAGTAGTAGTAGTTGTATTGAAATTATTCTGATAATTCTTGTATGGAAATTATTCTGATAATTTGTCAGTTGCCATTAGAAATTTGTGCATATTTTTAAGCATCTGCTTTTTAGTGGATGGGCAGACATTCTTTTATATTTTCTTGTTATTTGAATTTTGACAACAGTCTTTTCAATTTCAAGGGCATTGATGTGAAGTCAATGGGACGCATATTTGTGGGCTTAGTGAAGTGTGGTGCCTGGGGCTGTTTTGATGAATTCAATAGACTTGAGGAAGCTGTACTGTCTGCAGTATCCATGCAGGTTCAGACAATTCAACATGCATTGAAGAAACACAGTCCTATATGTGAGATGCTTGGCAAAAAGGTACAGCAAAACTTAATTATCTTGTTCACATTGGCCACACCTAAAAACTGATTGTTCTAACTAAACATAGTCCACCCAGCATTTCTCAGTAATGTTTCATCTGACAATATATCATTACAATGCACTTCTAATGCTAGGTTGAAATGGATCCTAATTCTGGAATTTTTATCACTCTGAATCCTGCTGGAAAAGGTTATGGAGGGAGACAAAAACTGCCTGATAACCTCAAGCAACTTTTCAGGCCTGTTGCTATGACTCATCCAGACAATGAACTCATTGCAGAAGTTATTTTGTATTCAGAAGGCTTTAAGGATGCTAAAATACTGGGTAGAAAATTAGTGGCTGTTTTTAATCTAGCAAGGTAAGCTTTCACCACCCCACCTCTCCTCTCATTAGTAAAGTCACCTTTCTAATTCTCTTCCCTTGTAGCTCTTAAATCTAAGTGGTTTACCATGCAAATCTATGTACAGATACTTTCAACTTTAAAATACTGCAATATATTGGGAAGTTGAGATGTGAAAATATCTTGAATTCTGTTAGAATCTCAAGGGAACAAGTTGGGTTTTGCTCCCAATTGCTCCCCTAGTATCTCACTAAATATAAATGTAAGCATATGAATGCTGACAAGCATTGTGTTGTATTGAAGTCTTAAAATTGTTGAAATGCAAGTGCCTATTTGGTTAAAACTATGTGCATTAGAGAGTACAAAGGTCAAAAGTTACAGTGAACGCTGTTAGGGTCAATAATAAATATGTGTTGAATATAACCCCTCTGAAAATTCAGAGTGTCTTTCCTATATTTCTGAAATGCATTTCAGATGACACTACAAATATGTGCCAGTTTCTCTTTTGACCAAACCTCCCCCTATTATTATAAGTATTATAAGTGTATTCATTCACCAACCCAAAATTTCAGATGCTGTCACCTAGAGCTTATTACAATATTGTTGTTTTTAAATTCAGGGAGCTTCTGACACCACAGCAGCACTATGATTGGGGTTTACGAGCACTGAAGACTGTTTTGAGAGGCTGTGGCAGTCTTCTTCATCAGCTGAAGAAAAGCGATGCAAAGCAAGAAGGCAAGATTGACCATACCAAACTTCTGATTCTTTAGGATCTTGTACAAATATAATTCACTTCAGCTTTCTTGTTCACTGGAATTTTAAAAAGCCATGGCTTGTATCTGTAGGAAATTTAGAAAAGAAGAAAATATCTATGAAAGCCTACCTTCAGTAGGAGATGACAAAAGATTTGTCACATTCTAGATTGAGCTATTATATGATGATAAGAACACAGACTTCATTTGGGAATCATTTTAAATGATTCTCAGAGACTTGTTTTCACTTGGCTTAGGACAGAAAAGTTGATCCTCTGATGCTGTCAGTGTTCATTAGTTATCAGACCATTTTGACTCTATTTGAGTTTTGCAAAAATTGTCACATGGCACTAGATTTAGATTGGTAGACGGAGACAAATATAAAGCTAGGCAGGAATGATAGAAATGTATTGGACTAGATTAAGTCTCTGTATTTTTTAAAGATTTTTAAAATTATTGTTTAAGTGTTAAATGAGAGGAAATTATAGTGTGGAATGGATGATCATTTCACACCTTTAGGAGAGAACTGCCGCTTCCTGTTTCCTTAACCAGCATATATCTGAAAGTTTACTTCTAGTAAAACTTTCAGTTTTTATTTTGACATAACAAATGGTCTGCATCTGACCAGCATCATAACCACCTCATATCTGTATAGAATGCATTTGTGGCCGTATACCGTACTTACAGTAAGTATGCCTGACTATGCCTAGCTTCCAAGTAGAGTGGTACATGAACTAGAATTCTGGAATCTATGCTCCAGTTCTACTTTCAACATATGAACAGTGTTGACACAGCTTAAACTGATCTGTTTTCTTTGTCTTTCTTTGCAGTTAATGAAAGTCACATAGTGGTTCAAGCTTTGCAGCTGAACACCATGTCAAAGCTTACATTTGCAGACTGCACACGTTTTGATGAGCTGGTTAAAGATGTATTTCCTGGCACTGATTCTAAAGATGTGGAATATGCTGAGTTAACTGCAGCTTTACAAGAAGTCTTTCAGGAAGCAAACTTGGAAATTATAAGCACACAGGTAAACATCAACTACAGCAACAAAACAGTATTATTATGAATTAGAACTGATTAATATTACATTCATTTAACTCATTTCTGTAAAAAAGTGAGAATAACTGGTAGTTAAATTCTAATTACATGTATGCAAAAAATCAGATATGTGTTTGAAGCTTGGTAGATCACTTATGTAATTGAAAGGAAAATAGTGCAAGGAAAATTAAGATGTGAACATGTGACACACAGTTTCATTCAAGCCAGGCAGAAATGCCAGTGAATATTTTGGACAGTGAAAGAATGAAATAGGTGAATATTTGATTTTCACAAGCAGTTTTCTGCCTTGTTTTTATTTATTTATTTATTTTAGAGCTGGGCGAAGTTTTATGATTGAAGATTTGTTAAATTCTCATTAAAAATATGCCCAAAGATGGCTATTATTTTTGTATTAATAATTTAGTGAAATGCTTCTAACGTATAAAATACATTTCTTCATAAACTTGAATATCATAATTTTAAATATACATGCTGATATCTATTATTTGAAAAACCAAAGTTATAGAAAATGTCTGCTTGCAAAGTAAATCTCAGAAATACTATAAAGGAACATGTTTGATTTAGCTTTGCAGTTTCACATAGCCATTATCTCTCCATTGTCTAGATCAAGAAGGCTTTGGAGCTCTATGAGCAGCTGCGTCAGAGAATGGGTGTAGTTATCGTAGGTCCAAGCGGCGGCGGTAAATCCACGCTGTGGCAGATGTTAAAGACAGCCCTTGGTAAAACTGGCAGAGTAGTGAAGCAGTACACAATGAATCCCAAGGCCATGCCTCGGCATCAGCTGCTGGGCCGTATTGACATGGACACCAGGGAATGGTCGGATGGAGTGCTTACAAACAGCGCGCGGCAAGTGGTGCGAGAGCCCCGAGGTACGGCTGGGAGGGACTTGCAGATGTTACACTGAAATTACTGACATGGTTCGTTTTCAAGTTCTTCTTTATATTGTGTTATTATTTGTGGATTGCATAAGGCAAGACATGGAGAAGCTTCTGGTAACAGAAAAGAAAAGCTTCTGGTAACAATTGTAGCCAAAACCCTCGGTACATTCTTTACAAATTTTGTGATAAGAAAGCAAAAATAAGCAGCAGAAGGTAAAGCATGTGAGGAGTGTCTTCATAGAACTGTAAGTCATAATGAAGAAAGAATAATAAATAACATTAAGAAAGCAAGGGGTGATATTTCTGAGCTGTTTTTCTTCAGTTTGATATTTTATTTTTGTGTCTGGAAATAGATATTACTTCATGGATAATTTGTGATGGTGATATTGATCCTGAATGGATTGAATCTTTGAATTCTGTTTTGGATGACAACAAATTGTTGACTATGCCCAGTGGAGAAAGAATTCAGTTTGGTTCAAATGTCAACTTTATATTTGAAACTCATGACCTTAGCTGTGCCTCTCCTGCTACAATATCTCGAATGGGAATGATCTTTCTGAGGTAAGCCACAAGAGCATTACATAGTTTTAAGGTAAGTAAATATATTCTTACTTTTCTTGAAAGGTATTCTCAAATGAAGGGAGTAGTTGTTTAGTTGCTTACACTTAAGAAGTCAATCACTTGAGACATTTCTTAAGGTTGTATATCCCTTCTGTGGTGTTTGTTATAGACTGAAATACCTCAGATTTTTTCTTAAAGACATTGTGAATTCTTTACTGGAGAGCCCAAATATTGGTTAGAAATTGTTAAAATATTTTGCTAGATTTTTTCTGGAATTTTGTGTTCCTTTAAAACAGTCTATTTAAAGGCATTGGTGTCTTGTATTTATCTGAATCTTCTTTTCTTGTGACTTAGTGATGAAGATACAGATCTTAATGCTCTAATAAAGTCTTGGATAAGAAGTCAGCCTGAAGAATGCAGATACAACCTTGAAAACTGGATTGGGGACTATTTTGAAAAGGCTTTAAACTGGGTTGTAAAGAAGGTTAGTAAATAAATACTTAATTAAATTTCAGCTGATGTTAAGTGTGATCCATTTTTTGAGTTTAGCACTGAATAGATCATTCAGATTAAGTTTTGAACTGTAAAAAAAAATTCAACGCTTTTTTGATAGAATTATAGAATATCCTGAGTTGGAAGGGACCCACAGGGATCACTGAAGTCCAATTCCTGGCGCTGCACAGGACCACCCCAAGAATCAAACCATGCGCCTGCGAGCGTTGTCCAAACCCTTCTTGTACTCTGGCAGGCTTGGTGCTGTGACCATGTTAATGCTGATTCCCAGACTCCCCTTCTGGAGGAGTTGAATTTGCATTGATCAAGTTGCCTATGTGCTGAAAATATTTTTTAGGAAACTTCCCCACTGCATTGGCCAGTGTGCTAGTGTTTAAGAGACATGCATTATCTCCTCCTGGGGAACATACATGGTCCTGTTGTGTTCTTCTAATCATTTTTCCTCCTAGTTCTTTTACCCATGGCATTTTTTAGACTTTTACAGTATCAAAGGAAAATCCATGGCATTGTTCCTGAGGCTGCAAATTCCCTTTGGTGCCAAAGAGCAAAATCCATAAAGAATCTGTTCAAAAGGAAGACTTCATTTATAGTTATGTCTATTCTTTATAGCTTCTCAAAATCTGTGAGGAAAGTTCTAATTGCTTATCCTAAATTACATGAACTCATAGTCCGGAATTAAAACCTCCAAATCAATGCTTAGAAATAATTTAATGTCAAGTGATTTTTCTAGAACAATAGCAGTGTTGAGATCTTTCCTCATTTTTGTAAATGTCAAAAAGCAATGAGTAATAATAGCATGCTAGCAACACATCACATTTGTATTGAGTAATATATTTAAATCTACTACAAATTTCAATTCACAGAATGACTTTGTAGTGGAAACAAGTTTAGTTGGAACTGTGATGAATGGACTGTCTCATCTTCATGGAAGTACTGATCGTGGGCAGTTTATTATTAACTTGTTGCGTGGTCTTGGTGGCAATCTCAACATGAAGTCACGACAAGAATTTGCAAAAGAGGTAATCTCTGTGCTCTAATTTGATTTTGATTCATGTTGTCTGTAGGGAGATAGCTAAGAAGTGAAGGAATGTTTTATGTGTCACTGATAGGTTGCATCCATCCCAGATAGCAATCCTTTGGTCCTGCACCAAGAGGTAGTGAAATGCCTTTGTGCAAGGACCCACTGTAGCTGGGACCCACTGGTCCTTGCTTAGTGCAAGGACCCATTGTAGCAGGCTGTGTTTGTCTATATATTTTGTATATATGATTCAGATTTATTTTTGGAGGGTTTTTTTCTCTTCAGAATACTTGAAATAGTAATAGGACTTTGCACCTCATCAGGGAAGGTATTCTTAGGTATTCTTCTTATTAGGATGCCTAATATAAAAAAAAATTAAAGCTTTTCTGAATACAATTTAATTTAACTTCTTTGTATTATGAAAAGTGTAAGAGTAACATATTAGTGTTTAGTTAAGGACTTAATCATAAAGCATATGTATGATACGATTGAATTTTCAAAGGCAGCATTCTTTAGACTAGCTTGAAATGGTAGATCTTGTTATTAGGAGTATGGATTTAACTGAAGCTTTATTTTTATTTTTTTAAAGGTCTTCAGTTGGGCACAAGAGTCTCCTCCTGATCCCAGGAAGCCCTTAGACACATATTATGACACTGACACTGGAGAGCTAATGCTGTATCAGCTGAAAAAACCTGACAATCTAACAGCTGATGACTTCAATAATCTCCAAAGTCTTCCTGTCATCCAAACCCCTGACATGCAGAGAGGTTTAGATTACTTTAGGCCATGGCTCGATATTAATAATAAGCAGCCATTTCTTCTTGTGGGTCCTGAAGGATGCGGAAAGGGGTAAAAAATAGTTCCTACTTTAAATGAAATATACTTCTAGTTGTTTGACAGAATTTGTAATTTTTTTAATAATGCTTTTGTCATATGACTTTCTGATAAAATGTTACTTGTTTAGGTCAATTAGGTTAATTAAACAAACCTTATGTAGTGACAAATAAGTAAATTCTTTTCAAGGTCTACAGGGACAGTTCAGACTGTTGCTGTGCATCTAAGACATCTGAATGTGGCTTTTAGACATGAAACAGGATCTTTGGAAAACATACTGTCATGAATCAACAACTTAGAGGCACGAGATCCAGTCTCATTTCAAGAGGCTCTAGATGCCTTGCGCAGGCAACTCAGTTTAGCACAACTTAACTCCTGTTGCCTTTATTAGATTCCTTATTGTAGTGGTTTGGGTATTAAATTAGCTGTTTGTTTTGTGTAGCTATATACACTACACTTACATTGAATTTTGTGAATGGAAAATGTTACAGTTTTAAAGGCAAGAACGTTGAATTCAGCAAACCTCATGTGCTACCTATTCCATTAATGTAGGATGTGGTATGTGCATTTTAATTCAAAAACTATAAAATATATTTTTAAAAAATATCTTTAATATTTTATCAAAAACATTAAAATATCAGCATTTTAATTTATTTATGCCTATATGTATGTACATGTTTGATTTTCTAGGATGCTGCTGCACTATGCATTTTCTCAGCTCCGCTCCACTCAGATCGCTACTGTTCACTGCAGTGCACAGACTACTTCTCAACATCTTCTACAGAAATTGAGTCAAACTTGCATTGTAATCAGCACAAACACTGGAAGAGTGTACAGACCAAAGGACTGTGAAAGGCTTGTTTTGTACTTAAAAGACATCAATCTACCCAAACCTGATAAATGGGGAACAAGCACTCTCGTGGCTTTTCTGCAGCAGGTAAACACTTATGTCTATTATTTATAAAGAGACTCAAGTATACTGGATATAATTTAGTGTATGTAGTAAATACCTACATTAATTAATTTCAGTGTTAAAATACCACATCCTGTATTGGCATTAGTTTTGTTTGTGCTTTAATAGACTATGTAGGTGTCAGCCAGAAATAAGATACCATTTTTATTTGGCTAATATTTATAAATAAGTAAAGACAGTGCTCATCTCAATGAGTTACAGTGCAGCAGACATATGAATGGCAGGAAGATTGCCAGGAGCAGTCAGCATGAATTCACCAGGGCCAGTCGTGCTTGCTGAGGGGAAGAGAGTGAACATAGTCTGCCTGGTCTAAGACCATTGATGCTCTCTCCCCAAAGATCCTAACAAGAAAAGCTGTTGATACAGGCTGCATAAGCAGATAGTGAGGTGGGTTGAAAGCTGGGTGAAGAGCCAGGCCCAGAGGGTGATCATCGTGGTACAGAGTCTACTTGGAAGCCATCATCTGTTTTAATATCTTCATTAATGCTTGGGGCAATGGTGTCCTGCAAATCTGCAGATGACAAAATTATGAGGAGTAAGAGACCTGAGACAATTAAGAAAGCAGAAATAATGGTATTGTTCTCACTATTTTATTACATTTTATTTTGTATGATACTCTATTGACTTTCTTTTAATGAAGTATTTATTTCATTGTAAAAGGTTCTTACATATCAAGGATTTTATGATGAAAATCTGGAATGGGTTGGTTTAGAAAACATCCAGATTGTGGCTTCCATGTCAGCTGGAGGAGCATTAGGAAGACATAAACTTACCTCCAGATTTACTTCTATTGTTCGTCTCTGTGCAATTGAGTAAGTATATGTAAATTAGTCTAACTCTCAGAGCTTAGATTTAGCCTCCCTTTATGAGAAGCTCTTGTCAGTTTAGTCTTTAGAAAGATGTGGCTGTTCTAGATGTGGCTGTGGCTAGAAAATTTCTGAGAGTGGTCTAATGCAATAAAATTATAATCTTTCTTAGCTGTTGGATGGAAGTGCTATTCAATGAAATTTCTCACTAACTGTGTATGTAAGTTTAACTCAGTTCTAATTAAACAGAAAAAGTCCATAATGACTAGTTTTTTTTTCCTCTTTTTAGCTATCCAGAAAGAGAACAACTGCAAGCTATTTATAGTGCCTACTTGGAACCTGTACTACAGAAAAACCTGAAGAATCACCCTGTTTGGAGTTCTTTACCAAAAATACATCAGCTAGCAGGATCTATGGTTCAGATCTATCAACAGGTATGGAAACCGTTCTTCAATGAGATGGAGAATTCAGATATTTTATTACAAATAATAAGCTTTTGATATTAACAAGCAAGTAAAAAGGTTTATCAGTATTAAAATCTAAGTTTCTATCTTTTTAATAAAGTTGACATAAATTTTGGAACTTCTTGTTTTCAGAGAATCCTAGGTATTAGAAGAAAGCAGTGTAAGCAGTAAGTGCTCCTCTTGCTTTCCCACAGATTTGTTTTAGGATTTTGGCGTGCATCTTAACACTTCTATACTTTCAGTTCCTGATTTAGAAAATGTGGATAATACTGTTTTCCTACTTACTGGATGAGGAGACAGTGCAACAGATGATTGTATGCCCAGTTGTTATGGATGCTGTTATGAACACAGAAGGAGATATGAGGGTGGTGTCCTTTGCAAGCATCAAGGACTACCTATTACAATTGTACACTGTTAAAAGCAGGTGTTTAGAATTGGTCACAAGTTCATTTTAGCCTTCCACTTGAAATTTTAAGAACTTCTATCTGGCAAATACTTCACTACTTGCTTTTCTTAATCAGTATGTAGCTTTACTGGGGAAGGTACTGTGCGGTGCTTGCTGTAGAATGTATGAATGTCCTCATCCAGGCAGAAACATGATACAGACTTGGTCCTTTTGACTGCAGTGTGGGTTTAGTCACTGGCTGGCATGCACCTCTTAGCAGGAGTTTCATATGACAATTATCCATGTATTCCAAAAATATGAGTTTAAGTCTCACTACACTGCGATCAAATAACTGATGAAAGCAGTTATTCTTTGAATTAAAGATGTAGTTGTGAATTCAAATACCCTCGCTGGAAGAAGAGTAAGCATGAAGTATTTTGTAGTGAGAAAGCATTACAAGTTTAGATATGTTTTAGTGAGAAAATATTAATAATTTAGGTAGGTTTTTATTACATTTCAGTATTGCCTTTGTGTTTCATATTTGGTATTGTTTTAAAAAAATATGTGTCTTGTCTAATAATATTGCACTAACAGTCCTAGGTGAGATGTGCAGTTGTTTCCATCAAAAATAGTAGAGAAAATATGTTCTGAGAAAATCTGTTGTGGTCAGAAAACAAGATTTAAACAAGGAGTGCATTCATAAGATATCTAAATGTTCACCAACTAGAAAACTGATCTATCTGGTATGTGTGAAAAAGTGCTTTACATTTTACAATACCACTTTTTTTTCCTTTTCTTAACTCCCATTTTTAGGTACGAGCAAAATTCACAGTTGATGATCACAGTCATTACCTTTTTACACCATGCATTCTTACTCAGTGGGTTCTTGGTTTATTCAGATACGATTTAGAAGGTGGTAAGTCACTTACTTGGTTTTCATTAATAAAGTAATTCTAAAATGGCCTAGATTATTATTGATGTCACTCTTACTGTTGGCTCCACACTGATCTTTTAAACTGTCTGTAACTCAATAGAGGGAAAAATGCCTGACTTCATTCCATAACATAACATAACATAACATAACATAACATAACATAACATAACATAACATAACATAACATAACATAACATAACATAACATAACATAACATAACATAACATAACATAAAACATAACATAACATAACATAACATAACAGTAAACAAGTTAAAAAAAATCCAGTGATGTTTTAAAATATGTGTGGGAGCTATATATGGTTTAAGGGAAGTTAATAGGTTGGGACTGCATTCTTACTATGGGAATTTGAACTGTGCTCCCTACTCTTCACTGTTGTGTTCTGTGGTTTTTTGTGTTTTGTGTTGGGGTTTTCTGAGCATACATGTTGTTTTCTGGATTCCCAGAGCCTTGCCTCTCATGCTTGTCCTGCTGTACTTGGTTGTATAAGCCTTGTTTATTCACATACTTAATAGGCTGCTTTCTAATCTTGTTTTTGTCTCTGAAATTGGTATTATTACTACATCACGAGCAATTACTCATTGAGTTTTAGCTCTTACATTGATTAGAAGGTTGCATAGAGGGCTGCTTAAAGCAGATAAAAGTGATAAGAATGCTGTGCTCCCTTTTATTTTCCGGGATCATGGGATGGTAAATGCAGTTTGGATGATGTCAGAAAAGCTGCACTGACAATCAATGAATGGGTAATCTCAGGTCTTCTAATGACTTCTTAGTTGTGTCTAATGTTGACATATGCATGTGCTTTTCCAGTGGTGAACAACAAGCCTTGTTGTTCACTCACCTTTCTTTTAACTTTTGTGAGGAATATTTAAGATTTGGAGTCTCTATTGGCATTTTGTAATACAGACTGTTTTGGATATTTATTATTATTTTAGTATTTGTTATCAGTCTTTCTGTTCCCATTTAAAAATGCTTCTGGATTTTCTTGGTTTCATTGCCTGGAAAAATGACTTTTAATTTTATGTTTGTATGCAACACCTTGTTCATTTTTGTTAGAAGCTGACACTTGTTTTAATAGAGAGAACTTGCTTTAATAGAATGTATTTAATTTTATCTTGTAATGATCCATAAAGAAATTATTAAAAAGCACTTCATAATGTTTACTTTTTCTCTTATTTCTTCCTTACCGATGCTCTCCTGCTGGTATGTAATTTCTCTTGCACATTTTCAATTTCATATTTTAAAGTGGAAATTTGAAAATCTATTATAAATATGGAAAATTACATCTCTCCTTAAATTTTGTAGGTTCATTGGTACAAACTGCAGACTTTGTGTTGGAAGTTCTTGCTTATGAAGCACGTCGCTTGTTCCGTGACAGAATTGTTGGCATGAAAGAGCTCCAAGTATTTGATAACATTTTGACCAAAGTGTTTCAAGATGATTGGGGCTCAGATGTTCTGGACAATATGGCAGGTAAGCCATTTGAAGCATACCACACAAACTTGAAATATTTGTTTAGGAAGTGCCTAGTCAGGTTAGATAGCCGATGAGTTGAACACCTAAAGTTTCAAATGTTTCCTTTCTTTTCAGATACCTTTTATGTAACTTGGGGAGCTTGTCAACAGCCATTCATCACACCAGGCCAGGCACTACCACCACATGGGAGGCCACTTGGTAGACTAAACTCAACAGACCTGAAGGATGTTATTCAAAAAGTGAGACATGATTAAAGAATATACACAGCAAGAGTTCACAGCAATGATTCTAGACAGTTTTGATGAAGAGTAACATGCAAGCAACCAGGTTTATGGTGGGGGCTGCCTCTTGTTCAAAAAATCACCTTTTGCATTTGGTGAAGGGAAGACTTGTGATGTCATGTGGCAGTAGGAAGTACCATGTAGCAAGGTTACGTTAATGAAAGGACATCAGCTGCATTTGCTGCTTATTTACAGCAGTTTGATGAACCAACATTTTGAGAAACATTTCTGTCAATATGTATTTGTGAATTGTTCGAGTACCTAAGTGTTTCATTAAATGATTAATTTTTGAAATTGCAGTATGGTAACATAATTTTTGTTTGAAGAAATGCTGGAGATTTGGCATGCTTTTAAACAGTAAAGTACAAAAAAGTGAGCTTGATGAGGAAGTGCAAACATTTAAACTCTTTTAGGCTATCTGATTATTAGGATGAGAGTTTTGAGATCGTCACCCTTAGTCATAGTGTTTGATGGACTGCAGATGGGAATCTACTCCCTCTCCATAAGTGCCAACTTGTAACCAATAGACTGTATGGGAAATTATGAGATTTAATAGTCTCAGTAAGCAAGGAGTTTGTTGGTTTTGGTTTTTTTTCTGACTGCGTGGTTACATTTGGCTTCAAAGATGAGGCTTTAATAAGTATAAGAAGGTCATAATTTAATCATAGGATCTGTTGTTGTGTGTGTTTTGCTAGGAACTTCCATTATCTGCAATTATGCAGCAATTAGGTGCCTAAACCACTCTCCTGAGTTAATTAATCTGTAGTCAGAGACACAGCTCAGACTTTGTTCTGGTCCATTATTCAATTTTAATTAGTTCAGTGGTAGATTCCTATTTCAATATATCAAAGACTTCCAGGGTGTTCTGGTGCTGGGCGTAGTGTGATATGTTCATTTTTGATATATTTATTACTCATAAAGGGTATGTGAGGTATCTAAATTGTCACAAAAATAATTTTTTTTGGAATGAAGACCAGTGTGGTCTCTTAAGCTTTTAAGCCCTTCTATTCGAAATGTTTAAGTGTTGGATGTTTTCATATCTCACCACTTATTATTAGTGATCAGATTTTTTTTCGCTTTTTTTTCCAAAAAGGGTATAATTCATTATGGACGGGACAAAAAAGAGATCGATATTTTACTGTTCCACGATGTCCTCAGTTACATGTCCAAAGTGGACAGAGTGCTGAGTTTTCCTGGAGGATCACTTCTGTTGGCAGGACGGAGCGGTGTAGGTCGTCGGACAGTTACCTCTTTAGTTAGTCATATGCATGGAGCTGTTCTGATTACTCCCAAAATTTCCAGAGGTTATCAGCTGAAGCAGTTCAAAAGTGATCTTAAATATGTAAGTCACTCAGTTTTTTCTATTTTGTAATGCTATAGGTGTATGTTAAAAAAAAAAAAAGAATATGGGAATTTTGAAGGACACAAAAGGTTGTGTAAAAGATATTTTAAGAGAGGAAAAATTACAGTCTAAATGAAATAAGTAATTTTTTAGAAGTTCTCACTCTAGATGTGTGTACTGTTCTTTACAGTAACTAACTGAAACTCCACATTTTGGAATAACAGAGCTCTTTTAGATTGTTGTAGAACTTATAAATATGAAGTTTATGTGAATATATTTATGTGAAAGGCTTTTTCATGTATATATTTCCTTGTTGGTATATACTTTTATTTTCTGTCTCTACTGTGATCTGCGAGTTAATGGTAGTTGAATCAAATAAAATTTTAGTGATTGATGAAAGTGTACATATTATTTAAAACCAGATGCAAGTCTTGAATCAACAATTTCTGATTACCTTCAGCAACATTAAAGAAAATTCTAGATCTATGCCTACACAAAAGAGTGATACAATTCTATCATTGAGTCATATAATAAATATACTCTGAAAGAGTCTGTTTTAATTATTATTTCATTATTAAGCTGTATATCTAGGTAAAATATTCTTTATATTTGATATCTCTTTTAACTGAATCACCTGGAAATCATTTGTAAATGTATAATAGTGTAGATGCTGTGGAGAGAATACGTATGCAATATATAGTCAAGGAAATATTATGATCCTTGTCAGTCCCTTTCAATTCAGGATATTGTATGATTATCATTCTCTTCTGAACAATACACTAAGATTTAAATGTCTTCCCTGCTTCTAGGTGATGGAGCTTGCAGGCATTGAAGCACAGCAGGTGGTATTGCTGCTCGAAGACTATCAGTTTGTTCATTCCACTTTCCTGGAGATGGTCAACAGTTTACTGTCCTCAGGTGAGCCAAGTCCAAAGAGATTATGGTGCTACTTTTACCATGCACCTCGTTGAGACTTAGCTCAACGAGGCAGAATTGGGTGATGTTTTCTAACTTTATGTCTCTATCAGAAGGTTTAGTTAGCTTTCTGTTTTAATTAGAATACTTGTATGTAAGAACCTGACTCAAGGTTCACTTAGTTGTCCTTGAATTTACCCTATAGTACAGCTGCTTTCAGTTCCTCTAATTAATTTCAAATGAATTCTTTATAACAGTGTAATAGCAAAATGAAAATGCATTCTACTCTACAGCTTCCCTTTTATAATAAAACTCGAAATTGAGAGGTTTCCAGTGCTTTACTAGATTGTATAGACTGAGTCCTTTAATTAAATAGTCACCAGCAAAACACACTTTTCTGAAGGTAGTGAGATAAGTAACAATAACAAATAACAAAAGTGACTTTATTTTACTGTCTAGCTTTTTTTCTGTGTCAGAGAGAGGATCATTGAAGGACTGAGTCAAACTTGCTAAATGATTTTCTTGGAACTGCAGTAGTTTGAGAGCTGATTAATAAGAGTACCAGATTTTCCTGTCTCTCAGGTGCTACCCCAGATCTACTTGCAGTATCAGATTTTCATCATCCAATATTAAAACTATTATATCTGAGAATCTAGGTGATTACTCACTTTCATATTCCTGTGTCCTGGTGTATGACAGTCTGGTTTGATTTGTTTTGTATGCAGTTCAGAGTCACTGTCTTTGGGTAGATTTGAAAGAGCTTTTTCGAACACATTTCAGCAATATAAACAGAGTAGACTGTTAAATAGAATCACTGTAATTTGGTTTTTTGTTTTCATGATATCATGAAAAGAATAATTAAGTATGTGGGATAATATTCAAGAAAGTATAGAGGTGAAAACTATGAAATTTGAATTCTCTTTACAAAGTATTCAAGGGAGGCCTTCAAAGCAGCTTAAAGAATTATAGTGTATTTTCTCTGACTCAAATTCATTCTTGAAATAGGAGAAGTCCCTGGGCTATATAAAATAGAAGAATTGGAACCGTTGCTATCTCCTCTGAAGGATCAAGCTTCGCAGGATGGATTTACAGGACCAATTTTCAACTATTTCACATACCGTATGTCAACGTAGTTATAAGTTATAATTAAATATGAAGTTTAAAAAGTGGTATAATAATGGAAAAATAATTTCCAACATGGTCTTTTGATTGTGTGCAGTTTTAACTTTTAATTAGTTATTAAATAGCAGGCAGGAATAATATTTGTGATATTTGAGGGCACAGAGTCCTCAGCTGAAAATTTATTTTTCTGTCTGAAATTTTGTATTGATGAATGTTCTACAAATGTTACAAAATCTGCTGTTGAAAGTAATTAGAAGGAAAAAAGCTTTTGTTCCCATTATTTTCTGGTTTGTATAGCTTTTATATATATCTAGTAACAGAGATTTCTTCTATTTGTTAATTATACCACAAACTCACTTTGGATTCTGTGTAATTATAAGCAAGTTTACAGATGGGTTTCTTAATTATTTGTGTTTCTTCCTTGGCCCAATGCGAAGATTAAATAATTTAGAAATAAATCAAAGGATATGACTGAAAGAACACAGTCACAGCAGCTGGCCATGGAGCTACTTCTGATTGGTTCTATTGGTCTACATGAATTAGAATGAGAACTAGTGCTTTCTACTTAAATACTGTCAGCTCTTCAGAATTCAAAAATGGACCGCAGTATACATAATGAGAATTCATGGTACTTAATAAGGTTTTACTTAAAAACATTCCTGTCCTAGTGGGATTTGGTGTTACAGGCTTTTTTTTTTTTTTTCAGAAATTACCTTGTGATAAGTATTTGAAAGAAAGTAAATTATGTTGTATTTGCAATAAATTTACCGTCATGTAGTCAGATTGTTATGTACTAAAAATTGTTACCTTTTCTTAGGGATCCAACAAAATCTGCATGTTGTCTTGATCATGGATTCTACCAATTTAAATTTCACAATAAACTGCGAAAGTAATCCAGCACTGTATAAGAAATGTCAGGTTTTATGGATGGAAACCTGGTCAGAAGACAGTATGAAGAAGGTAAGTTGCATTAATTGTGACTTACTTAAATTAGTATCTCTATATATAACTGAGCTCTGGTGAATAAGGTCAAGATATTTAAAATTGTGAAGGAATAATTATCACTGTACTTGTTTAATCCCTTTGTACACTTTTGCAAAGGTGGAAAATTCTGCAGAACAGTTAAGTATTATTAGCATTGTTATTTTACCAGTAACATTATGTTTTGTTTTTTCTGTGGGCTGACTTGAACAACATGCTGACTACTCTGACTCTGATCAAACACAGCATTTAAGAACAAAATACAGACTACAAGCAAAATGTTAAAGCCAATTGTATTTTGTTTGTGTGTGGAGGTTTTGGTGTTGAGTTGGCCTGTAGGGGTGACTTCTGTGAGAGGCTGCCAGAAGCTTCCCCCATGTCAGGTGGAGTTAGCGCCAGCTGGCTCCAAGATGGATGTGCTGCTGGCCAAGGCTGAGCCCAGCAGCAGTGGTGGCAGTGCCTCTGGGATAACACTTAACAAGTGCTAAGGAGTGAGAAAACATGAGAGAAACATGCCTGCAGACCCCCAAGGGCAGTGCAGAAGGAGGGGCAGGAGGTGTTCTAGGTACCAGAGCTGAGATTCCCCTGTAGCCCCTGGTGCAGCCCATGGTGAGGCAGCTGTGCCCTGCAGCCCGTGGAAGTCCACAGTGGAGCAGAGATGCCCCTGCAGCCCATGGAGAGCCCCATGCTGAAGCAGGTGGAAGTACCTGAAGAAATCTGTGACCCTGTGGGAAGCCCATGCACATATATGCACATGATTGTCACACAGAGTAACACAAACAGAACCCCAGAGCACTAACATCTACAGCACCAGCGCAGCATTGCCATCATCCTGTTCCCCTCTCTGAGTGATCTCAATGAAGGTCAATTATTGGGTAATATGTACATGGGCAGAAGGTGGATTAAGACTGTCTTATTTTCTCTTTAATTATATATACTTTTAAAGCTTCTAAATTTGTGCTATTGTTAGGTCCTCTGTGAATTACTTGCTCCTTATTGCAGCCAGGCAAATGTCTTCCACTTGAGAGAATAGGAAGTTATCAGTGACATGGAAAGGCAGAATCTATATTTCTAATTCTAAAAGTATTCTGTAGATTCCTTATCCTAAGTATATAATTTTCTGTCTTCTCAAAAGTGAAACTAGATTGAAGGTTTGTATGTTGTTTTTTTTTTAATTTTAACTCAAATTGCCATTGTTTGTAATTTTCATGCAAAAAATCATGTGGTTTTTTTTTTAGATACCTGAAATACTTCTCTGTGATTCAGATGAACAAGAAAATACTGGAAAAACACATAAAGGAGTTAAGAAAAAACATTCAGGTAATATTTAGCTGGACCTACTAGTTATTATTCTTGTTATTAAGCACTTGATCCCGTGTTGGGCATAGGTAATAGCATAGATACTTCGGGTGTGTGTTCACTGGCATAGTCATAGACTTTGGTGTTGTTCACAAGGCAGGCACTTTGCACAAGGGAGCAATAGTCTGGAACATACATTCTGGCTGATCAAATGCAGTCTCTTATTTCACAAGCAGTCACTGTGTATATTCAATTTTATAAACTGATTTAGCTGTATCTTGTTTTGGTCAGTGTCTTCCTTCTATGTGGATGTTATTTCACAACCTCAATATCTGATGTTTTGAGAGCTTTTCAGTTTATATAGTTCATTATTCTTTTCATAGATCTACATTTTAATTTTTCAATTTCAAAAACTACTTTGTTGTAAGTAATGCCCCTTTTTCAGAGTAATTTGTTTTTATCATGAGACTTCAAATTTAGTCTTGTTAAAAAGAATGTCTCAAATATAATCTAAGAGACCAGTGCCAGCACTCACTTGCAGAATACTACTTTTAGCCACTTTCTATAAAGGTAGCACTTAGAGGTCATGGAACTAACAGAATATAAGATGGTAAGTGGATCACTTGGAGTTTCTTGGTTTATATTGCTTTTTAATAGGCCAGTCAGAATAATGGCCAAAAATAGTATTTGGTGTTCACATTGCCGTCCCTCCTTATGCTAGATCATTGTAATAATCTAGGCCACAGTACTTATTAGAGGCATTCATTTATGTATAGATATGCTTTAGCAATTTTTTTCTTTTGTAGGGTAATGCAGTTTATTTTACAGTATCTTTGGGCTTCTTTTGAGAAACTGCGCAATAATCTGAATGGCAAGAAAACCTTTTAGTTTGCCTGTCATCAGAGATAAGGGAGAAGACAAAAACACGTGGGCTTTATTTTTAAAACAGTCCCAAGTATTTTAAAATTAAATTTTTGTGGAACTGGTTTCTTATACAATTAGTTTTCAGTTGTCTACAATTAATGTTGCTGGCTTTTCCACAAACAATTTTGATGTATTTCTTTCTGAGAAATAGGCATTTCAAATGTATTTACATGTTGTTTCCCTTGGAGTACTATAGTCTTTGTGCTATTTTGAATATTCTTAATTCATATCTCAAAAAGCAAGTACATTCTGTAGCTTTTTCTTAGTTATTTTAATGTGACATAAAAATTCACTGTAATTTTATCTGTATAATAAATGATGTTGTACAGGTGATTCTGATTTTCTGAAGTCATTTTTGGCAATCCATGAATCATGTAAAATATACGGAGCAACACCCAGCAGGTATATGACATTCCTTCATGTATACAATACCATCAATAGCAGTAAAAGAAGAGAGCTAATAAAAAGGCAGAACCACTTGCAGGTATGTGTTTAAAACACTTAAGATATGGCTTTTCAATATATTCTTGCATTAGGAAACATCTGTTGTATTAATGAGTTGTAGCTGCTAGCATGGTTATATGATGTGTCCTTTATTGGCAAATGCTCATGCTGTGGTTTCAGGAGAGAAGTAGTATCAATATTAATGTCCTTCTCCGTTCAAGTGCCTGAAAGAGTGAAAAGTGGTTTTCTTGGTTTTGTTAATACTTTTCCTCAACAATGTATCAGACTGGGCATGTTTTCTTGGAAGAGTAAAACATACTCAAAAGCACTTCTAATTTTTTCACCCACGTGTATTGGAATTGTGTTGCTAAAACCCCATAATCTTTCCATCAATGTAAGTCCTGCCTCTGCTTTTATCCATGTGCCCTTTGTAGCTCCGTATTCCGTCCCTTTATGTCTTGACAGCAACTTCCTGCTTGGTGTGATTTTCACTTACTATTAATTCTACAAACTCTATGTCCTACATTAACCTCATAGTGCTCTTATGTAGCTTTGACCAAGATTCCCTGTGTTAAGATTTTCTTTCCTTTCGTGTTCTGGAATTAATTTTCAATTCCTTAGGCACATATCAGTCCTTTGAGCAGTTGTAGCCCAAATGCAGTTCTTCTCATAGGTGTTGCTTTACTCCTGTGCTGTACATATAACATCTTTATTTTTGAAACCCATTTGGTATCGTTCTAATCACACCTACTTCCCTCCCCCCAGTATATTTTGGAACGATCTGTGTGGTTCTTTAGGCCAACTTTTATCTTTACCTTTCTTCCATCCCTTTCAGCTCACTTTCTCCATGACCTTTGGTGCAATTCAGAACCACATATGCAAATCTGTATTTTTTTCTTAAAACACTTGTCAAAACAAAATTACTTCCTTGCCTTGTATTCTACTGTGTTTTTATTCTGCCTGCCAGTATTTTTCCTTCACTATAACATGCAATTTAACAAGATTTCCATTTGTAAGAATAGAAATTGTTTTTTATTGGTTTTTTTGGGTTTATTTAGAAAGCAAATGGGGTTTGTTTGTGACAATCATTTACTGGTTAAATTCTCTGGTTAAATAAAGTTAATAATTTACTGGAAAATTAGAGATGTGTATCCTAAATCAAAATACCTTCCAGGTAATTTTTTAAAAAAATATATCTCGAAATATTGGCATTATAATTAGCCAATAATTATAAAGTAAACAATGTAGAAAGTGTGAATAAAGAAAATAGTTAATCTTAAGCATAATTGAAACTTTATTTTATATACATCTATGTTTTTTAGAGAAAGTGCAAATATGTAGAAATCAGATTATCTGTTTTGTTTCATTCTGTGTAATTTTTATTGATTTGCTTTTAGGGGAGTTAGAGTTACATTGGGTTAGTATCAGTTAACTGAAATGCTATTGAATTACTGGGAAAAAGATTATGTGCTAGTTATTATTTTATTAAAAGTTTATTATTTTGGGATTTTTTTTTTAATCTTCTGACTGTAGTAACAGATCTTAGAGCGACGCATCTAGAACTGCCAGATATAATTTTTAGGTTAAATAATATCAAGAAAACGTGAATGTAATTTAAAAAAAGAAGATTAGTCTAGGTTCTTAGTTTGTCCATGCTATTTGTAGCGAACTTTCATTTACATCCACCTAAAATGTGTTACTAAATATCTGCTTCCTATAAACTTTTATAGGCAGGTGTTTCAAAGCTGAATGAAGCTAAAGCCCTGGTAGATGAACTGAACAGGAAAGCTGGAGAGCAAAGCATTTTACTCAAAACGAAGCAGGATGAAGCTGATGCTGCTCTTCAAGAAATTACAGTATCTATGCAGGTGGTGTATACAATCACATCAAAAGTGGGGAGGAAAAAAAAGAAAAAAAGCTGGTTTTCTGTCTTTGGCTTCTTTTACTGCCTAAGTTTTGTATTCTTTTCAACTGTTACAAAACCTGATGCATTTACAAGAATTTGCCTAAGGGAAGGCATGAGCCCAGAGGCTTGAATAAAGTTGCAACAGGACAGAGGATTACGTAATTTAAATCAGGTAGAACTGTTTGAGTAGGAAGAGATCAGTGCAAGTTTTGTACCTGAGTAGTGTTCACTGTTGTAATGTAGTCTGTTTGAAAGTTTTTCTAGAACTTTGTAAATTCAAACTGATTGGTTTTATGTTTATCCCAGATAGAAAATTTCAACCAAATACTTACAAGAAACACTATTTTAAGTAACAAATACCAGGAATTAAATTTGTGAACTATTAGAAAATATGTATTTCATGATGTCTGATTCTCAGAAGTTAACCTCAGAGAAGGTTAGATAATACCTCTATATTCATCACTCTTTGAATTCTTATTCTTCAGCTTAGGGGCAGACTTCTTTTTGAAATTCTGTAATTTCCTTCAGTAGTGTTTTCTCAGTCAAGTAAAATAATTGTGTGGACAATAGGTCTCTACATTGATACTTCCTGGGATTATAAATGTAGGATAAGCTGTAATGAGTCTGCTGTCACTGCACTATTTTTTCTTTTGTTACTGGCTTAATCTGATCAGTCTGAAGCTGATCTCAAAGACATTCTCTGTATTTCAAACCAATTTTTTCACAGTGCTTTAAAGGTGCATTGCTTCCATTCTTTGTAAGTCTCTTCCTGTTGGCAGTTTTTAGTACTTTTAGGCTCTATCTCACTGTACATGAATTTGAATAACGAGGATTGGCTTGGTATGTTGATGGTTTCAGTTTTAAACCTGCATCTTCTGTTGTCCAGTAGAGTTACAGGTATGTGGTTAGCACATACTACACTGTATGGGAAAATCAAAGGATAGGCCAAAAGCAATGAAACACAACGGCCCCACTGACATCAGAAAAATTACAGTGGAAGACAGATTATTTAGATTAGCATAAAGTATAGGTGCCCTCTAACATTTTAATGTCACTTCAAATGATCTAGCTTTTATAACAGAGAGAGCTTTAATACATACAGACTCTTTTAATCTTCTTTCAGAGAAGAGTTTTTGACCTACAACCGAGTGTTAAGGTTTTCTTATTCAGAGGGATCATTCAGTACATGTTCATTTGCATGAAATATCTAATCTAGTTTTATGTAGCTAATGTTTTATGGATTCAAATGTAATCTTCAGTAACCTGCTGATCTGTAGCTTGGGTTAAGTGCTTAGAGGATTATTATTATTTTAAAATTTTCTCTGCTTCTATGCATCTTTTACCTTCTGCTGCAACTTCAACTCAGCTTGACAATTGCTGGTGATGATAATGTGTTATATAGTGAAAAAACACAAACTCTGGGCTTCGTTGTCTTTATCTTTTAGGTGATGTGAGCCTAGCATATTAGTATTTTGTTTTATACATTTATCCCCAATGGATAAAAGACATGTAAGGTCCTTTCTTTGTAGTTTTGTATACTAGGTATTAATTGTTGTACTGAAGTGTTTAGGATTCCTGGAGATGGCTAATAGCTACTGTCTGCCTGTAGACACTGGTAGGCACAGTACAAACCCAGAAAAAAAAAAGTAAACCCAAACAACTTCCAGTATACATGTAGGACATAAGACAGTTATCCTTACAAACAAATTGGTACAAAATTCCAAGTAAAGAAACCATACCATGATTAGTAATTCTAGGCTAATAAGCTGTAGTTCCGATACTGCTATTTTTATGAACGTGATAGAAAAAGAGTGTTTTTATGGTGGTGTGAAAGAAATTGAAATAGAAATGGGATCAAGACAAAGACAATGACAGGAAAATAGTACTTTCAAATGTAGTAAGAATGTTACAGAGGCTGTCACTCTTATGCTTGTAGAGGAAGGCTGACATCTTGATAAGGAATAGAAAATCAGAAGCAAGGGGAAAAAAGTCATAATAAGCCTCAAAGATAGAGGTACAGATCTGGTCTGTGGGAAAGAAAGGGAAGGACATACAGTAAAAGCAAATTATGCTTATTCCATATAGTTGATTTACTTAGCCAGCCTGCCTAATATCAAATAGACTCAGCTATTTTATTGTACTTGGTAATATGAAAATTATTATAATGAAGACTAAAAGAAATAAGATAGCTAAAGGAATAAAATCTGCGTAAATTTGCAAACTAAAGGAATTCTTTTTTTTTACAGAATGCTAGTGAGCAAAAAGCAGAAATGGAAAAAATAAAACACCGAATAGCAGAAGAGGCTGCAGAAATAGAACAAAGAAAAAGAAAAATTGAAGATGAACTGAAAGAGGTTCAGGTAAGAGGAAAGGAAATATATTATAAGGAAAAATAATATTTTGCAGTTTGATTTTGTCTGACTTATGCCCTGTTTTTTGCAGACTTTATCCCTGCAGTTCTTAAATTTTACTCTAAATTGTTTTGCTATTAAAACTTATATGCATTAGAAAACAGTATTCCATGTGGCAAATAGAGATTATCATTCTGGCATTTGTGTTCTGTTAGATAGTAATTAGAGAGTTTTCAAGCCAAACCTTGTCTTCACCTGCTGTTTCTATGCTGCCATGCTCTACAGCTGAGTCCTGCTGATTTTATGTAATATTTTTCAATTACTCATATATTATGTAGACCAACTACATTATTTTGCCTTTATCAAGCTGGTAATATAGGGCTTGGTAGTTGCAGCTGAATGGAAATAGCTTAATGAGAGATACTTTAAAGTTATTACTAAATCCTGAAAATGTATATCCTAATGATGGTACAGTGAACTGCTTGTTTAATAGATTTTACAGCTGTTAAGCATCAGGTTTCTTGGGAACGTATGTGTGTTCAGTCATTGCTTTTATTATTGCATATATTTTTCACACCATGCATTTTAAGTTTATTCTAAAGACTAAGAGAAGACTAACAGTACAACAACCTCATTTTTTTCCTTTTAAATATCATAGGTACTAAGGAATTATATTCTTGTATTGAAAGTGACATAGAACTACAGGATTAGACCCTTTCTGTGGTCTTTGATAAATATGAAGGATGTGCAAGGTGTGCACAATCTTTAATGATAATCTGTGACTTTGTTTCCTGACCATTTTGTTGCTTTGTTGATAAGGGTGAAGGATTTGTTTAGCTACGGGAAATAGAACTTTTGTGGCCTGTATTTCTATGGATGTTTACAAAGAGATACCCAGTCATGCCTATAAATAGTAGTTAGCATCATTATTAAAAGATACCAGTATCATAATGTCAGGATTATATTATGCTGTTTTATATGGAATTATACTTATTACCACTTAGTAAATACATGGCAATTTTTTAGTAACTTGTAAACATGAGTCTGCATCAATGGTAGTTTCTTAGGTAATAAAGAACCTAAGAATAAAGAAGAATAAAAGGACAAGAAAATGTGTGAAAACTGGAATGGGAAATGTTCAGTTTCTCGTATCCTCATCTCTCTTTTTAATGTGTTTTAATGTTTTAAGCCATTGGTTAATGAAGCTAAATTAGCTGTTGGAAATATAAAGCCAGAGGCTTTATTAGAAATCCGGTCTCTACGGATGCCCCCTGACATAATCAGAGACATTCTAGAGGGAGTTCTGCGGCTGATGGGGATTTTTGATACATCATGGGTGAGCATGAAGAGGTGAGAATTTAATTTAACCTTTAAAATTAAACATTAATTTACAATATTAATTACTTTCTATTGTATTCAGGAATCTTGTGCTCAGAATCCCTTGGTTTCATATGGAAATAACATTTTTTAACATTTGTTTCTTCTTTAATTATTTATTTAATTATTTTTACAGTTTCTTGGCTAAAAGAAGTGTGAGGGAGGACATAGGATCATTTGATGCCCGTAATATTCCAAAAGAAATACGAGAGAGCGTTGAAGAACTTCTTTCTAAAAACAGAGCATCTTTTGATCCAAAGGTAATTCCTGATTGCATTGCGTAAAACAAAAAAAAGACCAAAAAAAGACCAAAAGAAAAGACATGATTGCCTGGTTTGCCAGCATAATTTTTAGGATGAACTTAAGTTAAAGAAAAAGTGATGCATTCTGCTTACAGAATTTGTCAGTATAAACAGATAAAGGTGTAGCAGAGATTACTCTGCTGCATACTGCCTCCTAAAGTGAGAATTTGGTTGGTGGGAGAGAATGGGTGCATATGAAGTCATTATGGAGTAATGAATACTTGAAGATTTTTTCTACTGCTGTAATGTAAAACTCAGAGCAAGGAAATCTAACTGGCTTCTTTGGTGTCCTTGTAACAGTAAGAGTTTAGTAAATCATTCTTGATTTAAAACTTGTTAATTTCAGTTTAACTTCGTAGTTGTAAAAATACCCGTAGTCGTAAATTGTGGTTTTTTACATGGATTGATGGCCTTCAGTATAATCTTAGCAACAATTTAAAAGATAAGTTCATTAGAAGATTTGGCTTATTAGCATATTTAAGTTGGTAATTAGAAAACCTGTTGCTGTTACTTATACTTTATTTATCTCTTCTACATTATACTTTAACTTATTTCTTATAACAACTTTTCTTGTACTGAATTTTTCAGAATGCTAAACGAGCCAGTGCTGCAGCTGCTCCATTAGCAGCCTGGGTGAATGCCAACATCCAGTATTCCCATGTCCTAGAACGAATTCAGCCTTTGGAAAAAGAAAAGGCTGGCTTGGAAGCGTAAGAGACTATATTACTAATCAGTGTTTTTAATTCTAGTGGTGGTGGGTGAAACTGAAGCTGCCAAGGAGGAATCTGAGTATGAGGAAAGGCTTCTTTACTTGAGGGGGACAGAGTGCTGGAACACTGCCAGAGAGGTTGTGGAGTCTTCTCCTCTGATATTAACATTGTGCCTGGACATGATCCTGCTTTAGCAGGGGGGTTGGACTAGATGATCTCCAGGGGTAATTTCCAACCCTAACCATTCTGTGATTGTGTGTGAATTGAAGTTTATTAAGAACAAAAGATAAAAGATAACCTCATCCACAGGTAATAAAATGTACATACTGAGACAGAAAAAGTAAGTGTGCGATAGTTTCTTTTTTCTGGAAGCTACACCTTGGATGTTTTCTGTACAATCATGAGCTGAATACTTTCAGGGAGAAATTAGCATCACAGGTGTGGTTAAAATGTGTTCTCTCACTGAAACCCATGCTATTTTATGAGATATACAGTTCCTCTTTTTTAGTCATGTACCAAGCATTATCAATTTCTCCTTAGGATCAGAAAGATAAGACATAGTCCTATGACCATCCATAATCTGAGGAATCTGTACTGATTGTTTTTCCAGGTCTTAAAATTCTGTATTAGAAGAATTTGTTCTGATCTTTAGGAATGGGGTGTTTGGTTTCCATTTTAAAAACGATGTGATGAGAAGTACTCAAAGCTTTTACATGTGAAGATATCTATTTCAGTATAAAACACAACGAAGAACATCTTTGAACTATGTCTATGTAAATTACTTTCCTGTTGTATTTAGTCTTTTTTTTTCCTTTGGGTCCATAGTCTTAAAATAAATGTTATATTTTTATAGCAATCTCAAGAAAACTGAAGACAGAAAACAGAAGTTAGAGAATCTTCTGAACTCTGTTGGTCAAAAAGTACTGGAACTGAAAGACAAGTAAGTTAGGTTTGTTTATTTAAAGATATAAATAAAAAACATTGATATATGTATGAATAATGAATTTTATGTAAGGAAATGTAACTTCCTGTGTGGAATCCTCTGGGTGCCACGCTGCAACATTCCTGTATTGCAAGATATTTACGTCAGAATTAGTGATGCTTAGGCGATCTGTACTCTCAGTGGAGATAAATACTGTTAGATTACAGTTCATATCCTTGAGCAGATGAAATAAATGCTCCTTAAAAGTACCTGCTTCTCACTACTGACTGTGTTGGTAGCCTTTATTGTAGGCATTGTAAATGTCAGAGGTAAACAGTATGTTTATCACCACCTGAATCACAGAGGACTTCAGTGGCTCCTTAGGACTTTGGAAACATTCCTATACAAAACTTCTACTGATCACAGCCTGAAGAGAGGCAGTTCTAGTTCTTTTAGAGTGGCCTACATTTCTGACAGTTAGCTAGTTAGCTATCTCCTTTTTTCTTAGCTTCTCATCAAGTACATGACTCACAGAGGCATATAAATAGATCTGGTAAACATTTATACTTTCTCCAAATTCTGTTTAATCCAAGTTTTTTAGTTTGATGTTTTTATTATGTACTTATTATAGGAGATACTTTGCAACCTGACATATGTACATGTTTCTAAAAGACATATTTTGTAGTCTGAAAAAAAAAAATTACTGAATTCCTGTAAGTCAACTATACAGTGATTTCTTAGATTAATTAAATACTATATATTGGAGTTAAATAGATTAATTTATATACCATATAGTATATATTTATAAAGTAATATATAAATATATTACTTTAAATAGATGGATTAAATATATTAAGTATTTTAAATATTAATCAAACTAATTAGATATTGAATAGTATGAAATACCTAAACCATGCCTGTTTTTTTGGGCATGTTCTTACTTCATATTAGTTTCCAAAATAGACTACCGTGAATTGGAGTCATACATGTGAATTAGTAATATTAGTGAATTAGTAATATTTAATAGATAAAATTTACCAAGTAGTTACCATGTATGTTATAGTTACAAATGTATGGTATGGCATTGAGCCTGCTTTTGTTCTGGCTAGGTGCAGAAAAACCTTTACACAATCACTAAAATTGTCAGGCTGTTTAAAAAAATTGTCAGGTTGTTTAAAAAAAACAGCCTGTCAGGCTGTATTAAAAAAAAGAACTACTGCAGTTGTGTTCTTCGTTAACCATAAGGGAGGCGTTCATGACAAATGCAATCAATCAAACTTCCTTGAAAATAATTGTTCATAAGTTTAGTAGTTCATGATAGCAACTAAAAAGAGTATTTGTTTTACAGGTTCCAGAATAGAACAACAGAAGCAGCAAAACTTGAAGCAGAATTAAGTAAAGCTCAGAAAACATTGCAAGCTGCAGAGGTACTGATAAATCAACTTGATAGGGAGCACAAAAGGTGGAGCACTCAGGTTAGTGAAAATTCTCATAAGTACATCTTATAGCGGATAATTTGAAAATACAGTTTTTGCACTGCTTGGAGAGTGCGAGTTACTGCCATTCTGCATGTCTCCCAGTGCACATTTTTTGATTTCTCATTAGAAAATAAAGCTTTCCTTTTTTCTGAAACTTCTTTTTGCTTCACCATACTTATAACCTTGCCATCAAATGTGTAAAAATACCCCAGTATTGAATAGAAAATATACAAAGTAATTGTTATGATGGCTGAACATGTCAGCAGTTGGACTCTCCAACCTGAGATACAGCCAAAAGAGACAGATTTTAAACAATTACAGTCTTAAATTTTTTTATCACCTTCATGGCATTTGTGTTGTAAATGTGCATATAGGTATACCCAAAATGTTGGGTTGCTTTTGAAGTCTTCACTTAAATGCTTGAAACTTTCCTGCTGCTGAAGTAGGGAAGGTAAGCATATCTTATTTGCTCAAAGATGTCTTTGAGAGAAACGGACAAGTCTTTGGAGACACAGGCCCTTCTACAGTGTGAAACAAAAAGGGAAATATGAAGGTAGATATTAGCTGAAAATAGCTGTCACCTCCAGAAAGCCCTAAGTAATTTTCATGGGTATCATAAGTCAGAAATTTTTGTGCAGAGATACATGATTCTGTGTCTCCACTGATATAAAAAAAAAGCCTCAGCAATTAGATTAAATGCCTGCATTTTGGAGAACCAAAGTTAAGATAACATAAAACCTTCTTGAAGTTTGACCACCATACTGGAAAAAATTGGAAGATTTTCCTCTGAAAGTAGCTTTACAGCTTTTCCATCTGCTGTAGTAAGGATTGGATATATTTGAACCCCAGTGTTTGAATGCTTCTAAAAGCGATTTCTTACAGTTTTTCATCTTGGTACATTAGAAAATTCAGACTACCTATTAATGGTATGCTGTAGACTAAACTGGCAGATAGATTCATTAGGAACTAATCCCATAATGAAGACAGTGAAAAGGCAGTATTTGTCTCCCTTTAAAGTAGGGGGAAGCAGTAAAAAGTTGCCTTTATTTTGTTTTTAGTATTTCTTTTTAATGTCAATTTGATTAAAGTAAAAAAAAAGCAACAGGGCTTTGAAACCAATTATGGCAGTCACATATGATGTTGATACACTGTATTTTTCTTCAAAGTATTGGAACATTTCAAAACAGAGTTGATTTAGTGCAGATAAATTATTTGAAGATATATGATGAATTTATTTTATCATGTAAATGTGCAGTAAGTATAAGAGTTGCATATTAGTATTTATTGTCTGTATACATATTGTAAGTTTTACTTACAGCCCGACTGTGACTAGGATCACATATTTCTTATCTTTCTTACTATAATACTATTTATCCATTTGCTTGTAAGTTGAACTGTTTATCAAATTAATGGATTTTTATCAGCTACATTCTCAGAAATATCTGTGCATGCTCTAGCCCAGAGCTGGTAGGAACTTTTCCCATACCTCCATGTGTCTTAGCTAGGTATAGATACCTGAAATGCAAGAGGAGAAACTGTCTCAGCTGTATTACCAATGGCAGGTAGACTTAATTCTGACATTTTAGTAACTGATGAGACATATTAATGCAGTTTTTGTTTGCAAAACACCTATACATTCTGTACTACTTTTTTTTGAAGGTGTCAGAAATAACAGATGACCTGGCTACGTTGCCTAAAAGAGCCCAGTTAGCAGCTGCATTTATTACATATCTTTCTGCTGCTCCTGAGGATCAGAGGAAAAACAGTTTGGATGAATGGACCAAATCAGCAGGCCTTGAAAGTAATTTTGTGTGTGTGTTTGTCACTGTCTGCATGGAAGTAATTAAGCTTGATTGAAGAAGTGAGAACTGCCAGTGAGTTCTAATGAACAGTCTCAATTGTCTCTGTACTCCCAAATGAGAAGAGACGTTTTCTCTCTCAATAAATATTTCTACATACCGACAGACAATTTCTTAGAATCATTCTATGAAATTATTAAATTATAAATATTTATGAATAATTGCATCTTTATAGTCCTTGCTTAAAAAGAAAAGTTTACAAAAATGAATGTGTTCACATTAACTGTTGTAAATTTGCCAGTGCATTCTGAATGCTTCTGCTTTTTGAGTAATCATTTTTATCTGTGTGTTAGCAGAACCATAAAAAATTTCTGTTATATGAGCTACTTATTAACAGTAAGTTCAATAAAAGCAATAAAATAATAGATTAAAGGGAAATCTACAGACTTGCAGTCTATTAATAGACAAAGTCTCTGTTCTGTATAGACTGGTAAATGCTTTTAAATTATGCGGACTGTAAATGACGACAGAAACTTACACTTTCATTTGTCAGGGTTCGATTTACGGCGGTTCCTGTGTACAGAAAGTGAGGAGTTAGTTTGGAAAAGTGAAGGTTTGCCTTCAGATGACCTTTCCATAGAAAATGCTCTTGTCATCTTGCAGGTAAATTTGCTTTTTTGTCTTGTCTTGGAAGTATTTAAATTTTTACAGATTTCAGTAACACGGCAACTTGAACTATTTCATTTGTGTTTATTATTGGCATCACAGAGGGCACACACAAAGAAATAAATACTTATGTAACAATGGATATTTTGTAGCAAAAGGAAAAAAAAAACTTAAAGAAAATATATGTTTTTATTTTTGCTCTCACTGTTGTATTCCATATTAGTCAATTCAGGCTTGAACTGTAAATAGTCATTAACACCAATACAACCAGTGAAGATTATGTCCTATATATGTTCACATTGGCATATAATTTACATTACTTTTTTCTCAGAAAAAGGAAAAGGCTATATGCTTTGGAAGATACCTTTCAAGACATATGTATATGTATATGTATATGTATATGTATATGTATATGTATATGTATATGTATATGTATATGTATATGTATATGTATATGTATATGTATATGTATATGTATGCATATATCTATCTAATAATACTTGAGAAAAGGAAAATACTCAGTTTTATCATATCTACAGATATATAATACATAAGGTATAATTATGTATGTAATATTCTGGTAATTTATTAGATTTACTAACAAGTAAAGATTTAATGGGATGAGGACAATCTGCATTTACTACAGGTAATTTGCTTAGAAGATTTATGATTCAAATTAGTTACCAATTTTTATCCAGTTTGAATTTATCTTGCTGTCTCATCCTTCTAGTAGATCTATATATTCAATAAACACTATAGTGTATCATTAAAGCTCCTTATATGCTACTATAAAAACCTTATCTTCATCTTTTTCATTTGTTGATAGATTGAGCTCTTAAAAATCTCACAGTGTGTAAAGAGCTTTTTGAAGCACTCAATCAGGTCAAATAATTTTCCTTGTGTACATCCTTATAAAGCTGAAATTGCGCATGGTATTTTACCAGTGTGATCTACAGCAGTTCTCAGCCTTCTGTGCTGATCATCTTTTGATGCTTGAATACTCTTCATGTTCTCCTGTCTTTCAGTTTGAGATCTGTGTAGCTACTCAGTTTGTAATACTGGAATTCAATCTAAAAAAATCCCCAAATTTGGAAATGCTTTTCTATCAGACTGAACCAGAGAATTGTTGAAAATACATGTTTAAACCTTCAGCACATTTGCTGACACAAAACTGGGAGACATGGCTGAAACACCAAGGTGATCTGATGGCTGGAGCACATCTGCTGTGAGGACAGGCTGGGAGAGATGGGGTTGTACAGCCTGGAGAAGAGAAGGCTCTTTGGACACCTCACTGTGGCGTTTCAGTACTCACAGAGGACTTACAGAAAGAGGGAGAACAAGACTTTACATGGGCAGATAATAAGAGGAGAAGGAAGAATTTTTATAAACTAAACAAGGAGAGATTTAGATAAGGTGTTAGAAAAAATTCTTCATTTAGAGTGTAGTGAGGCACTGGCACAGGTTGTCCAGAGAAGCTGTGGATTCCCCATCCACAGTGCTCAAAGTCAGGTTGGACTGGGACCAAGGGCAACCTGATCTAGTGAGTAGCATCCCTGCCCTCGGCAGGGTTGTTGGAACTAGATATTTAGAGGACTTTCCAACCAAAGCCATTCTGTGGCTGAGTCTCTGATACACAAGAAGGTAAAGTTGATGCCCAGAGGGTCCTTGACAGACTGGAGAAATGGGCTGACAGGAGCCTCATGCAGTTCAGGAAGGGGAATTACACAGTCCTGCACCTGGGTAATAACAACCCCTTGCACCAGCTTGTGCTGAGGACCAACCAGTGGCGAAGCAGATTTGCAGAAAAAGACCTGGTGGTCCTGGTGGACACAGGTAGTTCATGGGGTAGTTATGGGCCCTTGCCAAGGAGAAGGCCAATGATATCCTGGACAGCTTTAGGCAAAGTATTGGCAGCAGGTCAAGGGAGGTGATCCCTTGCCTTCACTCAGCACTGGTGAGGCCACACCTGGAATCCAGTTGTGTGATCCCCAGCACAAGAGAGACATGGATGTACTGGACAGAGTTGAGTGTAGCTTTGTGCCTGCAAAATACTTGTGTTCATGATTCTTTCTAAAATGCATTGAGGTCCAAACCCAGATGTATTGTACCTTTGCCCACCAGAGGCAGAAAAAGAAAAACTAATAACTCTTCTAAGTTTAAAAGCAGTTGTGAATAACAAAAGCTGTAGATTATACTCATTGAATAGAGACTCCTATTTGTAAGAGAAGGTGAAGGACTGCCTAACTTCAGCAGGACAAACATCTGAGAATTTTGGATTTGGGTGTTCTCCTTTTTTTTTTAGAGAAGAGATAAAATGAAAGAGATAAAATAAACTTCCTAGTCTGTTATTTTTTCTCTAAACAGTTTGTTAATTAAAAAATATTTTAAAATATATATTCTATTAGTTTGGGGAAATAAAAAAATTATTCCAATTGTATTATTAAAATAGATTTTAATAAATGTATTTGTATTTTTGTTTCCCTAGAGTAAAGTTTGCCCATTTTTGATAGACCCTTCTTTCCGGGCTACTGAATGGTTGAAGACACATTTGAAGGAATCACGTTTGGAAGTTATTAACCAACAGGTGTAGTATTTACTCTTGGTCTTTTCTGTTTGAGCTTTAACAATTCCAGATTTTATAGAGTAGTTTTTAAAGGTTTATGATAGAAATCACCAAAAGTTAGTTTATATTCTGTAAAGCATAGAATTCCTCTCAGAGTTCTAGGTTATTTAAAATTGGAGGCTCAAATGTGGTATTACTTCTACAAGTTTGCCTCTTTGTGCAACTATCTACGAGAATGTCATATTCCCTGCTGAGAGGAAGATAGAAAATATTTCCAAATAGAGAGGTCTTTTGTATACTTGGTTGCAGTTCACTGAATTTCAGGAGTGTATGTATACACTTAATTCCCTGTGATTGTTGTGTTGTATTACCTACATTGGAAAGAGTAAATTTGATTTCAGTTTGAGATTAAGGTACCTGAAATTCATTGTGTACCTGTAACTGTTTACCTGGGGTGCAGCTCAGTTGCCCACGCACAGGCAGGCATCTGGTGCTATCCAGAAGTCCCTTACTGAACCCCACCTGGCCTCAAAATATTGCTTCAACAGTGTGTAGGTCTTCCACAGATCCCTGCTGGCTCTGTGGAACCCTTGTAGGTACTCTCTGATGGTAGTAGATAACATATATTTGGATAATTGGTTGATTGTCCTGCTAGCTGATTGGCCTGATTACTCTGTTGTCCATATTGTCCAGGATCTTTATTGACTAATGGGTTCATAAGCACCGCATGCATGTTTAAACATCAGTTTGCAACAAAAGACTACATGTAGATCTCTTAATTATGTGAATCCTGTGCTTGGTTCAGTTTTGAGACATGGCTACATTAAAATTTGAGATAAGAGACCTGGCCAGGACTTCCAGGACGTGGCCAGGTGCACCTGGCAGACATGACAGTGAACCTGCTCTCTACTGATGCAGCACTTGAAGATGTAGGCATGTTAAATAAATTTTCTTGATCAGTAGATCAAGTTTATTTAAGCTAAACATTTGTGGCTAAACCCTGAAATATTGTATGCCTATGATAGGATTTTTCATCTAAACTCCTGATTTTTAGATTTGGACTATTTGGTCTAATGCTTTCCTACTCATTCTGAAGTTTGCATTTTTCAAAATAGCACGAATCAAAGGAATGTATTTCTATTTATCCAGGACACCAACTTCCTAACTGCTCTTGAGCTGGCAGTGAGATTTGGGAAAACACTTATTATACAGGAAATGGATGGAGTGGAACCTGTACTTTACCCATTGCTAAGAAAAGATCTTATTGCTCAAGGTAGATCACCAAGATCTTTGCAAATGCTTGCTCAAAACTTTTGTAGTTTAGATCTATTTATATAAAACTTGATTTTTCTGAAATCATGAATATTGTGTAGTTTTTTTCCCCTATAGTATTAACCTGCTAGTAACACTTCAGTGCATGAAATATGTTGCAGATATGTTCTTATTTAGTAAGTGGAAAAATATTGAAAAGAATTAATTTTTTTTAATTGAAGATAAAATAATATGTTTTTATAGATGCTTAAAAATTTAAATTTTAAGTTAATTTCTACTGATAATTTCAAACACATAGTTTTAATTGGAAACCTGGGCCTTAAATAAACCAGAAGTTACACAACTCTTAGTGCAGTTAGGAATCAAAGGTTTAGAATGCTGGTGTTCTTGCTTCTCTTGCATTTCTCCAAACTTAAAAAAGACACAGGTCTGCTCCTGATGTGACCTTGGAACGGGAAGGGTCATCGAGATCAGCAAAATGGTGGAAATTGGTGGAAGGAGTCCCTTAATCAAAGCAAGAAAAGTGAAAAAAACACTATGTTTAGGACAGATAATGTGTTCTACCTAACTGCTTGTATGAGTGCTTTGGACTTAGTTGCTTTAAAAAATTTTTTTTTAATATGAAAAATTGTGATAAAAGTTTAGCAAAAATAAATTGTAATTATAAAAGTATCTCAGCATGAATTTTGTTGAATTATGTTACATATTTTGAAATTATATCAAGAGAACTTGGTGAATTAAAAAGTCCAGCAATGTGTGTTTTAAGTACTTTCTAAATTACAATAACCAAAATAGATTTGCATTATCCTTTGTAATTGTACTTCTGCCTCAAGTGGTAATTCCTCAGCACATACCATGCAATTTACAGTATGAATTTTGGGTACTAAAAATAACTCAAGACTCCTTTTGTGCTGTCATTTCATCTATTATTGAGATCTAATAATGCATGAGGTAGCAGTAGTTCTGCAAATGCAAGTACATGCTAAAAATAAATGCAAATACTGCAGGATTCATATATACATTTATCACCTAAGAAGGATCTGTTTATGGAAAATAAAGTATTATTTTAAATCTGTCTTCCATTACAGATGCACTTGCTTGTTTATTCTCATTAAAAGAATGGCGCCAAAGTGGTGGTTTTAGGGATCTGTGGAGGGATGGGTAGAACACAGTAACAAATCTTTTTTTGCCCCTCTGGCTTCTGCTGAATTTTGGAGAGCTAATGAGATAAAGTATGAAAGATGACTGTGATGCAGACCTGTGGAGAAAGCAGATTAAATTCAAATATACTAGTTTGTTCAGGAAAATTGCTCATAACACTCAGACATCCTTTTTTGCTTTTTAATGAGCTATGTTAATGCCAAGTCTGTGCAAGTCCACACTAAAGAGCTGTTGTTGGAAAAGGAAGAATGGGTCACCATTTGAATCTTTTCCATTACTTTATAAGCAATCATGAGCTCCTACTTTTGTGTCAAAATGTGGATGTGGGGGTCTGTCTGCATTGTTTTGCTTGTGAGGACTGTACATCTCTTCATTACTGGGAATGAAATGTTAAGAAAAATGTGAACGTATATACTGCAGTAAATTTCACTTTGGACAGCTTCCATTTTCTGCTTGACGTTTTTACAACATAGTCTTAAAATTTATTCTGACCTTTGGCATAGAAGCAAAATTGGTATGTGATTTTCATCTCTACCAGTGTTTTAGCAAGAGATTTATATTTGTGATCTGCACTCAGTGCTAAAAATAGAGAAGCACCTAAGTGTATGCCATCTTGGAAAGTTTTCTGGAATGGAAAATTTCACTTTTCAACTTAAAATTCTGTTCTTATTTGTTTTTCAGTATCCAGAGGCAAAATCTTACTCTAATCATGTCATTGTCCGAGTCTGTTCTTTTCTAACCTTGCTAGAATGGAAACCTGTTATGGGAGAGGGGTACATGTACTGTTATGTACATGTAGTTTTATTCTGTAACAGGCATATTCAGAAATATTAGGAGTATAAACAGACTGAAACCATGACATCAGTTATTTAACAAATCACTTTTTTCTTTCATAATACGATTAAGTTAAATGTGTTTATAATAATACAAATCTGTGGGATATTTCTTGAGGGAATATTTTTCTTTCCTTCTTTTCTTTCTCTTTCTGTCTAGATTTTCCATCATTTTTAGTTTCACTGACTTGCTCTGTAACAGTTATCATAGAAAATAATGTCTTAATAGAATTATGATTATACAGCAACATCAATCTTCTGCAAATATATATAACGAACAGATCCAGAGATGAAATATAATGGGTTTGGATGAGGAAATATCAAATCATCTTAGTTAGCCAGTATATAATTATGGCTAGTGTAGAGTAGTAGACCAATGTTTAAAGGTAAAGGAATATGTTTAAATTATGACAAAATTCTTACACATAAGTGGGATTCTCGAAGTTATCTTCTGTGGTGTTTTGTCTCCTGTTCATGGTCTGAAGATTTCTAAGAGTTGTTAGTATTACTTTTATCTCAAATGTATTTTTATCCTTTATGCTTTCTGTTCTGGGTAAGGATAATTAAACTACTCAGGTATATTAAATATTCTTACTATGTAATTTCCTTTATTATTGCTATGTATTACTTTTCTGTCTCTTAACAATGCAGATTAGGATGTGTTCTTTAAATTTTTTTAATTTGTATTTTTTCCCATCCATTTACAAATACATATTGTAAAATATATTTAGATCCATTGATGATAAAGTATTATACAAATACCATTGTTTTCAGATAATTTTAGAATGTTCCAATCAGAGTGAGTAAAAAATCTGCTTGTTATTTACAGGACCTCGTTATGCCATACAAATAGGTGAAAAAACGATAGATTACAATGAAGAGTTCCGTCTTTTTCTGTCAACAAGGAACCCAAATCCCTTCATTCCACCTGATGCTGCTTCTATTGTTACAGAAGTAAATTTTACCACAACAGCAAGTGGCTTAAGAGGACAGGTAGGCATTTAAAGTAAAACCAGTGTAAGTATAGTGAACATGCATAGCTGCATCCAGCATCTGGAACAAGCCCTATGGTGCAGTTTGTGTTAATGGTTATGGAGGTGTTTTCAAGCTCAAAAATATAAACAGTAAAATTTTTATGCACTTTGGAACCAAGGAGTGAGTCCACTGGAGAAAATGAAAATGTTCTCATTGACTTCAGTTGCAACAGATTAATTGCTGAGCCTTTTCTTTCTGTTCAAGATGCTTTTATGGTACCATGGAAACATTTCTGTTATAGCTCTCCAGTGTCCTACTTAGAGAGTAATGCTGGCATCATCAAGATACTTTGTGTACAGAAAAAATGTAGTGAAACCAAAACACTGTGTATTTTATTTCCTTTAAAATGCTAGTAGCTTTTGAGTTTTTCTCCATAATGTCTGGGAATCAAAATGTAGCATACAAATGGAAGAATGAAAAAAAAAAAGAAGAGAGATCAATTATGGAAAGAAAATCCCCTCCTTATTAGGTATGAAACATGTTTTTCTACACTAACAAGAGGCTTAGAATGAGATGTAGATAAGATGTTGATAAGTAAGATATCATTCAAAATGTGAAGCATAGACAACCCATATGGTTTTCCTCCTTCCTCTGGAGGTATGGAATTGGCATCATACTATGTATCCATGAAAACTGACCCCTCTTGAAGTGGAAATGCAGAAAAAGAAAAGCAGACTTTGTTTTTGTTTTCTCTGTTTTTAGCTTTTGGCTTTAACAATTCAGCATGAAAAGCCTGATTTGGAAGAGCAGAAGACAAAGCTGTTACAACAGGAAGAAGATAAGAAGATACAGTTAGCTAAACTTGAGGATTCTCTTTTGGAGGTAAAACAAATTTACTTCTTTAATATCTGTTAGACCAATAAGATGATCATCACATTATTGTGTGTTTGAATGAAGATGCTAGAAGTGTTGGAATAACGAGCTGTCAGGATTTTTGATTAGAAAAAATAAAGGTATTGTTTGCCTGGACCTGTTGTAAGAGTAGAGTAGATAAGAAAGTACTGTAGTATTTCAATACATTAAGCACTTTCATAGTTACATTTATTAATTTAGTCTAGATTTAGATTTAGTCTAGAATTAGATTTAGGCTAATTTAGGTTTATTAGAAATTTTAATAATTTTAACACACCAAGAAGAGAAAACTTTATTAAAAATTATACTATTTCATTTTGAAATTAGGAGTTTTGAAAAAAGCCACACTTTTAAGCCTGTGAATCATGTCAAATGACTCTTTCTCAAGTTGAGAAATGATCCTGTGTTGTGAAAAAAATGAAAAACTCCCACTACAAAATGGAAAGATTGCTGAGAGAGACATTTAAAATTTTAAACCTCTACAGTTGTTTCCTGTTGGCAATGAGGTGTAATATTCTTTACAGTTAACATTCCCTGTCTTGCATTTAAAATTAATGTTCTTAATTTTCAGTTCATCTTTTTATTTTATTGAAAGTACTTATGCTCAGAAACAGCTGTTCACCACTATAAAAAAGGTAGCTTCCAAGGAAGGATTGTTTTATTTTTTGTTTGTGTCTTGCCATGGATTTCACATAAATTATACTTCATGCTTGTAAGAATGGATCCTCAAATCCTGTCTTTCTGAAAGGACAGAGATGCAGGGACATTGACCTGGTCCCCTAAACCCCTCAGTCTGTAGCTAAATCACAGAAATTTGCAGTATTGAGTGCAATGGATTAGCAAAAAATAGTAGTTTTTGCAGATTAGGCTGGCTATTTATTACACTGGCCCGCAAGAGATCTGGAGAGGGACTTATCTTATTACAAGGACATGCCGTGACAGGACAAGGGAGGAATGGCTTTTAAACTGCAAGAGGGTGGGTTTAGATTAGATATTACAAGGAAATTTTCTGCTGGGAGGGTGGTATGGTACCAGTTCCTCTGGGAACAAGTTCCCTAGAGAACTTGCAGATGCTCCATTCCTGGAAGTGTTCAAGACCAGTTTGGATGGAATTTTGAGCAAGTTAGGTAGTGAGTGGCATCCCTGCCCATGGCAGGAGAGTTGGAACTAGCTGGTCCTGTCCAACCCAAACCATTTTATGATTCTCTTCTATGATTCTATGATTAATATCTCAGTTTTAGAATTTTGCACACAATTATTTGATGTGATTAGAATTTCCACGTTTACTGTCCCTATTGAACTCCCTATTAATTCTCAAAGACTAAGGTCAGCCCTTTTTTAAAACTCCAATGGGGCAGATTTCTCTTATAGAAAGAGGGAAACTTGCTGTCTAATAAGATTCCATGTCCAGATTTGACCATTTTAAAACCTTACTGTCTACCAGAAGCTGAGAGTTCAGAGATGCAACAAAACAAATTTCACTTTAGAACACACTTTTTATGGGATCTTGAAATTCAAAAATCTTCTTCATTTATCCGATCTGAATTATCAAGTACAAAACTTATGTTGATTCCTAAGATAATCTGAAACGAAAACCATCTGAGTAGTAGCAGCAAGGTTGATTTCAATTTTGGAATTCTTGTTAGTAAGTTATCCTGAAATCAGGATACTCTTTGACCCTGAAGAAGGAAACCTCAGGGATAGTGAAAATTAGCAGGTGCTGCTTGGACTTTGTCAACAAAGAAGTCAATGTTGGATGAGATCTAGCTAAATTTAAGTTAATCTTTAAGAAATATTGCCATTCTATCTGAAGTACTGTACTGATTTCCTTCTAAAGGCCTCGGAGTAAAGACATAGGTGCTGTCTCATAGCTCCCAGTATGATTCCTCACGGGTGAATTGGATCATCTGAAAAAGCAGGTGATCTTGTCCTAGACTTGTTTCAGGCAGAGAAGTAAGTGCATTCTACCACTCTAAATGGTGAATCTCTGCCTCCAGTTATTCTAAAATGCTGTCTTACAAGTGGTTGTTTAGAACTGATTTGACTGACAAGCAGCCAATTTTCTGTCTGACTAAAATAAATATATTGATGTGTATTTACTGAAGATTAATAAAAAACCTTAGATATAAGTGAACTATTCAAGCTTCTCTCACTTCTTAGAAGTGAAATTAATTGCTTAACTTAATGAGGAGAACTCAGGAAAAATGTGGGGCAATCTCAAAGATTTTGAAGTGATCTTTGATTATGAAACTTAAATTGTTGTAATGTGAATATTCATCTTGATTGGAAATGAGAACTAGATTGTATAGGAGATATTGGAATGCTTTTGAAGCAAAATGAATTTATGAATGACTGAGTACAGGGAGGTGTTACAAGTAGCCAACTTCAGTTTAAATGGGAAGTTAAACACAAGAAAGAAATGCCCTAATCTGTATTTATCATGGGGATTTTAGTGTCTAAGACTCTGATTGTAGAAATCATTCTCAAAAGCCTGCTGATAACCTGTATTTCAGAATATGGCACTCTGGATTTTTGGAGTATGTTCCTGAGCTGTGTTTTCCATACTTCTTTAAAAGTCGTCTCAGTTTTTGGAGTAACCACATTTTCTAGAATTCTTGAGATGCATTCAGTGATTCAGAAATACGTACAGATCGGAAAGATAGCTTCCAAAATGGTTACTTTACAGGATTTTTTTTTTTTAAATGTAACATAGATGACTTTCTTTTTCCAGACACTTGCCACGTCACAAGGCAATATACTAGAAAATAAGGATCTGATTGAATCTTTGAATCAAACTAAAGCAAGCAGTGCACTCATCCAAGAATCACTGGCTGAATCTTTCAGACTTCAGAGTTTCCTTGATAAGGTAGAAGAATATTTTAATCTTTAAAGTAGTGTTTTTCTCCTGCTAAAAATATTCATCTTCTGTCTAGAGAAGATACATACATCCACGGGTTTATAAGATGAGTAACATATTAAATTAGTTCTTTTTGAGTAAATTATATTTGAGATATGCAAGTACATGCAGTATTTTCAGTAATTAAAATGCTTTGTTTCCTATATGCTGAATAGTTACACAATTTAAAGTCTGCCAGTTTGAATTAAAGGAATTTTGGTGAGTAATGGGTTTTGACTTTATTTTTGCCATCCACTATTGCAAACATTATAGTTCATATGTTGTTTTGCTTAATATACCCCTTGCTATCGGAGAAGTTTAGGTCATTGGTGATGCTGTTCATCTGACATCCTCTTTTTGTGACAGATTGCAGAGTTTTCTTCTGTGTTCTATTTGTTTAGTTTAAAATTTCCCATTGAATTTTGGGGTGTGTTCTGTGAAAAAAGAAAGTTTAGGAACAGACCTTAGTGTCCTAGGGATTAATTTCCAACATGTTCTTCATAATTTAAAGGATTTTTTTGCTAAAAATGTTTTCTTCCAACTTTGAAATCTTGGTACAGTGTTGAAGTCTGGAGTGCTGATCCCTCAGTTTGAAGGTTTGGAAAGGATTTGGTTTTCTAAAGCAGTGGGAATCATAGGAATGTTTTCTTGGTGGGATGAGTAAATGTGTATGCAGTAATCAGTAGGTGGCAGTAATGCACCTGGGTTTTTTATGTGTGTGTTGTTTTTCTCCACAGGAGAGGGACGCCTATCTCCCTTTGGCTGAGACTGCTAGCAAAATGTACTTCATTATCTCCGACTTGTCCAAAATTAATAATATGTACCGCTTTAGCCTGGCGGCGTTCCTGCGGCTTTTCCAAAGGGCTCTGCAAAGCGAGCAGGTATTTGCTCTTCTCCTGAAGCTGCTAATACTGCAGAGGAATCCATCTGCTTTGATCCCTAGAATTTATTAGTCACTCTGGATATTTTTTTAAAAAAGCTTAGAATAACTGATGATGAAGTGTATAATAATTAGTGATGCTGACCTGTTGTGCTTTAGATGTTCAGAATACAGTCAGTGGACTTTTAAATTATGTTGTATATAAATCACAGAATTTCTCTATCATCTCAAAAGCCAAGTAACTCTTTCTGATTTCAGGTTTGTTCTTTCTCTACAGTGAATTAGGAAAACAAAGGCTGATTATAACTTTACTGAAGGCTTTATTTAAATAAATTAATTATTTAAAATACTAATAAAGCTAATTTTATCAACAAGGGGTAGAATAAGAAAATACCTATAATTCTACATGATTCATTTACCCGAAGGAAGGTCATAACTTTATCTACTTTTTTTACGGTTTGTAAGCATGCCTCTAGCCTGTCCTGTTTAAAAATGTAATTTTTATTCTTCTGTATTCTTAGGGCAGTATATTCTTATTGAAGCAAAGAATGGATTTATCCCTTGTTGCCTCACTCTTTAGATCTAAATACCCGCGCTGAGTAATAGTGCATTTTCTTTTTATTAAGCATCTCCAAAATTCTTAGCATTTCTTTTTGTTTCTACTTAGAAAGTCATTCACCAGCCTTTCATCATGTTTCCTTTGGATTCCCCTTTATTCTGGCATCTGTGATTACAACTCTCCTTCAGCTCCAGTCATTACTGGGAACACAGTTCTATGTGAACTGGCCTTCTTTGAAGTTCCTATTACTTCTTTTCCAAACATGATGTTTTAACTTCTTGTTCTCACTCTCACACTCCTTCATAATTTTTTTTCTTCCTGCCCGTAATGTTACTTATTTAAAGCTCAACTTTTGGCTTTGCCTTTATTGATTGCTTTCTTTTTTCCTTCTCCTCTATCCAGTTCTTCAAGTGATCTATTAGACATGGGAAAGGTATTAGGCAAATCAGTTGCCCCAGTGCCCTTATTAAACTCATCTCTTCAAATTCCAGCATGGTAGAAAGGAACTCATACTACCTCTAACACACTCCCTACCCCCTGGTCCTTTTCTGCTTGTGTCCTGTCTTTCAAACTTTTTCCTGTTAGAATTAGTCTTTCAATCTATGAGCTTTGAAGAACAGTGTACACTTACTATTTTCTCCAATGTTCATTTCCGTTGGGCCAAATTTGACCAGAAGTTTAATAACTACAGTTAAGATCAACATATTTTTTAGTAGTATTAAATGCAGTAATTCAGTAAATAAGTAGTAAGTAATTTTTATCAAGTGAAAATGAAGAGATTTCAATTATATTAATGTTAGGAGAAGAAAATATACTCTCATTCTCAATGTATTTCACTTTATCCACAAAGTTGTATCATGTTCATAGTCAAAATATTCAATGCCAAAATATTTATTTCTTAATACTTCAGCATGAATTTCCCATTTAATCATTGATAGCTGCAGATTTAATATGTTTTTAGAACTAGTGTCACATAGAGTCCAGATTATTTGTGTCATTTTGCTGAAATTTATAAAGTACCTGAAAAGTTTTTTACTTCCACAGGAATTTTTGAAATCTGAACTTTCTTTTTTAGGATTCAGGTGATACTGAGGAAAGAATCAAGTTGCTTATTGGTTCATTGAAACATACAGTGTATGAATACGTTTGTCGTTGTTTGTTTAAGGTAAGATTGTATTTTTTTTTCGCTTTTATACAGTGTATAAACAGGGTTTGAAAGTATTCTTTCAAGCTTTCACTTGATCTACTTCAAATAAGCAATATTGTGTAATGGATGTTAATTATCAATAATTAACATGCAAAATGCAGACTTAAAATCAGTGTATGGCCAAATTAATATTGCTGATGCACATTTCTCCACAGAGCTCTACCTCTCTGCCTCATTCTGGTTTCACAGTCAGTCATGGGTTTCGCAGTCTTCTGGGCACTCGTTTTGCAATCGCTCTTATTTCTTTCATTCCTAAATATAAGGTTTCATGTGATTCTTTGGGAGGTTTCGTATTTTGGTTTGGGTTTTTTTAAAAGGAAACAAAAGTGGATTTGTTAGGTTGATGTTTGTACTTGGTTATCTTGAAGTTTTCTTCCAACTTAGATGATTCTGTATTTCTAAAAGTCTTACATTGTGATATTCTCCTTTTTCTTTTCACAGCCTGTCCTAAATGTCTACCTGCTACCTTGTTTGTTCTTCCTCCAAAAAATGTTCTTAGTGTATTTCTTCTTTATTTCAGTCAGGGGTCTTTTCACTTCTTACTTTCTTACTGAAAACTCAGGGAAGCTCTGCCTTTCATTTTCAGTTTTAATTTTACTTTCATGTGAAGCTATTTCACATAACAAGAGGGGTTTGTCTCACAGCTGGTACAAGTTCATACCCTTTGAAGCATGTTGGAATCAAGAAGAATGGTTTTGTCTGTCTGTGGTTATTATTTATGTGTATGTAGGCTTCAGGAATGCTGCTAAATGAGGTGGTGCCAAGAAATTTACCTTAAGCACTCGAACTGGCCTATCTTTCCTCTTTAATTTGTCAAAGCAGGTTTGGTCTGGGCCGCTTAGTGTTCTTCCAAACAATTCTCATTCAAATTTTGGATACTAGATCATCCAAGGAGCATCCTAATATGCAGTTGTGATATGGATTTGCTTGCAGACCTTGTCTGAGAAGATGAAAAATTTAAATGGTGTGGTTTATTCTCAATATCATATGATGTTTATGTTTATCAATAAAATGAGAACCTCAATGCTTTGCAAAACTTGATTCTAATTCCTACTAGGGGCCTCTTTGCCCTCCACTCCACAACCCACTTTGAGTTAGTTTTTGTCTCTAACTTGCAAAGGTATGTAGCAATTTTGCATTAGGATATATGTCACTAAATCATTACTGTGGAATTGGAGGTGTTTTTTTAAAGAAATGCTACTTATACAAAAGAACCAGAAATACGATTTTTCCTGAGTATATAAATACATTTGTACTGTTTTTATTTCAGGCTGATCAGCTGATGTTTGCTCTACATTTTGTACGAGGAATGCACCCTGAGCTTTTTCAAGAGAATGTAAGTGCTACAGAAGAAAATCCCCAAGTATTTTACTCAAACTTAATAAGAAGAGTAAATAAGTTGATAAAAAGTTTCTGTCGGTAAGTGCAGGACTTAGTTGTAGTTGTCTGTAATGAAGTCAGATTAATCCTATGAAGTCTGCCTGCAGTGAAACAGTATGCATAATTGACTTAATACTTGTGGCTGATTATCTTGAATCAAGACACATTTAATTTATCTAAAGTACCTTCACAGAATGGAGAGACAAAACTAGTTTCTATACTAGAAGCTGGAGACCAGAAGGGACATCAAATGATAGCAGATGTCAGTTCAATAGAGGAGAGTCCATTTAGAGGTAAAGGTAAAAATGAGATAATACATTTGAAGGAAGTAATGGAACTTGATTATATGAAAGATGTGAGCTTAAGGTACAAGGTTCAAAAAAGTTGGTTGGAATCCTCTGATGAAGGAGTAGTTTAATTATAGACATATGGATTGACAAAGTGAAATCCCAGTCTTTCAGCAATGATGTGGCCTCATAAAAATAACTCACCCTGTTAGCAGAAGTATATCCTGGCTGCTCTTCATTTTCCAAAGTTCCTTATTTCATATTTATTATTTTATTTGAGCTTCTGAAAATACCTTGCTTTATCTTTCTTGAGTTTCTAAAGTCATGAAGGCAGCAACCTGCAAACAGTTTTCTGACTAAATTAAATCCTGACTTCTTAAGTGTTTGTGAAGTACAGCCCTATGTGTTGGTTTCTATTGTTTAGCATGCATTTCCACCAGCTAAGATTAGAGCTCTTAGACAGCTTAACCTAGGTTATATGTAATGCATATTTCTACAGTATCTGAATACTCAAGAGAGAAAACATGCAAATAATATCTATATTTGTTTTTACTTCTCTGAAAGGTGGAAGTTATTTTCATTAACTTGTTCAGAGAAGAGTGCTTGTACAAAATATTTAGTGAAGAAAATGAAGCTGAAGTGGTCATTCTCTTAAAATGATTTCTTCTAAAGCTTTTAATGTGATGAGTCTAGGCGTTGCTTAATATGCTGCTAGAGGATTTAGTATTCTAAGTCCCTGTCCCAAAAGTGTTGAACCTTGTGCACTTAAATATTTTTTTTGCATAGTGATATGAAATTTATAGTACAACTTCAACAATATGCTATAGATTGCCTTGGTTCTTAGAAGGGACATTATCTTTCTAAATCAATATGTATAGATTTTTCTGAGGTAGTTTTATATTCTCTATATATTTTACTTCTTCTTTTCTTCATAACAATATTGCACAAAACAAAAAATACTCCATGCATTTTTGTGTGCACAAGCATTTTCTTTGTAACTGAGGGATGAGCATCAGTTTGTAACTGAAACAGGGAGTTGTTTCAAGACTCAGTGAGACTGATGGGTACAAAAAACTGTGCTGGGGTTTGTATCAGCAGTATTACTCTTATTCAGTTACTATTAAATTTCTAATGTTTCTATTGTCTTTAATAAAAAATATCATAGAATATAGATATTAATGATGCAAAATTGCAGTACTTAGGAAGAATTTTTGGTGTTTCTTGCCACCTTCAAATACAGGATTACGTAATTTCTGGTAGTTTTAAATGCTTGTCAAATCTGTTTTAAAACAATTTAAAATTGTCTTCCTGGATATATATACAAGGCTTCAAAGTTTTACTCATACATAAATTCAGTCATACTTTCTACAGTTACCTGTTCTGTGGGGGTGCTGCTGCCCCACCAGGCAGGATGTGTGTCCTTGCCAGCCACATTTGGTGCTCCTGGTAGTCTGTAGTGGGCAGTCTGGGTAGGAGCTGTGGCTGCTGAGAAAGTGCAGAACTTCCCCTTTGTTTCTTTTTCTTATAAAGCACTGCAGCCACTTAGCTTGGATTCTGCAAAAGGAATTACATTCTGGTAGCATCACCTAGCATTTAAAAAATGTCTGGGAACTCTTTCAGACTCTAGCATTTAATTTGTTTATTCCTGCTCTGCCTACATGCTACTACATATTAATCTTTGTTCTTAAAGTCTCGTGACTTATCTGAGTTGTTAATTTATTCCCTCAGGAATGGGAGACTTTTACAGGTGTGATCATTGGAGACACCATCAGAAAATCAGTAAGCTACATTAATTTTCATATTTTGAAATAAGGAACATTAATCCTGAAAAGTTAAAATTTTATTCTTACTATGTTGTTTAATTAATTGTATTTATACATCAAAGAAAATAGTAACTTTTCACATAGTAATATGAAAATATAAATTTATTAAAATTTTTTTGAACATGGCAAGTAGTTTTTTGATTTTAATAACTTTTTGCCTTTGTTGTGTATTTTCTTTTGTTTTTTCTGTTACCAGGATGACTATTTGAAATTGCATGTTTGAGGAGGTTTTCAGCCCTCTTCTGTAACTAAAATCAGTGTTTCTGAATCCCTCCTTCTCCCAGAGTCGTGTATGAGTTGTACTTTTTGTATGGATTAATGAAATTGTCCACACACTTTGCTAGCTCTGAGTTGCTTTTTTCCTCAATATCAAGGGTTCTACATCTGGTGATGTATTTACATGTTTTCCTATGTAACTGAGCAAGCTTGTGAAGCTTTCTTCGTATGCCTGACCAAGCATGCTGTAGTTTACTAAGTGTCTTTCAGTTCTATTAAATCTGTATACTAGTAACATAACATTCCAGTAGAAAAGGGTAGAGAAAAAACCTAGGATTTCCATAATCTTGCCCATTATAGCCCTTCTTTGAGCCAAATATTTTGGCAGAGGTTTTGAAAGATGTCTTTAGGAGCACAATCAGGAATAATGAACTCAGTCTTTGCCTTCTGTTTTGCTTTTCTGCTCTTTTCCTCTTTCAGGATCAGGTGCATTTTTCATCATTCATGATTGGTTTTAACCTATAGCCTTGTTTAAATATCTGTCAGGGTATCTTTGAGTGGTACAAGACAATACCCTGTGCGAGTACCTTGATTTTAGAATATTCATGAGAGCAACTGTGTTCCCATGCATGCTGGTAGAAGTGGCAAGTAATTTAAAATATAGTGTATTACTCAGGTTTTCTCAGGCAGCTGGTTGCTAAAATGATCCTTGAAATCCAGTTTCTCTAGCCATTAGATGGCTCAACTACAGGCTTTGCATTTCAGTGTGACTGCAGAAGTCCCCCTTCATCTCTCTGGAGTCACTGTAATTCAATTAAATGTCTCTGAACTGAGTGGTTGTCAAGTACGTCTTGCTGTAGGGCATTTTCAAGGAATGTGAGATCTGACTGTATAATGGAATTTAATACCAGTCTTATCTCTGCCCCACCTAAGGCACAGTCTATAGGTTTTGGAAAGATTGTGTGTGTGTGTCTTTCAGCCCAAATAGAATGTATACTGCAGACCCACGTCAAATTCATTCGTACAATCACTTCCAAATTTCCTAATTTTGTTCTTTCTCAGACTTTGTAACTCATGGCTGAGATACCCTTTCACAAGAAAGCTTCTGTTTTTCTCTGCTGAGCATTTAAGATTACTCTTGAAGTTGCTCACTCCTTGAGAGATCCAAAAACATTTCCATGGAGAGACTCATCAGGCTGTTTAACGTGTACTGTAACATCTTTTAATAACAGATAATATAGTGAATACAGAAATACCACTGGAGCTTAAGCAGTGTTGTTCATCCTTCAACCTTCCTCCATGCGAAACATCTAAAGAACAGAAAAATAGAACTGTGGCCAAATTACCAGTGCAGAGATGTTCAGAAGTGGTGTTTTGCCCTTTGTGTGATGAACCATCTTTGTGATTGCAATTATGTGCAATGGAGTTGTTTTTTTTAAAGTCAGTTTCTCAGAGTGCCTATGCAGATAGCCAATCATTTGTGTCACTTGTTTTTAGTAAAAAATTACTTAGGATTGAGTTCATCATAAGGATACTCTAAGTGGGTAAAGTATTTTCAGGCTCAAGTAGCTGAGCAAGTGTTAACATGAACAGTATGTCTCATATTGAAGTATTTTGGCAGCTTTTTTGATATGCCATTTATGAACTTAGCAGAAGACCACAGAAGGATTTGTGTTGTGAATGTTTTTATTAAAAAACACAAGTTTCACCAACTTATTACTGTATGTAGTGTTTAATAAAAATTTGTGTAACTTACATGTGTGACGTAATTTGCTTCCATAAGGATTCACAAAGAAGTGCTCGTGACCAAGTTCCCTCTTGGATAGAACAGGACCGAGTCTGGGCAGTAGCATCTTTGAAGGTATACATCATGTGGTCTGTTGAATTTAAGTTTAAAGAACTTTGGTTTTGGCAGATACCAATTTGGACTTGAATACTCAGATATGTATTTGTCAGATCAAAAGATTTTGTTGTTTTAAGCTGTTTAGCTTTCAGAAAACATGACCTAAAATATAGTCAACTAAAAAACCAAGGGTGTTTGTTTTTATTTTAATCTCATTTTTCTAAGCCTTTTTCATCTACAATGAATTTCAATGCATGTGAGTGAACTTGTCATCTTACTGAGATTAGAAAATACTGTAAATCTATCCAATTTTAAATCTACAATTTTTATAGCTAGGAAGATGGAAGAAAAATTGCAAACAGTATTTAGTTGTAGATTTCACTTATGTAATGACTTTCACAAATCACTTCATAGTGTATTAAAAGCCTTAAACTGTTAATTCAGGAATTAATATTCTCCTCATCAGATTTCTCTGTACATATTTATAGGGGTTTCAGAGTTTGTGATTGCTCAGACTGAACTAAAACAAAAACTCTTTCTTGCATTGGTTCCTCTTACCACAGTTAATGTTGAAGTCCTCTGACCCTGAATGGAACTAAAGGAAAATACGAGTCCTGAAATTGTGTCTTAGCCTCTTCTCTTCCTGCATGTAGCTCAGCAGCAAGGAAAAAAACCTTGACTGCTCTTTGGCAAGGACTTTTTTTTGCTAAACCCAGAGTTCACTATTTAATTTTTCTTCAACCAGGAATCAGGAACAATCACAGTAATAGTGTGGCAAGCATAATAGCCAGAGGTTTAAACAAACAAACATACAGAAATCGAGTAACTGAGTGAATCAGTAGCATGCACTGATAGCAAACCATTACTGATAGCAGATACCAGATCATTAGAGGAAAGGACTTAAAGCCCTATGTTTAAAATCAAAGGACCTTAAGGTTTAAAACTAAAATTGTAGTGCAAATACAAATTTAGTCTTTTCAGGGAATAGGTAAACAAGTGGTTAATTTTAAAATGTACTCTTTTCTTCCCTAACTCCAAGGATAAAATAGAATTTTGTGATTTGCACAGTAGTGGTCATAGTGATACTTGGAAATAAATTCAAACATACAATGTCCAAATGGCTATTCTTCTTTACAGTCAAATCTATACTATTTCTTTTGTAGGTTTCTCTCCCAGGTCTCTATCAGACACTTGGCTTTGAAGATGAAAGTCTGTGGCGCACTTTTTCTCAGAGCTCTATATGTGAACAAGACTTTCCATCTCCTGTTGTAAAAAGAATTTCCTTGTTTCAGCAGGTAATCTTTCCATTCATCATAATAATTATGAGTCCATCAGTGAAAGTAAATTTTACATCCAGGCCTGGTTGAATTATATGCATTATCTACACTGTCTTACTTTTTAACTCGTTTTTTTAATCTAAGAATTACGTATTTTTTTACTACAGTGCATATTATTTCTCTGTTATCTGAGTCTTCTTAGTGTTGATATAATAACTGCAACTGAGTATACCCTTCTAAGGTAACAAGTTCTTTAGAAATACACACAGAATTAATTTTATGAATAAGTATTAAAATTCTTTCATGATTGCTTTGTTACTGCTGGATGTGTCAGCTTGTTGAGCATCTTACTTCATCACTGAATGTGCAAACTCACACCTCTGACACAAAATGCAGTAACAGCCTCTGCCTTCTATAGAACAGAAGTCATGAAAAATTACTTCTGAAAACCTAGTGATAAAGAATGCACTAAGAATATGGCAAAGGCAAATTCCTTCCTCAACCTGAGGATCCTTTTTCACTGGAAGAGAAAAATATAATCACTTTCTTGTTTATGGAAAAAAATATGTTGTTACTTACTTTCAAATGATGCTGTGATTTTTCTTTTGAAGTTACTTTACATGAAAACATCCAGAGAAAGGATGGGGTATTAGACAATGTAGTTTCATATTGATTGGCTCTTAGCTACTGTCTATTTGGAGTTTCTTGTGGAGGAGGAAAATTTCTGAAATAGCATGCATGGAATTTAGGAACAAACCATTTTAGAAAGTGATTTTTGAGTCATATTTGTTTCAATGAAGAGCACTTCTTATGTGTACAGTGTGCTGTCAGAAAATGTTTGCATTTATGGGAAAGTAAATCTGGAATGATCAGTGCATCTTGTTTCTTGTAGAGAAAGTATTAAGAATGTTTCTGTTTATGATATATATTGAAACTACATTGTTAGATTGAAGTGCCACTGATAAGTCAATTTGAACTGAAACCAGAAATGTTACTATTCCAAGTAGGACATTGCTGCCTATATAGGTGCATAGAATTTAGATACTAGGATAAAGCTAAGTGTACTTTCTGTCATTCTAGCTACCCACAAAGCTACTTCTCTTCTAAAACATTGTAGAAAAGTTTGTAACTTATAAGTAGACATTAGGTATAAATCTATCTTCTGATTCTATTGATAGAACAAACTACTTAAAAAAGAACAATTTTGTAAGTTACCTTGTAAAGGAATTATAAGATAGCTCTATATATTCAGAGAAAATAACTTTGTTCTGAAGATAAATTCAAAGAATTCATCCTTCTTAAAAGGGTGTTGCATTTTAAATTGTCACTATATATTTCTATCAACTCATCTCCCCTGAATATATTTTATTTTAAGGTACTTGTGGTTCAGGCTGTCAGACCAGACAGACTACAGAGTGCCATGGCTCTTTTTGCATGTAAAACCCTAGGTAAGTTAATTTTTCAATAGGGTATTTCTGCACAACAATTAAATATCTTTTTTTGTCCTGTGTTTCTCTTTTATATTATAGTTCTTATGGAATCCCCAAGTTTTAGCATATGAAAATATGCTGTAAATGGGTTTGCTGATTTTGTTCTTGTAAAATATTCTTTAAAGTGCTTTTAAAATGGTTTAGCTTATTCTGCACAATGACTGAAAATATAATAAAAAGGTCTGTCAAATTCTTTTATTAATTCTGGGGCACTGGAGTAATTACGAAAATAAGATAACTGGTTTTCTCTAAGTTTTACAGTGTAGCACTCTCCTTAAGACTCAGATTTTCCATAAATATTCTTTTATGTCATTTAACATTTAAAGACCGTTAGGTTTGAGATTTTATAAATGGAGTCTCAAAAGATTATTTAATTAATATCAGTAATTTTTGTCAAACTCTTGGTCTGTAATACCTTTTACTATCTGTTTAAAAACACACATGATTTAGAATGGTTCGATGCTACGGTTGTCTGTTCATTATAATTAGTCAGTTTCCTCTCTCAAGTCTATTATATACAAAATTTGAAACCTATATGCCAAATAATCTTAATATTGCAGTACAGCACACAAAACCCTTCCTTCAGTTTTTAGCAGTCTTGAGTGTCTCATCGGGGTGGACACTGTAAGTTTTAAGAGTCACTTAATCTTACTCCCTTATGATGTCTGTGGACATTATTTGTTGCTCAAAATTGGCTCTGTATCTGCCACCCAGACTGGGATTTTCAGCATTAAGGTATAGCTTCTCTGCCAAACATTGTTATTAAATAGAAACCATTTTGGTCATGGTGACATGGCCCATGCTGACAATGTCCTTGCCTGCTGGGCTCAAATGACAGGAGTGATCTGCAGTGCGTGTGGCTCAAAAACCAGCAGAGACCGAAATGCAGAGTAAATTCATTTGCTTGCTTACTGTCTTCCAAATCTTAATGTATTACATAAATTATTTGTGATGGGACCAGTTCTTTGGAGGAAAGCTGCACAGGGGAATGTTTTTGGTGAATGAAGCTACAGCCTCACCAAAGAAGGCAGAATACCATTGACTCCATTTGGATTTTCAAAACCAGTAAATCATCCACAAATCATCCACAGATTTTTCATGCATGTCAATGAGATCCTGACTTGGACTTTCTAACCAATAAAAAATGTCATGCTTGTATGAATATTTTTTCACAGTTTTTTTCTGCCATGCCTTTTTCAGCATCCTTGCTCTGAAACAACTTAAACAAACTGTTTCACATAGTTCTAAAGGAAGCCATTAAGTTTCCAATCTCATTTGGCTGCTTCCCTGTGGGAAAAAAGGAATCCCAAAAGAGCTGTAATATCCTAAAAGAAAGCCTTTCAGTTCTGTTTTATCCAGATGGTTTTTTTCCTCACTTTTTACCTATATTTTGAAATTTGTGGATGAAGAGGGAGTAATTTCTTTTGAATATACAGTTCATAAGAATTTTCTACTAATGTATTTTGTAACACCTGAAGTATGCTTATTTCTTTATTTTACGTGCTATACAGAAATGCAGCATGTTAACAGCCTTTCAGTGCTTAAAGGGGCCCACAAGAAAACTTGAGGTAACAGGACAAGGGGGGAACAACTTCAAACTGAAAGAGAGTAGATTTAGATTAGATATTAGGATGAAATTCTTGCCTGTGAGAGTAGTGAGGCACTGGATCAGATTACCCAGAGAAATTGTGGATGCCCCATGCCTGGAAGTGTTCAAGGCCAGGCCAGATAGGGCTCTGAGCAACTTGTTCTAGTGGAAAGTGCCCCTGCCCATGGTGGGGATTGGAACTAGATGATCTTTGAGGTCCCAATACAAACTGTTCCATGATTCTATGGTACAAATTATATAGCATTGTTCTGTGTGCAACATACAATAGCTCAAGTCTGGAAACAGACTGGGTCCTCAAGGAAGTGTGTATTGCATCTTTTAGTAGTTGTGGCATAGATGTCACTGATTTGGGCTCTTCTGTCTTACTGTATGTTGTGATTTCCTGTTGCACTCAATGCTTCACTGGTTAAATGCCGGTCTAAAGATGCATGAAAATATGTGGTTAACACTATTTAATTTATGGGCTTATGTATAAATACCTTGCCTACACTAGGTCAACATTCTAGACATTTAAGTTGTACATTAAAACAAATGATGTAAGGAATCATAGTACCAAGAACCATTTCAACCATATAAGTTGAAGAATTAAGTCTCTAAAGGCAGTAAGGAGAGAGGTTCTGGATGTGGACATACACATTGCAATTAGTTTTAGCAAACAGCATAACTTTTCATTCTACTCCTCTCTTTTTGTATGTTTTCCTCAAGACTACACTCTAACTAAAGACTGCAGTTTGTCAAGTTGGAAATCCAAAAATACTTTTCCTCTCAATATGGGTGCTTTATACCTACCTGCATATTGTAAGGATATTTTCTTAATTTTAAAACCAGTTTTATGGTGGCTGCTGAACAGAACTCTTGACAGCCAGATGAACTCTAAAGTGGATAATGACGGACTCCATAATGTGTAGTCACTTTATTTCCATAATAATTCTAATTCTAATTATAGGAATAAAAGAATTATCTCCATCCCCTCTGAATATGAAACGTCTGTATAAAGAGACACTGGAAATTGAGCCCATCTTGATAATAATTTCTCCTGGTGCTGATCCTTCTCAAGAATTACAGGAACTTGCCAGTGTTGAAAGAAATGCTGAGTGCTACCATCAGGTCAGTCTTAGATAAGTGTAGTGATTAAAAACCACAACATATAAAATTTTGCTATAGTAATACCTGTTTTACTTCGTTTTCCAAAGAAGTTAGTAAGTAAAATCATAGTTTGGTGTCTGTGGTGTTTTGTTGTTCCCACCTGTCTTGACACTAACTTCTCATTCCATTGGGAAAATGGGCTGGAGAAGAGACACACAGTGCTCACAGAAGCAGAATCCAAACAAGAGATATTCCTGCCTCCACTGTGGAGAAGTAAAATTGAGAAGATGGATGGAAATGAACAAAGGAGGCTGAGAATTTTTATACATGCTGCAGCATTATCTTTTTTAGCGTGGAGTAATTGAAACAAACAAAACCCACTAAAAACTAGACTTCATCATTTCCTCTGCTTTTAGGATTTTGCACATTTCTTTCTTCAACAGAAAACATAAATTTGGTGTTCACTGTTTGTGAATACTTAGGTATTTTGTGAAATTCCGTAAAATATTTTGAGAATTTTTACATCCTGGAAGGTTCCCAAGAATCCCCTGGACAAAGCCATTAGCTCCTTATTTAATCTTTCACACCTGGCCCTACTTTGAGCAGGAGATTGACTAGATACCTTCCAAGATCCATTCCAATTCAAATTATTATGTGAATCAAGTGGTTTCCCAATATTCCAAATACACTGTACCAATACGCTTTATAACTTTCTGAAAAATATTATTTCCTTCTGTCATTTGACATATTAAGGGGAGGGAAGTTGTTATCTAGCTGATCACTGGTTAACATAGAAATGGAAAATGTCTAGTTTAATGTTCTTTTAAATAGTCCTTGAAATTGTTCCTTTCCTGGAACATAAACTGATACAATATATTTTTCCCATCAAACCATAAATATTTAGATCCTACTGCTATTTTATCTAGCTGTGAACATTGCAGAACGCATATTTCTTACTCTGCCGCATAGATTTTCATGTTTATCTCTAAATATCCTTTACATGTTGGACTTCCAAATGTAGTGTAGTATGGTATTCAATTAAGGATCAGGACTCAAAGCTAAATCATCTGGAAGTTGTTATACTAATGAGAATATTTTTTGGTTTTTTTTTTCTACACTTTCTCATGTAATTTGAATAGGACATAAAAGATAGGTTTTTCTTCTCTGTGGATGTATTTCTCACATGGATAAAGAACAGAGTGCTAAGTTTGTGCCATCTGCTATTGTTGGTGACTTTCAGTTGTCTTCTTTTGTCTGTTTTCAGTTATTTTAGGATGTTATGGTCAGTTCTTCTTAGTCAGAGAATCCTAATGCCAAGACAAGACTTTTCACATTGGCTAAGACCTCTTTATTTTGAACTTTGTTTGGTTCAGGGTTTTTTGTTATGTGTATCTTCTAAATAAATTTTAAGGTAGAATTAATATGTACTATAAAAAGTGGAGAAAGGAGTATATGTTAAACTATTCATATATCCCAGCTGAAAAGAGAGTGGCCTTAGTTTTTCATTCATTCATCTTAATATAAAATAGAGTATTTCTCTTCAAAGGAAGTACTCCTTAGTTCCAGCCAAAAGAAACTTAGTTCTCATTTATCTCTTATTTTTGCAGTTCTGCAGTAATGCGGTTTAGTCATTGATATTTAAATTACTTTTTGACTTCCCAGGGAATATGATCACAGTCACCAAATGATGTATGGTTTTTTCCATTTAAAGACTAGGTAATGTTGTTTGTACAGAAACTGACTAGATAAGTTGCAAAGAAAAATTCGTTTTCCATAATCTTTTCCTTACCTTAGTAACAAAACACATTAGAGGAAATTCTGGTTATCTTTAGCACTCTTTTTTTTAATGTATGTATCCTAAGTTGAAAACACGATTTTGAATTTAACTGTTGAAGAAGGTATGAGAGATTCTTGATACTACTGTGTCTGCCATTTCAGATTGCCATGGGCCAGGGCCAAGCTGACCTGGCTATTCAAACTTTAAGAGAATGTGCTCAGAATGGAGAGTGGCTGTGTTTGAAGAACCTGCATCTTGTTACATCTTGGCTTCCTGTGTTGGAGAAGGTGAGGGTAAATAGAGAATACGGGATACAGGAAACTTGACAAAATTAGTATGCAGCATTTCTGAGGCATTTCAGGCATTTCCGTGGTGATGTTTAAAACTGCAGTTTAAAAATACACTTTTGTGGTTTTCTCAGTCATGAATATGGTGAACTGCTTCAGATCTAAGCAGCTCCCTTCTTTATGTGAGTGCTTTAAATTTCATACAAGGTAGAGTATTTCTACCACAATGAGTGAGCAAATTAGCGAGTTCCAGTTAGGACTTACGGTATTTTATGGGATACTGCCCCTGTTTTTTCATGAACTATGAATCTATGTATGCTTGAATTTATTATTCTTCCCCCCTTAGTTCTAGGACTTTCTTTTTAGTATATCTTCTTTTCTGAAATGCAGACTCAGACTCAGTCACTAGGATGTTTTTGCTAGTTTGAAATTAAAATGTCTCTTATTTTATAGAAACACACACTTATGGCATATAAAATCACTAACTTGCTAACCAAAACTGATTTCATATTATATACTTTTCATGTACATCACCATGAAATTGTCAAAACAAATAAAGTCAGAAGAAAATCATGGAATTCCTTCAACAGTTACTACAGTCTTAATTTTCCAGTTTTCAATGATTTTTGTAAAGCATAGTCCATGAACGTGAGCTTGGAGTCTGTCATCTCTCTAGCAGTAATCATGTGGCATGTACCTTCAGCATTCCTATAATCCATTCTGAAAAAGTAGAAAGGCAAAGCAAGATAACACTGATGTGTGTCATGTAGTCTGAACAAGACAGTCAACAGTAATGAAATGTTTGTAAGCTCCTTGCTGAATACAAAATTTCAGATTGTGTAAGTATTAAAATATGGATATGTGTCAGGAGGGTCTTACTCTTTCCACACAAACATCATGCTGAATATGTTAAACTTCTTGCTGAATTTAATATAGACTAAGATTTGCTGATGTTTGACTCTACACATCCCCTTGCCTGTTTTGCATACCATTAGCAAGTGTGAGGCTGTGTAATTCTTACATTTGAACATCCTCTCAAGAGACTGCTGCATATTCATAAGTCAGTTCCATCCAGGTAAAGAATTTCAGTTCTCACAGTCTTTGAATGTGGACCCAAGTGTACCACAGTGAGGTAGATTGAAAACTGGCCTAATTGTGTTACTCAAAGGGTTGCTTTCAGCATGAAAAAATCCAGTTGGAGGCCAGTCATCAGTGTTGTGCTCTAGGCTTGATATTGTGGCCAACATAATTTTACATCCTAATTAATGAGGTGAATAATGGAACAAAGTGCATCCTCAGCAAGCAGAGGTGATAAAAAAAACTGAGGGAAATGATTGATGTAACAGATGAATGTGCTTTCATTCAAAAGGACCTTGATAGACTGGAGAAGTAGGTGGACAAGAACCTTGTGAAGTTCAGGAAAGGGAAATGGCAAATGCTTCCCATGAGAAGGATTAATTCCAGCCACCCAAACAGTCTGGGGACAAAGTGGCTTGGCAGAAAAGATCTGAGAGTCCTGGTGGGTAAGAAGGGGACCATGAGCCAGCAAAGTGACTTTGCAGTGAAGACCACTGGCATCCTGGGCTGTTTTAGGCAAGTGTTGTCAGCAGGTGGAGGGAGGTTGTCCTTCCCTCTACTCAGCACTGGTGAGATGCCCTGGAGTTGTGTGTCCACTCCTTGGCTAGCCAATGCAAGAGAGACATGGGCTTACTGGAACCAGTTCAGTAAAGGGCTGCAAAGGTGATGAAGGAACTGGGGCATGTATCATACAAAGAGAAACTGAGAGAACTGGGACTGTTCAGCCTGGGAAAGAGAAGCCTCAGTTGGAATGTTGGCATTTTGTGTATTGGCTAGTGGGAAAGAGTAATGGAGACTGAGTCAGACCCTTTTCAGAGGCCATGGGCATAAGCTAAAATACAGCAAATACTATTTAAATATATGATAAAACTTGCTTTAGTGTGAGGGTGGTCAAAGACTGGAACAGGTTGCCCAGAGAAGCTGCGGAGTCTCCATCCTTGGAGATACTGAAAACCTGACTGACTACAGGTCTGGGCAACTTGTATCCAGCTCTGCTTTGAGCACAGAGTTGGACTAGGCAGTCTCTGGTGGTTCCTTCCAAGTTTCACAATTCCATTACACTATGTACCACTTAGAGTTGTCACTTTGGTTAAATAGCTGAACAAGTAATGGTTTTTCAGATTTTTTTCTTTACTAAAAAGACCGAAAAAATTATAATAATTACGTTCTAGAGATTATCAGAATGGATGGCTTGTTAGAAAATCTTTCAAGATGTTTCTGGGCTATGTTTCTTCCAACACACATACACAAAACTGTTGATTTTGAAACCACTTGTCAGGCGCGGAGTCTGTCTTTGATGACAATCAAAATTTGAAATTTGTGGGTTTCAACTGGGTGTAAAACACCAGCACTGAGTTTCCATATATTCAATAATTATATATTTTTGTGAAGCCTTTATATTTGAAATAACCTTTGACAGTATTTCTCTTAGAACTCAATTTTCCAATCTTCAGTTTTCTGTGAATCGCAATACATGAAGGGTTCATACAACAAACACTTGAAGAAAAATAAATTAATTTTCAACTGGTGTTGAAACTCATTGAGATCTGTTGTTGATATGCAACCTACATTGCAAGCCTTCATCATTTTTGATGCGGCCTTCTGGTGTTATTGTACTTAAAAGAAGTAAAGAACTGCTCTATATTTTTATGCTCTATACTTTTATGAATTTAGTATCTAATAGAAAGGTGCAAATATTTTGACACAGCTGGGGTGAACTTCAAATTTGAGCACAGCAATGATACAGAATGTGTGGAGGCAGCACATCTTGAACCTTATGTGTATAAGCAACTGTCGATTTTTTTGATAAACCTGACTTTCTAATCCAGGATATTATAATTTTGTAAATACTGTTCTATGTATAAAAAACCCTAATCACCTCAAAGCCTATTATATAACATCTCTTTGATAGGAACTGAATACATTACATCCTCAACCAAACTTTCGTCTTTGGCTTACTACAGAAGTTCATCCAAAATTTACTCCGATTTTGCTTCAATCAAGTCTGAAAATAACTTATGAAGTAAGATCTGTTTGGAAAGCTTTTATTAGATTCTTACATTGAATGAACCTTGATGTGTAGCAAACTATAGTATAACTGGTTTTAGCTTGTATTTCAATTACATGTAATACAAAAAATGCAAGTTTACCTTGAAAGATGATTTTTTCCTAGATGCTTTTTCCAATTGAAAGTATGAACTGAAATTAAATCTACATAGGAGAAGTAGTTGTTCTGTTTTGTGCTCCAGATTCTTTTGTGCATTTAATCAGTTTTTCTTACAAGCAAAAATCTACACAAGTGCTGTTACATGGATAGAAAACAAGGAATTTCTCCTTGATGAATAGCCTCATCTGAAGATCACAGAATCCCACTTTCTCTTCTCTATTATCCTTTTTGGCCCTGTAGCTTTATATTCACTGGACTCTTTCAACAAAACTGGTTCTCCTCCCATACAGCAGGACATACAGTTAAAAGCCTTTACTCGAAATTGAGAGCTTTGCATTTGAAATGGCTCAGCTTAAGGAATAACTGGGACCATGTTCCTCCAACTGATTGGAAAGTAGTCTAATCATTAATGCATTTAAGCAGTGCTGTCCAATATGGAAATCATTAGTAGGAGTGCTCTTAAGTCTTCCATTGATAAGGGAGTGTGGAGATTTTGCCTGCAGCTAATCCAGGAAACTTTGACCTTTAAGAGTCCAATGTTGGTGACTTTCAAGAAGCTGAAATAGTTACACTTTTACATTGACTGCAGGAATTTTACAGTTTTTGCAGTACCTTATGGTTATATTGAAGTCTTCAGTGGTACAGAAACTGCAGGACTGTTACTCATTCCACTGTCTTTGGAATAATTGGAACTTTGCACAAATGCAATATTCTAATTAATTTTGTTTCCTTTCCAGTTGCAATGATTGGCAATGACTTGGCAAATGGTATTTGATTATTATATGGTCATACTATGTTCCAATATATGTAGAATGTTACCAATGAAGATACAGATATTAAAAAAAAAAGTCAATTTACCACAGTATTTTACAATTATTTGTCAGAAGCAGCAATGGTAATCTTATGGAAACACTAACAGCCATTTTTCAAAAGAAAGAACAAAGAACATTTTTAGAAACACAAAATTATAATTAAAATATCTTTAAAATTTTTGTTTGCCTTCAGACTTGCAAATAATTTGAGAATGGCTGAATATCTAGTTGTTTTTACTTTTAAGCACTGTAATTTTGGTTACTGCCTACAACTTAAATGCAATTATTTCTAGTACTTGTGAGCATTACCTACCACTGAATCTGAGGACAGGCATTTTATCATACATACATACCATATTTATATACTAGCTTACAGATTGTAGGGGTGGCATAAAGCAATTTGACATTCATTATATCACAGAAGTAATTGGTAGTTGAGGTTGTAAAATCAGAAAAAAGTTCTTTTGGTTGAAAACAATTGAATTTATGCTGATTTATTTTCATAGAGTATTATGCTTTCACTAATTCTTTTAGTGTAGTACAGTCCTATAAGTGGTCCTGGTTACCTAGTTACCATTTCCTTCAGTATGTTGAAGTTATTTTCACTATAGAATCATTCTGTTGTTAGGCCATTTATTACAAACGTTTTTTTCTTGTTAAATTTTATTCTATTAAGTACTCTTTGTCATTTCATTAAGTTACAAATTCCAGGTTATAATCTAAGAAAATAGCACATAAAAATACCAAGTTTTCTTTCTAGAACAGTGTTTTTCTTTCCAATGCAGGCACCTCCAGGCCTAAAAAAAAATCTCTTACGAACTTATGAATCTTGGACACCAGAGCAAATCAACAAAAAGGGAAATTTGTCTAGAGCACATTCTCTCTTTTGTTTAGCATGGTTTCACGCTGTATGCCAAGAAAGAAGGAATTATATCCCTCAGGTAATAATTTATTTGCTGTATTTTTAAAAAATGGCCCTATTTATTAGCTTTTATACTTGGAAGTATTTTTCGTCATGTGTATGTTGGGTCATGTTCAGAAATGAGAAAAACTTGGATATTTTTGGTGCCTGCCTTTATTGTCTCTGAATTAATTGCAAAATAAGATCCTGGTAATCTAGGTTCCTGTCTCTCTGAAAATTGCTTCTGCCTGAATGTGGTTATTTTGTGATTCATGTACTAAGTGATACTGCTACAGAATTGTGGAAAAGAGTCTGTGAATCCTGTTTGCTTGGGACAGGCAAAAATATTATGGAAGCACAATTGAATGGAAGACATAAGAAAAGAGACACTGGAGGGAAGGAGGAGATGACATTGTCTACACTTTCTTCATACAGACTCCTTCAAGGAGAAGGAAGAACAAGGGAAATCCTTAATTTCTTGTGAGGGTTATAATGGTTTTCAGAGATGTGTTTTTTCCTTAGCTGAATTTTTGATTAAAGTGAACATTTTTTTCTGGCTGCAAGATGCTTAAATTAAACAGACCAAAAAAACCACCAAACAGCAAATTGGTTTATGTCTTGTTTATTTTATTCTATTTAGACTTTATTTTATTCTATTTAGACTCTGTCATCTGAGGGATTTGATCTGGCATAGTCAGATCTGGCATAGGCAGTGTTTGAGCAGTTGTGGCTAGTTTTGATTTTGTGATTTTTTTTTAGGGTTGTTTGCCTTTTGCAGTAACAGGCTTTTGAATATGGTGTTGAAGTACAATAGGTGAAAATATTTATAATATTTACCTCTGTTGCTTCAGAAAAGTATCTCTTTTGTGTGGAGCATTAGCTCTGTCAGTTGACTATTCTTTTTTATGATATCTGATTGGACCGTGGTGCAAAGCAGCCTAGCTATGAAGAGCTGAGTAAAAGAAATTGGGTTAATTTATGACAAAGACATAATTATGTTTTTATATAATTAGTATATTAACAGTCAGTATTAAACTGACACATGAATTCTCCTTTGTTCTTGTTCAAATTCGCTTTTGGCACCAGTTTTTCAAGTAACACAAGATAGGATTGGCGCTGTTTTGAATTCCACTGCACAAATGTGCAGACAGTGATGGGTTTATATTTCAGGATTACCAGTTTCTAACATTGATGGACTGTAGTTAATCTCAGGTAGAAGCTCTTGTATTGTATAATGAACTTTGAGTTGTTTTGTACTCATGTACAGATCTGTCCATAAAGCCAATATGGATACTGTTGGGAGCATCTTTCCAGAATATGACCTTCATGGTGGCTGGCTGATAGTTTTTTGTCATCTGTGGAGCAGCTGCAGTCTTGACCTCAGGCTGTATTCATCTCACTGGACATGTGCATGTTGCTGACACATTTGCATTTCTCATTGTGAATCATGTGCACTGCTGCTATGATATCATCCATATGCAAAGTACACTGTAAAAAGAGCAACAGGACATACCTTTGAGATCTGGATTTCCTAAACGATTTGTCGTATATCAGTATTTATTTATACTTCTCCATTTACACTGAAAGCTTTTTGTGAGAATTACATACACAGTATGCATTCCTGCTACCTAAAAACTAATGCCCCAAGAACAAAAGGGAGGTACAAACTGCAAATGATTGACATACGCATACGGTGGTCAGTGTTTTTATGGTAATAGTAGCAGCAATTGGTAATTTTTTTGGTCAGACAAGAGGTGATGTGAATTAAGGAATAAGGTGATGGTAGTATATTAAAGACTGTGTCTGAAGAATCAGTCCTATTTTTGAAAATACTGTCTGTACACTGAAATACAAAAAGGCCCTCAGAAATAAAAAATTGTAATTCAATGCATGATCTAGTCGCCGATGTCAGCAAGTTTTAGTTGAAGTAGATATTGATAGGAAATTAAGTTTATATTTCTCATACTCAATGGATTCTGGTTTTTGTAAGAATATAAAATTAAATGCACTGTTCAACTGAATTTTTTTTATGCTACCACTGTTGCATGTTTCAAAAACTGCACTTTAGAGGACACAGGTTGTTTCTTTTTTCCTTAAGTATTATACAGCATTCAGTAACCACATGATACTGGTATTTTACTTCATGATCATCCCTGATTAAATGATCACTAATTAAATTCTTTGGATTTCTTTTCATGGTAGGGTTGGACCAAGTTTTATGAATTTTCTTTGTCTGATCTCCGTGCTGGTTTTGACATTATTGATAGACTCTTTGAGGGTAAGTCACTTCTTAAGGAAAGTACCATTAGTAGGGATGTTGCATGAAGAGCTTTATCTTTCTATAACACTCACATAAAAGTGGAGATGCTGTAGAGCTCATCCGCAGTAAGCAAAACTAGAAAAACAGAGTGAATCATAAATCCATTTTTGGGTGATGAGGTCAACCAATAATTCTTGGTGCTCAGGGAGTACAGTGCTCAGCTTCTTGAGTCCAGAGGAAGAAACAGGAAATACAGGGCTGCCTGTAAGATGGAATCTTGTTTCTCCATTCCTTCCCAATATAAGTTCCCCTAAATATTGAATAAATGGATTGAATATGAATTGAATATGAAAGAATTTTTCATATTGAAACTCAGTATTAGATAGACCTCACTCCATTGTTCTGTTAACCAGTGCAGGAATTTCTAAAATTAGTTAATATGGTAAAGGTAATTTTTAAAAATTCCTTGCATTTTGTACAATTTCAAAATAAAGTTAGGAACTGATATGTAGAGATAATTTACGATTGTTGACTTAGATTTGTGGATGGTTAGTACTTCTGAAATTAGACCTTAGTTGTGCAGACTTGAACAACACAGCAAGGTAAAAAGACTGAATCACTAACTGTCAGTGATAATCATTAATTATTACTGTGAAAATATCTTTTCTTATGAAGGAATGATTGAAGCATTTACTGGTGGAAACAGCAGTTACCACCACTAATCCCCCACTTAAAGTGGGGGATTTCCCTCTTTCAAGGGACTTTAGACAGTACTTTTCTCACCAAGCTTTCACCTGCACATGAAAGCTATAGGATACAAGTAGATCATAATGCCATGTAGTTATTTGGGGCAACTATGATAGAATGGAAGAAAAATAAATTATTCTGAACTTGTGGGATATAGCTAGGTCTGAATAATCTAACACAACACCAGTCTGACCAGGAAATTATTATTAACATGGTTAAATTTATTTGCTATGTTGTGTGATTCATAATGATTTGCAAAGTATCTATCCTGGACCTCTTTGTGTTTGAAAGATGACATTTCCAGTAATCTTACCTAATTGGAGCATGATCTGCTTTTGGTTTAATCAGTCAGTTTATATTACGAGATCAGATGGTACCATGGTAGAAAATAGCGTATAAAATTTTATTTATGCCAAAGGAGCACAAAATTAAAGTTTTAATTGCATAATTTCTGAAATGCATGTAACCGGTTAGTTCAAAAAGCACTTCAAGCCTAAGCCAAAATTTTTAATAATTCATTTGCAACACACTAAGTGTTAGATTTTTCAATGACAAATATTTCCAAACTCTTTAAAGTTTCTGCAGCTTTTACTATTTTGTCATATAGAACAATTAAAATTTAATTATTTGATGTGTTCATCTCTTTTTTTTACCTTGAAGAACTGCAGTGACGAGAAGAAATGCTTATAATGCAATGCTATTCAGTGATACAAAACTAATACTAATTAATTAATTCATAGGTTCCAGAGATTTTCAGTGGGAATTTGTTCATGGCTTGTTTGAAAACGCAATTTATGGAGGTCGTGTAGATAATTACTTTGATATGAGGGTTCTTCGGTCCTACTTGGAGCAGCTTTTCAATTCACGAATCATTGGCAGTTTGAATGCCAGAGGCAAGAAGATGAGTACTTTCCCATGTTCGATCTCTTTACCAAATTCCTGCAGCATTTTGGTACGTATACATCTTCTATCCCTCAATAAAGAATTTATTTTCAAGAATTATTCTTGAAAAATTTCCACAAAGAAAACCCAAGTTACAATCCAAAGGATACCTCTGTTTCTTCAGAAAAGAAAAGTATCTCTCTCTTTTGTGTGGAGCATTAGCTCTGTCAGTTGACTATTCTTTTTTATGATATCTGATTGGACCGTGGTGCAAAGCAGCCTAGCTATGAAGAGCTGAGTAAAAGAAATTGGGTTAATTTATGACAAAGACATAATTATGTTTTTATATAATTAGTATATTAACATAATGGTGTTTTTTTAAAGACTGCTAAATATTCATACAACTTCTCTATGAAACAGGAAAATCTGAATATACCTTCTTGTTTCCAAAATATATCAACATTCTGACAATCTGTTGACAGGCCATGAAGGATATATGACATTTTATTTGGTGATAAATATAGATTCTGATTCTCCTTCAGTATTTTTTAGTGTAAAATAGAAGGAATTCAACAGTCTAAACAACTGATCACTCCCTGTCCTTTCACAATATAATTATTGTTGTTAATGTGATTAAGATTCACTTGCATTCTAATGGAGGACTCCATACTAGACCTGTATATGAATATGAATGGATATAAATAGTATTATCTCAGTTAAAGTAAATTGCTATGATTTGGCATTCTTTACTTGGCTGCTCAGGTTTGGTTTGGTTTGGGGTTTTTTATTACTTTATTATGACCATTATTTTTTATTTTCTATAGATATGCTGAGTTAATATCATAAAAACAGAAGGGATAAACCAACCAGGCTGGTCTCTGTTCTTGTAGATAATATGGTCAAGTAGATGAATCTTTTTTCTAGCCTGCACAGCATTTAATATCTCTTGATATCTTATATGATTATGTATGTGAGAATTTATAGTTCTGTGTCTTCAACTGTTATTTCCTCAGTCGTTGGTGTAGAGTTCTGCTATTGTTGTTACCTCTGAAGTGAGATTCCATGTTAAAGTGAGTTGTGCATATCCAGCACATGCTCCTGCAAGCAAAGACAAAATGCACATGGCACATATGCAGCAGGGTGCAGCCAGACTTTCAGATAGTAAATATTTTTGCCTTTAAATCACAATTAGAGATGTCTAACACCATTAGTCTACCTTAGTCTGCAAGGCCTCTGTCTGTTTTGTGCAAGAGAGCATCACTGGTGACTATTACACTGTAACCAGTATTGATGCTATTCTGCATCCCCAATGATTATGCAAACCTATTTTTGCCTAGAGCATTTCACTTCCTTCGAGTGAATATTTTTGTAGATTTAAATAGAAATGAGTGTTCTTAATTTTATAAATATGTATTATACTCTTATTAGAATTCCAAATGTCAAAGGATTTTTTTTCTGTATTGTCATTAATCTTACCTTTAAGTTTCCAACAGAAGTATTGTACCTACTTTTCAGGAACAGTCTTGGCATATTTTTCTTCTCATTTGATAGCATCACTGTAATCAGAACTGCTTTTTGGTCTTTTAGAGTGGAAATTAAAAGAAGATAGTTTCTGATAAATTAAATTAAGAAATCTGTAAATAAGATTACCATAATATGTCATGTCTTATATACTTATTTTAATCTTTGTGTTGTGCTGTGCACTTAATGAAATTCTTTTCAGCATATGCTGTTAATTTTCATGAGCAGAATGAAAAGTTCCCTTTGTTCTGTCTATTCTTTTCTTCTTATGCAGGATTATCGTAATATTATTGAAAGCCTCCCAGAAGATGATAAACCTGACTTTTTTGGTTTGCCAGCTAATATTGCTCGTTCATCACAGCGTATCATCAGTTCCCAGGTAAAGTTAGCATTTTTCATTGACCTCTGAATCTTTTCTGCAGCCTTTATAGGCTGAAGAACCCAACCACCTGTTCATAAATGCAGTTTCCATAAGAAAGTCAGACTAAAATGATACTTTTAAAAAATATTTTGACTTTTATCTGTAGGATATTTTAATATAATAACATTTAATCTTTAGTTACAAGAGTTCATTTAGAACTTTAATTAACAGATAATTATTGAGAAAGTTTCCAATAGTATAATTCAGTTCAGGTTGAAGAGTGGTATGATACACATAGAATATGGGTAAGATTTTATGCTTTTGCTGAAATAGAAGTTCTGAAGAATTTTTCCAGGAGTTCCAGAATTCTTCCAATTAGTCAGAAAATTCCATTCCAATTAGAAATGTTATTTTTTAAGTGAAGTCTGGATGAGAGCATACAATTACTGAGTAAGTGCCGTTAAACAGCGCAAATCTTTTAAATACTCACTAGCACAGTTTATTTGACTAGTAAATTAGTTGCATCAGATAACGTGAAAATTGATAGATTTGAGAATCTTAAATCAGAGCTGTGAAGTGAATTGGTCTGTATATCAAAGCTCTCTTTAATTTTCTGCCCAGCCTTGGTGTGCTGTTTTATGTACGGACAAGTTATAGATGGGAAAAAATTAAATCATAGAATCATACGTTGGAAGAAACTTCAGTGATCATTTGGTCCAAGCTTTCTTGGCAAAATGAGTTGGAAGTTTCCTATAACTGAAATTTCATATGAATTCAAGACTAAGAATTACAGTATTTTTAAAAAGTTTCTAATTGTTTACTCACAGTCACTTAAAAAAGGCTCCAAGCAGAAATTCCTATTGGTGTAACACCTCTGATCTAAAAAAAAAAAAAACCATCCATTTGTGTGTTGCATTTGTTGCCTATCAAATAGAGTACTGGTAAATTTGTTTAAATATTTCTGTTCACTTAAATCCGTAGCTGTATTGTCAAACTGTTTGTGGTTTCTGTAGAACATGGAAACATAAAGATATGTAAAGACAAATCAGTAGGGTGAATGTGCATAAGGTAATAGGATGAACTCAAGAACTTGTCTATTACAAAGCTAATACATGCGCCGAGAATAAAAGTAGCTCTCTTTGATTTTGTCTTAAAATCATTTACATAAACATCCATTTAGATGCTTTTGTTTCTCTCAGATTCGCTGTAGACTGCTGATTATTTTTATTATTTCAGCTGTGCTTGCATAACTTGTTAAAATCTCAAGTTGTTAAAAATGCTAACATTTAAAAATCAGAATAGACTCAGAGTTCCCGTGTGAAGGGAAATAGATAATGAGTGCATTTACATGTAAACTCACACTCTGCTGAACTGCTCTGCCATAGCACTGATTATAAGCTATAAACTATGGTTATAATCTTGAAAATGTGAGACTGCTCTAGTTACAGTTCTGTGAGATGATGTTTTTTGTCATATGAGATATTTTCTCATCCTTCCAATAGTATTTTGCAGTATTTCTTTAAGTCTTAGGCAATTTAAGTAACAGAAATGCGAGATTTTCCTTGAACTCTGCTTCTCCCTCACTGTGAATCCTACTCCCTTTCCATTTCTGACAGTTTGGCAGCTGTTTTAGATCCATAGGTGATCCCATGGTTCACAACTGGAAATTCAATGGTTGCTTTCTAACAGGAGTGTTTCTCAGAAATCCATTACCAAGCTAAAGCAAAGAAAAGATGAATGAACAAGGGTAGTCAGAAATCAGTAGCTACCAGCTCAGCAGCCATGTCTCTAGCATCAGAAAGGTGAAATGGACTACCATGTCCACTACTTCACTGATTCCCTAGACTTTCTATGAATATTACTAATTTTTCATGCCTAGAAGCAAAAGCCTGTGTTGCTGCAACAACACACTTTAGTAGAAGTAGGCTGCAGCACAGTGCAGCATTTTGAAGTCATGCAGATATCTCTTCTGTAACCTATGGATTGCTAGTGTTTGGATAAACCTAAAACATCAATAAAAAGCAGGGGTCTGTTTTCAGAAATTTTACAAGTGTCGAATATATTCACAGCTTCTTATCAGCAGAGAACTTTTATAATTTAAAAGCTGCATGTTGCTACCAGTATTATTTTTAATACTGGTAATTGCTACCAGTATTATTTTTATTATTGGCAATTACTAATTGATTTATTAGAAATTATGTCTTGCAATGTTCTGTTTTGTAATTCAGAGAGTATTAATATTGAATGCATACTGTAAAATCCTTCTTTAAAAAAATTTTGCTTAAAAAGACATGATCTTTTTAGAAACATGACAATTTTTTTTTCTGAATTATGTGCTTAGTTGCTCTAAGTAGGTAAAGATAAGTAAATTTTTAGAACCTAGATTTCTAGACTTCACTGTGTCTCTGTTTCTGCCTCACCTGATGTTAGAACAAGCCTTTGACACGTCTCTTATGTTGAATATGGTTGTGAATAATCTCACATCTCTTGCTATGTTCTCTTTGCAGAACAGTGCATTAAAATAGAAAAAACCTCCACTGACTGTGCAGCTGCTGGAGTCAGTATACCTCATCCTCCCTGTTTTACACCAGTAGAGGTCTTCTGTGCTGCAACTCAGTTTCCTCATACTCAACAACAGTCCTCACCACTTAGTTACAGTCATGCTCCTTTCTCCTGATCTGATAAACTCTGTATTTTGCCTGCATATTGGCCTGTATTCAGGTGGTCCAGTCTCCCAGTCTAAGTTATAACCAATGATTAGAGCAATCAAAATATGTGGAGGTTTGCTTTAGGCTTCTTAAAGTAATGAGAAGAGTCTGCAATCTACATATCTCTCCAGTGACCTTCTTGCAAAGTGAGTTTTTGGTGCCAGTGGACTCATCTCTTATTCTTAGTTCTGTGCTTTTATGAATTCTTACCAACAACTCTCATCCTTCATTATATTTGTAATAGAACTATACATAAGTGTCATCATCAAAATAAAACTTATCATATGTGATAAATGGAATTTTGACAGACTGAAACAGACAGACCTAAATATGTATTTTTAAACCTTGGAAAAGCAATAAGAACTATCCTGTTCTGTGCAGGGTTTACCATACCTGCAACTAATATGATTCATTGCCAGTAACCACCCTAGGAGGATGAAATGAAAATGCAGAGGCATTGTTTTGTCTCCCTTTTTTGCACAGCAGACATACTCACTGCAGGCACTCTAGAGAGTGTAGCATGGGCTGAGTGATCCCAGCAAATCCTGCTGAATGCAAATGGCTGCAGCCTGTAAGTCGTAGCTGTATATGATCACTCGGCCAGGTAATCTAAACATTCTTCAATAATGCAGTAAATCATTTTGAGAAAAAAAGACAATCAGTAACTGGCAAGTTGCACAAGATTCTTCAAATATGACTGGCAATGATAATGAATATGGCTAGCATGTGGTTTGCTCACTCCTAGTTTCTGTGTACAATCCTATGTTTAATATATCTAATAATACCTTACCTCGGGAATTTAGCATTCTTTTACATATTAAAATGCTTCACACAGGGTATCATATGAGACAGTTCAAATCTCAGTAAGGGTGAAGATTAGGTTGTTTTTGATATTTTCATAAATGGATGAGTATTCTTTCACATTATCATGCGAAGATACAGGATAGTTACAGTCTCTCTATACTTGGACAGCATCTTGATTCTTTTATGTCCACCATCCCAGTAATGGCAGAAGTGGAAGGCAAGTCTGTGGATTTGCAGAAACTTTTTATGACCTCCTGAGGTTGATTGTGCACGCATAATTGAAACTTGCTTTTCAAAATTCATGGAGTCTCGAGTGAGTGGGACCCCATGCTGGGGCAGGGAGAGAGAGGGAAGAGACAGAGACAATGTGTGATGAACTAACCACAGCCTCCATTCCCTGTTGCTCTGCACTACTCAGTTTGGAGGAGGTAGAGATTTCAGGAATGAAGTTGAAACCAGGAAGAAATGAGGGATGGTGAGAAGGCATTTTGAAGATTAATTTCTCATTATCCTAATCTGATTTGATTAGCAGTAAATTAAATTAATTTCCACAATTCAAGTCTGTTTTGCCTGTGATGGTAACTGGTGAGTGATCTCTCCCTGTCCTTAGCTCAACCCATGACCCTTTTCTTACATTTTCTTTTCCCTGTCCAGCTGGGGAGTGATAGAACAGCTTTGGTGGGCACCTAGTGGCCAGCCAAGGTCAACCCAGTACACCTTCAAAATGCCTAAGGACATCAGAGATGTAAAATAATCCTTTGGGACTTATTGCTGAAGAGTCCACAGACTGTAGCTTCTCACAAAATTTTCAAAGAAATACTACAAAAGTTATTTATTTGTAGATTTTATATATAAATTAAAAATTTTGAGCTCTGAATACTTATAACCTAAATATTAACTGGGTTCCAGTTCACTTCAACTGAACTTGCTGGAAGTATTTCTCCTCCTATATTTTGTCCTTTGTAATTTTATTTGCTTTTCAACCAGGCCATTGATACTCTGCAGTTTGGTTGGTTCAGATTTTGCAAAAAAATTACTTGCTTTAAGAACCTTTTTCACACTAATTTTATAGTCTCAAATAGAATCCAAATCTGTCTATCATTTTCAGTGACAGGGTAGAGCATATAAAGTAATTCATTTTTCTCCGATTTAATTTTTAAAATTTTCCTTCTTGCTAGAAGTCACAAACTTCCCCTTTTATTTACCAGAACACACAATGTTTTTTGGATAGTCACTACACATTGGGAGCAAAATTAATATAATAGAAAAAATATTTTCTGAGAAGGATAGTCATCTAACAAAGCTTTGTTTTTCTCATAGTTAGGTGCCTAACCTGTGGTTATCTAGGCTCCCTGTGTATTACACAGTCCAGCTCCAAGATACTGTATTCATACCTGCCATGGAGTGAATTATGTAGATGTGTGAAATCCTGTTTCCTTCACTGATATTATCTTCAGTTAGTGTTTTAATATTTCTGAAAATACCTCCTGTGTTAACACCAAATATTTTACTTAGATGTTATTCTAACATTTCCCACAAGTCATTAGTATTTTAAAAACAGATATCGTGGAATTAGAGTTATCTTTGAAATACAGAGAGGTTCTGTTAGATTTTTAGTTCAGCTCTTAGAGGATATTTTGTTTAAATCCTGCTGGGAAAGACTTGTGATGTATTTATTGATTCAAGCCACTTCAAATTCCCCTGACTCATATTGGAATAATTTCTTATGAGTTTTTCTTTTAAATGTTTAGGTACTGTGATAGAAAAATACGATAAGCAAAATTCAAAGCCAATTGAAATTAAAACAGAGAAACTCCAGTGTAATACCTCTCAACAAGCTTTAATAATAAGAATATTATCCACCTCTTCTTAGCTAGTCATCCATTTTATTTTTTGTTACTAAGGAAAGATGAGCAGCTACAGGGAATAATTTGTGCCAGTCTTAGATAGGCATCTAAAATAAAGGAGTGAATCACCTTTTGGGATGACCTATTTCTTTCCATTGAACTTTGAATCAAGCTTTGTAATAATGTCAACAGCATTTCTAAAACTCATATAATAAACATTTTAATGAGCATTTAAGAGATTAAAGAAAATAGCTGTAACTATGAGGTTGTTGCTTACTCAGAATACAGGAGGATTTATTTTCTTCTGAAAACTGGACTGTTTGAAAAATTAGATTTTTATTAGAGCAGGATTTTGAAGATAGTTGGTTTTGCCATTTACGCGTTGTGTATTGTAACAATGTAAATGTAGTTGTCACACTTGCATTTCATATCTAAGTATTCAATTTCAAATTGAAATGTTCTGGAGGAGGAAGTGAAATTTCAAGCATCCTAAACTATGCAAGTTATAGGGCTTGTCTCTAAGACAAAAGAAATATATTTTTTTGCTTGTTTTATTTTACAGGGCAGTGAAAGACCAACACATTTCAAATTTCATTTGTTTATTACCAGTTTTATTTTATTCAACTGCTAAAGCAAGTGAATGGTTCCCACCATTATCCATCCTTAGGCAATTCACATTAATGGAAGAGAGTGCTTGTGAGACTGACCTGGTGAGATTGTCCAGTGTCTGCCAGGCTGCTGAGAGTGCACTCAATCTCCTCATTGGGATCACTGATAAAGATTTTAAATGCAATTGGCCCTGCTACTGAGCATGGGGACACCCCTGGTGACCAATGGGCCAACAGCTGGATTGAAGTCCCTGTTAGGGTATGAGTGTGTTCATGTTCTTTGCATGGGCTGTTTATTTCCCAATATTATCTGCTCCTTTGCTTCCTACGCCATGCGCAGAGGCCTTAGAATACTTCAGGTTTTATGTACCCTGCCTCACTTATATTCTCTTACATTTGTCCAATGTCCCACATTTTCTTTGAACTTTTTCATACGTGTTGAAACCCATTTCACCCCTAATTGTTTCCTGCTGGTCTTACCACCAGCTGGGCTTTGGCTTTCTAATTTCATCTTGAATTGCCTAAACAGTTCTTTCACTGTCCTTGATTTTTTTTCTTATATGTTCCTTTTTTTTTTTTTGCCTTTCAATCCACAGAGATACTCCATCCTTACTCAGTAATTTTGCTAAAAATCCTGGCCTTTCTACACAATGAGGAGACTTGTCCTGAAGCTCGTTCAAAAATAGTCTTTTATTCCCCTTTTAATCAACTGAAATTAATGTGCTGTCCACTCTACTGCCTCAAATTTTCCCTCTCCTTACTATACTGTATCATATTTTCTCCCTCCCTTACGGCCATTAAACTAGTGTCTTATTTCCCTAAGTCCAAAATCTTAATGCTGCAATTTACTTCATGGCAATTGTCAACGTATATATAAATAAAAAGAATAATTTCTGCCTGTATTTGCAGTGTGGGCTGTTAACCAGCACTTCAGGACTTTCCTTCAGTGAACTCATCATTAATAATAGAGCTTTTTCACATATATTTTGAAATGTAAAGATGCAGAGTTGCAAATAATGGTATTTAGAGGGCTTCTGTGATTAAAAGGTAACTCTTAATTTAAGATTTTGTAAGCGGTAGTTTCCATGAAAAATTTGTTGAGGCAGTTCTTTGACATAGTATAAGGCTTGTATGTTTTTTTCTTTTTCTCAGTAAAAATCTCATCTTACGGATCACTGCTATAAATATAAATTTGTTTTTCTGCAGAACTCTATTGCAGTGTTATAGAGAGTATTTTAAAATGGCTAGGAATGATCTGTGCCTGTATTCATGCTAATTTTTGTGTAAGAGGAGTGGCTGATAGCCCAGAGGGCTGTGCTGCCATTCAGTGAGACCTGGACAGGCTGGGAAGTTGGGCAGAGGGAAAGCTGATGCAGTTTAACAAAGGCAAATGCAGAGTCCTGCACCTGGAGAAGAATAACCCCAGGCACCAGCACAGGCTGGGGGTGACCTGCTGGAAAGCAGCTCTGCAGAGAAGGACCTGGGGGTCCTGCTGGACAACAAGCTGTCCCTGAGCCAGCAGTGTCCTTGTGGCCAAGAGGGACAGTGGGATCCTGGGGTACATCAGGAGGAGCAGTGCAGCAGGTCAAGGGAGGAGATCCTGCTCCTCTGCTCTGCCCTGGTGAGGCACATCTGGAGTGCTGGGTCAGGGCTGGGCTCCTCAGGATAAGAAAGTTGAGGAGCTACTGGAGGAGGCTCCAGGGAGGACTATGATGATTGGGGGATTGGAGCATCTGTCTTACAAGGAAAACCTGAGAGTGTTAGGTCTGTTTCACCTGGAGAAGGGACAACTGAGGGATTTTATCAATGTTTAGGGATACCTTAAGGGTGGGTATCAAGAAGATGGGGCCAGACTCTCTTCAGTGGTGCCCAGTGACAGGACAGGGGCAGTGGACACAAACTGAATCACAGGATGTTCCATCTGAGGAAATACTTCCTAAATATGAGGGTGACAGAAAAATGGAACAGGCTGCCAGAGAGGATGTGGTTGAATATCTCCTCTTGTGGAGATACTGAAAACCTGTCTGGAGGTGATGCTGTGTGGCCTGCTCTGGGTGAACCTTGCTTTGGTGGGGGCTGGACTAGATGATCTCTGGATCATCTTCCCTTCCAACCCCAACCATTCTGTCATTCTGTGATTCATACCATGACATTTCATACTCACCATGAATGGCAGCTGAGTAATTTGAAAAGTTGAGGGATTGTTCTAGCAGAAACTCGACATAGGGAATTAATATTCACGTTACATCAGCATGACTTAAAAGTTATGGTATCTGAACAATGTCAAGCTTACAAAATCAGGCAATAACATGTTGCTGAATTGAATACTCCACAGGTATTCATACTAGCACAGAAATCTCACACTGAATCATTCTTTTTATAGATGGGATTGCTTAAAGAGAAACAACAATATCTTTAATGAAATCTATCAGAAATCAAAAGGAATAGCTAATTGAATCTTAGTGTAGCTCCCAAATACAGTATTTATTTAAAATAAATAATCTTGCTCTTCTGTCTGTACTTGAAAATGAGAAATTTTGTAAGAAAAAAGTTACCTTTTATAAATTTTTTGTGTGATAGATATTTCTCAAGTTAAAATTAATGTTAAACTAAAAATGAAGAACAGTGTAGAGCAGTCTAGTAAAGTAGACAAGGTACAAAACCAGGGTCAGGAAACATGTAGCAAATTTTGCCTCATTAAATGTAATTGCAATGATCTCACTGAATACAGCTCAATAAAACAGCATTTTAACATTGGGTTCTTTTTTTTTTTTTTACTTAGTTTCTGATGTGCTTTTATTTTCAGCAAGTCACTGGCTGATTCTGTGCCTCTTCCTTGCATATCCTTTTATTTAGATTAAAACTGCTCTCTGTCTTACTAAAACTGTGATCAGATATATGGTTCCAGTGCTGCTTTTTGCCTTGTTTCTGAGAGCAACAGAGACAGAAGGTGTAGGGGATGGTGTATGAGGACACTGGCAACTCTTAAATTGCTGGATCATGCTTGAGTTTGTACACCAAATCTCCACTGTTGTTATTAGCCAAGTTAGATAAAGAAAAGTTAATGTATGTCCACCCAGTATTTCAGTCATACATCTGACTGCAGTATTTCTACTGTTTATAGAATAAGTGGGCTCTGGTGTGTGGTTATTTTTCAAGGTGCAGCTGTAATGACAGCTGTAGCTTCTTGAGTGTTTGTCAACAGATACAATTTTCTCTTTCACAATCCAGTTCAACGGGACTCAGAGTATGAATTTTATATTTACTGTTCCTCTGTAATTCTAATTATGCCACATATATGTCTATATAATATATACATATGTGTATAATTATTGAAAAGTATTTTAATTATTGAAAAGCAACTTGTATTATTATTGAAAATCTTATGTTATTACTATAGATTCCCGATGAACATGAATTTATTTTCTTAATATAATTTAGCAATTATGTAACCTTTCAATTGTTCAGAGCATTTAATTGCTGACATTTTTTACATCCCACATCACAAATCCATGACTAACAGTCTCTAGTAGAAATTGATGAGTAATGTCAACCTATATTTATTACCCTGTAACTGAAAGATCTGAGTACTTAAAAGGAATTTTTGAAATATGGGGAGTATTTTGAATACACCTGTGGTGATGCATGAAAGAAATGTGCTGTACCATTAATGGAGTGGAAGCCACAGTACTGTGCTCTGAGAAAAAGAGCTAGAAAACATCTCTTTACCAATTTAGTGAATCAATGTAAGGCTTCAAATAACCTTATTTATTCTCATAGGACTGGTGCTGTGTATATGAAAATATATTGGTGGTGCTCTTCATATGAGAAGTTGGTTCTCTTCTAAAAACAGCCTGCCATTTTCCAGTCTCCTTAGATTTTGTCAGGGTGTGTGATTCGTTAAGGTCAACCACTTATTCTGGCATTCTTTTAAGCTTCATGGTCTCCAGGTGATGTGTATGCTGTGGACCTCTATGAAGTAAAGCTTCTAGTCATTCTTTAGGAGGAGGCTCAACTGGGGCTCGTGCTGTCCTTCTATAGCACACTGATGACTTTCTTCCTTCTTCCCCCGAACCCCTACTCTACAGAGGGTCTTCCTGTTGTCAGAGATGTATGATGCAGGATCTGCTTCTGAATAAAGGAAGGTAGAGGTGTGGCCCCTGTCTTTGCCACATTTACTTTGTATTTGATTGAGGAGGTAAATAATCTGTGTAGGGAGTCCAGCCCTGCTTCAGATCCTTAAGGAGTGAAAGTGCAGCTTTGGGGTGGCCTTGATGGAACAAGAAAAGAGCAAGCATAGACCTACACTGTCTCTTACTGATCCACAAGCAGTAGGAACGATTTGCTTACAAGTGCCATTAAAGTACCTTCATCCTAACAGCATCCATGGTTCCTGTTCTTGTAGAGAGGCTAAGGGACACAGGCAGGGCTGAAAGTCAGAGAGGTTTCAATGCCAGCTCAGTCTTAGGCTACTTTCTCAGCAATGAGGGAACAGCAGCCAAGCTGTGAGAAACAGTGGGAGCAGGTAGTTCTGGCAGAAGGGATGTCACACAGAAACCTGCTCCCTCTTGTGACACAGTAAAGACACAGTTGCCCTGCACTGGGTTAGTACTTCCACAATATTTACCAAAGTAATTAAGCTATAGCTTCATATTTTAGTTGAGCTGTAAAGTCTTATAAAGCCAGAAATTGAACAGCTGTGTAAAGGGATATGTTGTTTCATTCAGAGAAATGGAGCAGAGAAGTGGTTTCTGTGCTAAGACTATGTCCTTTTTACATTGGTAGATGGCAGTAGAGTATCTGCTTTGACATCTGTAGATTTACTGCGAGGATTTTGCTAGATTTTTGTACAAGAAAAAATTTTTTTTAATATGTTTAATAATCTTGGAAAAAAAATGCCAGTTATCTGACTAGCAAATCTTTCTAGCTTTGCATTCTTAGAACAGTAATCATATTGAGTTAAGAAATGATTGATCTGATATTTATTTTTAATTCACAGTCAGAATTTCACATAGATATTTTTGACTGTATTACTTCCCTCTTTTTCAAGTCTTAATACTGTGTATGAAATTTGATTTGATTCTGAAATGAATACAAGACTTAGATATGTCTGTGTTTATTATATATTGTATTTGTGAAGTAGGATTTTTTGCAGTAATTGAGAAAGTCTGAAAGCAAGACTTTTTCTTCATTTTGTGCATGAGTAAAGAACAAAAATAGATTTTGTGTTCCTAGAGATCTGTCTTGTCTAAGTTTCAGAGAAGGGAAAGTTAAAATCTTGACATTTCCTCATTTTTATTTTTTCCATGAATTTTAATTTTCAGGTTAAGCATAACTTTTTAGTAGTTCTATACAAAGTCACATGGGAAGATTCATTGTCTTTGTAATTTTCCATTTTGTTCATTATCTCTCATAATTTCTCTAGATGCTCGTGTTTTCTCCTTTAATGTGCTGGTCAATATCATAGCTGGTCAATATATGTCTCTAGACACACCCAAAAATATGCAATAGATTAAAAAGCTGAGATGCGCAAGTTATTTAATAACTAAGTAAATAAATATTGACATTCTTAGTATGACCACTCCACCTTTCTTAATGTATGCAATTTGTATTTTTCTGTGCTGATAACTCAGAAAAAACATGCAGTGCATGAATTTTCCACTAAGAATAGAGAAAATACTTGGTAGCAGTTTCTATAGGCTGTTCATCAGTATTAGATGCATTGTTCACAAATAAATTGCTCTATTGAATTTTTTGTAGAAATACTGTTATGATAAGTTAGCCTTACTTAAAACAGACAGATTCTACAAAGAATTGTGATTCTGAATAATCCTCTTGCCCCTCTTTAAACAGACCATATTGGTGATTGCTTTTATATCTTTATTACCTCTTTTTCTCTCCCTCTCATATTTTTAATGAAGGTAGTGTTTTCCTGCTTAATGGTATATTTTTCACTCTTCTCATTATTCAGAATATTCAGATTTGCATTTGGTGTGAACTAGCACAACATATAAGAACTTTTAGTGTATAATACGTAAAAAGAATAAATTGCAATAACAAAGGAGAACATTCAAAGGTTAGGTATTATAAAAGTACTTTTACTTTGAGTACCCTGTATTATACATCTCTGATTGAATTTTCAGTTCCCTTAGTACCTGGGTTAGAGTGCAGAGGGTCTGATTCCACAGAATTAGATGTGTGCTGGTCACTTCTGATCTCACTCTGTGCTCATAGAAACATAAGGTTTAAGGCAAGCTTAATATAGAGTAAGTTTTGAAGTTGATAATAGGTTGGCCTGATGGTATTGTATATATAGTATATTGAGAGAAACTGAATTCTTCTCATGCTTTGTAGCTAGGTTTCCAGGAAAGTAAATTAAAATCCTTGTTCTCATTTCCGCAGCACAGACCCATTTATCTGAGGTACCTATGTAAGGAACTTAGTTTTCCTATGTACTCAATCAGAGAATCTTTAAAATGCAAGTTATCCCACTTAAGATCTGTCTATTGATTATTTGGTGAGGCTAAGGTGATAATATTTTTGAGTAAATTTTAAGTAAGCTTCAAATAAGTGCCTAAGGATAAGTAAGGGTGAATTTGAGCTGGCCTAGTGTGACTGTGTAGTGCCCTCTTTCAACCCAAGAGTTGTTTCATCTTCTTTCATACAGGTTCCTAATCATACTCCTTTTGTCATCTGAACCAGGGTCTCCTTCCTTCTAGGTACTTATCCAGTCTGTGTGTTCATTCCTGTCCTGTTGTTTTGGTTTTCATGTGACCCCCAGAAATGTATTCCTGACAATCCTTTTTCTTCTAAATCCAGTTTCCCTTCCAACTCAAAACTTATTTCTCTTGCCTGGAGGAGAAAGCACTTATGTGGAGCAACTGCAGACATACCACAATCGCTTGGACACTTCTGTGATACACCTGAGAATTCTAATTGGGTGATATATCCCACTTGTGGTTTTATTCAAGTCCTTCCCGGTATTAACACATGCTTTGTCCCTGTCCATAGATTTGACTCTTCTTTTTACAGGACATAAACCAAAACAAGAAAGGTCCAGATCTAATATTTTGGGAAACCTTTTAATTATTAGGGTGGTAAAGCAGTGGAAGAGGTCATCCAGAGAGGTTGTTCAATCTCTGTACTTGAGATTTTTTAAAACCAGATAAAGTCCTGAGCAGCCTAGTCTGATTTTTAAAGCTCATCATGCTTCCAACAGGAGACTAGACTAGAGGCCTCCTTAGGTTCTTTCTAGCATTAATTGTTCTATGATCCTATTTAAAAAAATAAATTTTCATTTTCATAACAACCAGAAAGAGACTGATTTGAGAGTACTAAGTAAATATTTTCTCAAGCTTTAGCTGTTTCTAAGTAGCATAGACTGGTCAATACTGTAAGGAACTTCACTGGGATTTGTGAGAATGAAATACTTACACCGTTCATGTTCTAATCTCAAACTTGTAATCATACTTCAATAGTAATATGTGTTACTATTTTACAATCTGTAATTCTTTCCTAAATTTGGACAGATGTCCTGCCATCAAATTTGCAGTCCATTAACAAAGGTTTGGGGTGTTGAAGCAGTTCAAAGGTGAGGTTAACCTGAGTATTTTGACATGAATCAAATGTATTTTCATCTGTATCTTGACCATCTGTATTCTTGACCATGAATGACTATTCTAGGTTAAAATTTTGAAAAAATATTCAAGCTGAAAGAGCCACAAGTACAAAAAGTTTCAGCCATTAATTAAAAAAAAAAAAAAAATTACAGTGAATTGAAAACTGTGCTGTCATGGAAACTTTAGGAGTAAATTATGATACCATCATACCTGCTATACCTGAGAAAAGAAATAGGATGAACTGTAAAGAGTTAAAGAAGTTCCATGAACATTTGATGAAGATCATTGTATGTTACAGTACTCTAGAACACAGGGAGTTAAAACTTGATTTCTTTGATTCTCTACTTTTAATTTAAGTGTTTAACTTTTGATAGTGATAACCCAATATTTTTAACTACTTTGATGAAATACACAAAGCAGAAACACATATAGGCACACTGAAGGAAAAAAAATTGAAATAAAAAAAATGGAGACTATATTTCCTATTTAAACTATATTGACAAATTTTATAATCAGATAATGAGAAAAGGATAACTAACTGCATACAGTAGAGTTAGAAAAGTATTTTAATTGCTTGATTTTGCAGTCACTACTTCTCAAAATCATTTCAGCTGTATGGCGATACATGTTTATACCTCTAAAGGCACTTTGAAAATGAATACCAGAGTTAATGTTTGCAATCCCCCACATTCACAAAGCAATCATATAAACATTTTTCAGCTTTATAGTATGCACTATATGCAAGTTTATATGAAGCACTACATACTGAATTACCAGTTAAAGTGTATTTGATATAAATGTTTTATTGCTTAGCAAATGATGGCAGGCGACTACCCAAAAACAAATTAAAAGATACAAAACTATAGCGAAAAGAATGATATCTGGAAGGCACAAATGTGTTTATTATCTGTATTGCTTGTCAGAACATTTGCATATGTGGAGAGTGAAAATGAGGAATAACAGGAATGATAAAGATACTATGATCAAAACATTCATCAGAGAAATTAATTTTTCGCTAAATTAAACAAGAATCTTTTTTGATATACACAATAGCTGGGGCACACAAAGGATTATGAAAGTTTAAAATTAAGTTATGAGAATGAGATGGTGAAATGTTACTTTATATAACAGAAGTTATAAAGAGCAGTGGCTCATATTTTCTTTTCATTTTAGTTATCAGAATACTGCCAGAAGCCCTTTTAGGCCTGTGCACACACTGCTGTTTTTAAACCCAGATGAGATTTGGCTTTCCTTACTTCACCCTAACACAGCTGAGTAATGTCTTTCTACCCCTGCTGGGTAGTCCATCCTTGTGCCCATCTTCTGTGGGAGACTTCACTGCAGTCTGCAGCTTCCTCATGAGGAGAAGCAGAGGGGCAGGCACTGATCTCCTCTGTGGTGCCCACTGACAGCACCTGGGGGAATGGCTGAAGCTGAAGCTGAGTCAGGAGAGGTTTAGGTTGGATATTTTGAAAAGGTTCTTCACCCAGAGGGTGGCTGTGTGCTGGAACAGGCTCCCCAGGGAAGGGGTCACAGCACCAGCCTGACAGAGCTCCGAAAACATTTGGACAGTGCTCTCAGGCACATGGTGTGACTCTTGGGGATCTCCTGTGCAGAGCCAGGAGCTGGACCTCAGTGGTCCCCATGGATCCCTTCCAACTCAGCATATTCTAGGATTTGAGCTCACTAGCTTCGTTTACATCCATGATGATCTTCTGTCATGATTGTTCTTTGACTTGCTTATCGTGCTTGTTTCCTCTGCATCAGAAAGAACTGGTTTTGTGCCTTGAGAATTTTTTTGAGGAATGACCATCTCTCTTGGCCCCTCTTTGCCCTCCAAAACAGTTGCCAACTGCTTCCTGCTAAAAAGATCCCTGACTAAGCTGAAATCTACCCTCCTGTATTCTGAGGTTGTGATTCTACTACTGGCCTTATAATCTTCTCTCAGGATTTTAAACCACAGTCTCATGGCCAGTGCTTGTTTATAGAAGTTAAAATGATGATTGGGTGTACTATCATCTTGTTGTGCTTCATAGTCCCTATCAAGGCTGATAAATAAGAAGGAGAGATTTGCTTCAGTGAAAGAAAATGAAAAACAAAAGAAAGCACTTCATCATTGCACATCTTTCAAGACTAGAAAATAAGTCAAGTCCCAGCAGAAATGACTTTCTCCCTCAGTCTGTGTTACAATTAAATAGTCCAGACCTTCTGAATGATTAATACATTTTTACTATGAAGCTTAATTCTTTATTGTCAAGCGAAAGAGGAGAGAATTAATAAGTTGTTTTGTAACATGCCTTGCAAAAAATACACTGTGAAAAATAACTAAAATGTAATGAAAATGCCTCAAAAATACCAGGGGGTTTATATACAGTTTAAGGGACAGACTGCAATATCACTGAAGAATTTTAATTTCAGTGGCCTTTGTTCCAAATGTATGTATGTATTTTATCAGTTGAGTTGTGAATTTACTAGGTTTGGTAACAATAAAAGGCAGTTGGACCTAATGAACTAGAAGCTCCCCTTCTTTCTGGAAGGTTTGCAGTAATTTTTTTTAAATTTCATACTTTCTTTTTTTAATAGACATGCATTTAAATAGGTTGATGTAGTATGAATATGTAAATAAGAGATCCTGATCAGATCTGATTGAATTTCCTATAATTGTCTTGAGCTTTGGTCTGTGATAGTTATTGTATATATTTAGTAACATATTTTGGGAGTTTGTTTCCCTTAAATTTTTAATTCATTACAAATGGAGCCTAGTTAAAGGCAGAGCTCGAGTTTTGTCTCTAAATTTTGTGGAAAAGAGGCTTTTTACTTAATTATGCACCTCATTAGTTTTTAAATTATAATTGAACAAAGACAATTATTGTGATAAGAATATACGTAGATCTTTTTTGTTGCTTAATAGGAATGAAGTTCAAGTATGTTTTGTACTTGAATATGGATATTGTTTGTGTTTTGATCAGATCATGATCAGTAATTAAGTATGCAGGAAAGGATAGTTCATAGATAAATTGGAGAGTATTTGCTAGTGTATGGCATTTTTGTACTAAAAGAAGTTTGTTTATCCTTCTTCAAGAGTGTATTTGTATTCTCATCACTCAGGTCATTTCACAGCTACGGATCCTGAGTAGGTCAGTAACTGCTGGCTGCAAATTTGACAGAGAAATATGGTCTACAGAACTTTCTCCTGTTCTCAACCTATGGAAGAAACTTAATCAGGTAGGAATCTACCTAATTTGAAAAGACAACTTTTTTTTCTGGTAAATACATAAAAAATACAGTCTAAGGAAATATCTCAATTATTGAAACATAAGAAGAGAAAAACTAAAGTAAATGCATTTGAGGTGGAAAATACAATGTTAGGTGCATAATTGGCTATGTCTGTATGCTATGTAGCTATGTCTGTATGTCTGTATTAGAAGTCTGTATGTGATATAACAGGCTATCACCTTTTTTCTCCATATGAATGTTAGGCCATACTCAAAACATGAGACTAACATCCTGTATGTATTTCGAAGAAAAATACAAATGTACTTTAGATTTTTATTTAGTCTCTTCATTTATCTAATATTCATAAGGCAATGTTTAATGATTTCAAATACAATGAACTTTTTCCTTTACAGTGTTGAAATATGGTATTAGCTTTAAACAGAGGTTCATGAAAATCCCCTCTGCAGTATCCAACATCACTCCCTTTATCTTCCTTTGTTGGTCTAGCTTGGTTCAGTTTGGTGGTGTTTTTTAACTTATGTTGTAAATCTTGGTTTCCAACCATTGAATTCCACTTCACACGGCAAGCTCTCCTAACAAGCTGATAACACATATGGATGGCCAGTACTGGAGCTGTGCACAGTAAGCATAAGACCTGGTTAGCATGACCTATTCTGACCAAGAGCAATTTAATTTTTTACTGAATCACTGGGTACAAAAGTTTGTATATTGTTTGCAAGGCTCCTCTCTTGTGAAAACAGGCTGAGAGAGTTGGAGTTGTTTGCTGGGAGAAGAGAAGGCACTGGGGAGACCTTATTGTGGCCTTCCAGTAAGAGGGCTGGAGAGGGATGTTTTACAAGGGCAAACGGGAATGACTTCAAACTGAAAGAGGGTAGGTCTAGGTTAGATATTAGGAAATCCTTTCCTGAGAGGGTGGTGAGACTGGCACAGGTTTCCCAGAGAGCTAGTGGATACTCCATCCCTGAAATATTCAAATCCTGGTTAAATGGGGCTTTGAGCAGCCTGGTCTATGGGAGATATCCCTGCCTGTCCAGGAGGCTTGGAACCAGATTACGTTTAAGGTCCCTTTCAACGCAAAGCATTCAAGGATTCTTTATTATCTGAAGTTTCTTTGATTTTCTAAAGGTTTTATGCCATTAGCAGATAATGAAATTAATCTTTTCAATATATCCTTTAGAATAGGGTGGCTTCTGACCTTTTTGAGCATTGGGGTTTTTTTTTGTGTGGAGGACATTTTCTTGAGTGTTTCAAAAAATTTAAATAATAATATTCTTTATCAAAATTAGTTTTCATGGTCTGTTCAACCGGTAATTGATTCAAGCTTTGAAAAGGCCTAGGCATCTTTAATATTTCACAGACATTGCATAGAGTTCTACATTCTCGTTCTAGATGGATAGTTCAATGAAGGCATCATCTTTGTTTGCAGAATTTTTAAAGACCTGGAAATTGGAATGAAGAAGATAGTTGAATTGCTGCTTAAGTTAACAATCATAAATTATTTTATTTTTGTATGAATGGGCAGAGAATATGAAACTAAAACAGTTTCATAGATACTAAGAAGTAAAAAAAAAAAAAATATTCCTTAAGTCTGTAAAAAAAAAATATTCCAGAGGCAAAAAGACACTCAGAAGTTTGTTAATACGTAAACAAAGATTAACTTGTTTTATACATTTTTATTCCCATGTTGAGTATGTAAGTCAAGGATTAATTAAAAAAGGATTATCTTACAAATACCTTGAAAACAGTTGTTGTACATCTATGTACTGACAATTCTGAAATTCAACAAAATTTACCACTTGACATAGGTATGTCCTATGGAATTTCCATCTCAATGATTGATCATAATGTCGCAGTGTGGACGTATTTTTGTCTCTGCACTCTGAATTAAACTCCAAAGCCAGCTAAACCTGATCCACACAGAAGCACCGGGAGGAAGTGGGAAGGAAAAGTAGTCAGCAATTCCCTGCAGCTGGGAGGAGGGTGCTCCCATTTTCTGACCTCATCTGTTGTTCAGGGAGTTTTGCTGCCTTCCAGGGGCTCAGCTGTGGCACATTGTGGAAAGGCTGCCAGGGCTTGTCTGGCCCTCAGACTGTGACACCTTGGGGCTTTTCTGCCCAGACTCCAGTCAACTGCCAGGGGTAGTGTGGAGCATGTGAAGCTCCAAGGGGTCATATTCATGGATGGAGACTGGATACAGGTCTGGGCAACCTGCTTTGGTTTTGGTTTGGAACCTGACCTACCTGGTCAGGTAACTTTGAGCACCTGACCATCTCCAGAGGTTCCTTCCAACCTCGGCTGTTTTGTGGTTCTGTGAATAGGAGTAATTTTTATTCAGTTTTCAGCACTTATCACATTCTTTGTGGCCAAACAGCAAAAATGGCAGATATACTTTGGAAATTTTAGCTTTTTCCATTTTAGACACTTGAAAATGGGAAATAATTCTTACACATTAATATGGTAATGAGGACTTACATGTTACTTTTTCAGAAATATTACTGGTGATTTGCAGGGCTTCATTTTTTCTCTCAGACCATACATGATGCAAAGCCCTGTTAAGTGTTGCTACCGATTATTCAGGTATCTGACACTGTTGAACTGGGAAGTTTATTGTTCTTTATCTATCTGTAAGAATAGAATCATGGCAGTTGCCTCTCCTTCATCCACTGATTATTAGTCTAGCCAGAATTCAGACTCTGAAAATTTTAATTGAATTTTAGTTAAAATGAAATAGATACTTAAAATGTGCTTTAAATCAGTGTGCATGTGTTGAAATTACACAAGCAAAGCCGTTCTGAACTAATACAGAATGTCTTGACATTTTCACCTATATTAGCATCATTTGAAAACATACATGTTAATTCTTGCCAAAGAAAACATCCTTCTAATGAATACTGTCCAAAAAGTGCTTTTACAGTATTTTGCAGCATGATTTAATAACAGCTTGGCACTTACCAAATTAATTAACTTCTCATGAACCTGCCATTCAGTTAGGAAAAAACCCACATACTCACATGCTCAGTATTAGCTTGCATGAAAGACTTGTTGATCTATAAATAAAGTCTTCACTGAGTAAGTTGTCAAATGTTACACAAATTTTAAAAACCCCTCCTTAATGTGGAAGGGTGGCACACTACAGATTGTTGGCAAGGGCTGGGCCCTTGAGTTTATCAGAGTTAATTCAACCAGTGTCTGTCGTGGTGTCTGTTCTCTTCCCACACAGCCTTCTGCCCTGGCAGACTGTGGCTTAGGATCTGTACAGGCATTCATTGTCGCATAAGTGGATCAGCTGGATGTCACTGTGCTGTGGAAGTCAGGAATTGCCCATCATATCATAGTAGTCAGAGATGTATGAGGACACAGGGGGAGTGCATAAGTGTTTCAGCATGTCCAAATGGCTCTCTCTCACAAGGAGAGACCAAGAGAGAGAAATCAGTGCTGTTTCTGTTGTAAGGTGGTTGCATTTTCTGCCTTGTTTCAGCTCTATTCATAGCTCAATGAAAGTTAGAACACTCACCCATAAAAATTGCAGCAGCAACTCCTTCGAAGTTGTTAACTGAACGTATGATTACAAATTATGTGTTCTGTATCTTTTGTTATGTTTGTAAATTGTGACTAATTATTTTCATAAAGTTGCATAATGTTGCGAGGAAATTGTAGAGGTAGTTTTGAAAATTAATGAGTTGTTGCTCTTTTATCTAAACCATTATAGAATCATAGAACCACAGAATATCCTGAATTGGTATGGAACCACAAGGATCATTGAAGTCCAACTCCTGGCACTGTACAGAACAGCCCCAAGAATCACACCATGTGCCTGGTACCTCATTAGCTACCTCAGCTTTAAAAAAACAATAGGGTTCTTTCCATGATGGAAAATCAGTGAAACGGAAATATAGGCTCATTCTTTTTTTTGCTTTCAATGATGAAAAGCATGTGAAAAACAGTGAGAGGCTAAAATCTAAAAAAATAGGTGGAGAGACTCGAAGGAGAAGGCAAAATAGGTACATCAAAAGGGCAATGGAGATTTCTAAAACCCATCACCACCACCACCACCACGAACATTGCATTTTGAATCAAATGCAGAACTAGTAAAGGTATATGAGTTTATTTGCATTGTATTTGTTACATTTCTGAGGAGGCAGTTTTCAGGACATACTGGAGTTTGCAAAAGCTTGAGTTTAAGAAAGTAATGAAGTAAAGCTCTGGGACAGTTTGGGTGAGACGTTATGAAGTCTTATATTACACTAAGCAACACGTACAGAACTGAAAGAGGGAAAATGATCAAAGTCTGAAAATACACCTGATTAATATTGGTCACAAAATACAGTATTTAATATTAAGGATTAGAATCTACCTTCAGTTTCTTATGATTAGGAAAAGCACTCAGTACTTCAGGAGTTCTTAGTCTTCATTCCCAAGTAGGTCATGAGAATACATGTATTTTAAAAGCTGATGTGAGTTGTAAACATAATGGATTTTAAGAGAATGTAATAGGACATTAAATGTATAAGCTGATATTGGTATTCATGTTTAATTTTCCTATGGAAATGACAGATGGGTTGTTTCAACAAATTCTCTGGAGAAAGCATTAGAAAGACTGATGAAATGAATCTGAAATTCATAGGAGACTCTCATGTAAAGGATGATATTGAGGAACTTGAGGACTTCTCTTTCAATAAGCTTTTGTCAATTAAGAAAGTGTCAAAGATTGAGCAAAGCCTCCAAGGTGCAATGTCTTGGGTTCTTCTTTATTTTGTGCAATTAAACACCTCAATAAGAAATTATCAGCTAGCTTATGCTAGTTTTGTCTTACAATTTACATATACTCAGCAAATTATGGTCTCAGAAAAACTGATGTGAAACTGGTACTGTAATTTTTGAATGCTTGCAAAGAAAAAATGCAAAACATAACAATTGTAAATACTGTATGCTTTGGCACTTTGATCAGTAACTTTGTTGTATACCTTTTTAACAATGTTAGAAGACTTTATCCTTCATTTTTCTGTGGGTCAGTCATAAGCCAAAGTATTGCTCATTCATTTAGCTTCTCTCATATTTTAGCCTGGTAGCTGAGTGGAGTATGAGCTTGAAATTAAAAATGTTAAAGTTCTGACAAACGCATGGTGCCTAGGAAAAATTATGGAGGTAAATATCCTGTGTGTTCTGGAAAGGAAGATGCTATGTGACAATTCAGAAATTTATTTAACCTGAAAAATAATCAAAACTTCTTTTTTAAGATGACACATTTCAGAGAAAGTAAAATCTGATTTTTTTCTTTACTAAATCACTAGAAATTGAAATAGCAAAACATTTTTTCCCATAGGCTAGGGTTTACCTTTTGCATTTGTGCCTTATAGAATTTTCCAAGAAAGTTTTTAATTCTATAACTGGAATTCATTGCAGCATCTTACCACATTACAGGTTGGCAGTTTGCAAACACATGCAAAAATATATTTATGCAATAAATCGCTTATGAATTAAGATTTGCAAAATTGCATAATCTCTTGAAATTATTGAATAAATTTGGATTTTCAGTGGCTTTAATGGAAGGGAAGTAAGTAGTAAAAATGGCAATGTAAGAGCAGCATTTTCAGACTTCTCAGAGAGAAGTCTCCTCAGCAGACTTCTCAGAATCTGAGTTACTCAAGATTTACACATAAAATTATATTTATTTTGAATTTATTGTATTTAATTCAATTCCATGTTGAACTAGTCTCAGGAAGTAAGAACTGGCAGCATAGTTTACAGTACCCAGCAAAATCTTTTCATGCTGAGTACACCACTGCTTTTTATATTAACACATTACCACAAATACTAAAAGCAGTGATTCACCTAAGTGAAGATTATTCAGCAATTCAAGTACTTTTGAAGTAACTGGGTAGGCAGATTTGTTTCAGAAGAGTGGTGCCTTTATTGAATATGGCACAGACAGTACTGAAAGTATCACTCTACTTTTAATTCAGTGTCAGAAAAGGGATGATATCGCTACTACTTCAAAGATAACAAGGTCATATGAAGTATTGTGAATTAAACAAATAATACATTGTACAACATCACTATTTCCCTGAGGTTATAAACTGGATATCATATGTTCTTTCTTAGAATTCTAACTTGATCCATCAGAAGGTGTCTCCTCCCGCAGAACAGCAAGGATCTCCAATCTTATCATTCATTACTCTGGAGCAATTCAATGCCATTCGCCTTGTGCAGAGTGTCCATCAGTCACTTGCTTCTTTAAGTAAAGTCATCAGAGGTACCTCACTGCTGAGTTCTGAAGTACAAAAATTAGCAAGTGCTCTCTTAAACCAGAAGGTAAGTAATGTTTGTCATGAATATACATTATAATGAGCATTGGAAAAACCCATGGAAACTGAACTAATATGCGTTTTCGTGTTCTAAATTTTTTTATCGATAAATACTCTAAAATGGAGTTCCTTTAAAGATAGAAACTCTAAAACAAAACCAGTTTTTTTCTGGAAAAAAATTCAGAAGTATTTGCAGAAGCTTCTGAAGGTATAAATCTCTTACCAAGCTTTCTCTTAAGGACAAATCCATATAAGATTAGAAGTTGTGGAATACTATTTCAATTTCAAATACCAAGTCATGCTAGATAAGTCAAATATATTCGCCAGTAGAATATGTAAATCTGTTCCTTCACTTAGTTTTTACATTTTCTTGAAATTTAAGTTGTAATAACAGTTCTCTTTGCATTTATTTGGTGTGGAGTATTGCCATACCTCACCAGACAAGCTGTGCCTATCATACCAGCCCATCATCTCACCATGTATTCTTGATATACAAGAAATCAGTCAGAATTATATGTACTTTCTCCATGTTTTTTGGCATCAAACTGAGCATATTTATAAACTGGTACAATAAGTGACAGCAGGTTTACATGCTCTATCATTAATATCTAGATAATTGAGTTCAAAGATAGTCAAACATTGATGTGACATGAAACTCTGGTTTTATTTAACTTCCAGCAACTGATAAATTCTGTTGATTCTAATGCATACATATTGAGATTGCTTCTGCAATGAACAATAATTCCCATTAACATCCTGTTTATCTTCATGTGAAGAGCAAGTACTGTTGAAAATATTGTTATGCATCTGTTGATCTATCAAATTCTAATCAAAACAATAATTAAATTTGTTGTCTTTTCAGATTCACAAGACAGCATTTGTTAGCAATATTGCTGCACAGTTACAATAAATTACATTTTCTTGTTAGCAATCTCATTGCCTTTTAAAACATGTTTTGACTATATGGTAGGAACTGGCACTAAGTCCAAGTCATAGTGAATGGATATGATACATGTAATGGCCATTCTTTACTTCTTACAGCTGTGTTTCTTGTTGCTGAGCAAGAGAGCCTGGCTTGCTTGTGTGCTTAAGCTGCATGCTTCTACTGGAACTGGCAGGAGCTGTGAAGCTGATCACTGCCACAAAGTTTCTTAAAAATTCTGTGCATTTTAACCTCTCACAAGCATCAGTTCAGTGCTTCCTGATGTATTGACCACTGCTTCTGTCATTTCATCTGCTTTCTTACCCACTTTCCTTGACATGGATCACTTCATTGGATTGTGACCATATAGCAATTTTTTCAGCCACCTTCCAGAGAGGCTAATGCCACATTCTTGGCATGGCAGCTAAAGCTCACTATATTTATCATCCTAAAGTGATTTTCTTCGTGTGTTTTCTATACACTCTTCTTGTTTAGTGTTTTCGTGTGTTATGTAGCAAAAGATTATTTTTCAAAAGCTGTATTTTAAACTCACTAAGATTGGAGTTCTTTTAAGATTATAGCACCTCAAGAAACCGCTGGATTACTAATTGAAATGTAAAATTCAATAAATGTATGACTTATAAAGGTTTCAGCAATGTGCTGTATTTGTGAAAAATTGGTGTGTTAGCCCCATACTAGCCACTCTGAAGAAAATTTACTCCACCCCAGCCAAAAAGAGCATAAGCACATCTGAGATACACTTACACAATAGCAATTAGCTAAGCTATTTCTTTAAAGTAATTTAGAGTATATATTAGCAACATTGGGCAAATGCCTTATAAGTGATATGTTGATGAGCTGCCTGTAAATGCATATCTAGTAGAAGAGGATGCAAAAATGGAAGATTTCAAACAAAAAATAACTTTCAAAAAATCCTAATTAGGAAAAAACCCCATGCATTTAACTGTGCTTTATTAATTGTCTTGTATATATTCTAGTTTATTGAATCCATTTTTAGTTAGTATCCTTGAATCTAGTTATGTTCTGGTTTTTATCTATAAAAGGTAAATATAGAGTATTTACTTTGAAAGATAGCTTTTTTTACAAACATCTGGGATAAGATTTTGAATACCTGTTCAGTACATATGCTATTAGAAAGGGAATTTCATGGAAAATGCAGCTGTAAATATTAAACAGTATAAACTGTTTATTCTGCTCAGCATCTTCAGTAGTGTGCAATACTCCACTAGTACTGATTTACACTAATTCTCTTTCTCATAAGTAGGAGAATCTTGCAGTCACTTTCAGTGTGCTTTAGATTCCTGTGGAGTCAGTAAAATTAGTGTTTCTATCCTTATTTTATAGGGAGGAAGTTTAACAGATGCCCTTTTAAGCCTTTCTTTTTGAAGTCAATGAGAAATTTTTATGGGGATGTCTTGCAGGACTTTTTTTCTCAGATGTTGCTCTACAAAAGCTGTAAGGTGATGAGAAAATAATAATGCGGAGGAATTGTACCAGATTCTCTTCACCACAGAGCCACACAATTGCGTTTTGAAGTCTGAGGAGGATGCAGCAAAGGACTGGGAATCTGTGGCTGCAGTTGGAAGATGACACTGTGACTTTCCAATACATAATGCCTTTAGGCCTTTTGGAAATATTTGTGGAACCAGCTGATGTTTCCTTATTGAATAGCGGAGGTTTTTGCAAGTTCTCCATCAACACTGTGTCTGGGCCACACAAAGAATTAGCAGGAATACAACCTTTCTGTTTGTGGTTGTATATTCTTGATATTCATGATCATTATATTACTTATGTTGCCTTTTTTTTTTCTGTAGATATATTTGATCTCCAGATTATTTATTTTCATTCAAGTTGCCAACTTAAAATGTAATGACGATGGATTAGAAATGGATACTTTCAGTAAATATATTTTTATTTCAGTGTCCTGTCGCATGGCAAAACAAGTGGGAAGGTCCAGAAGATCCTTTGCAATATCTTAGAAGTCTTGTAGCTCGAGCACTTGCTATACAGGTAATTTTAAAGTCATTTACCTCAGTGTGCTGGTATTCAGTGACACAGTATGTTATGTAAATTCCACTACATAGGCCTTTACAAACACAGGTCCCAAAGAATTTTAGATGTGTGAAAAGGTATATAAAAATCTGAAGATCAAGGAATAACGTGGTAATATTGTTAGTTACTTCACAATAGGTTTACATCTTAATCATTAGTCTTTATAGTGAACTGTGGGGGAAGAAGACTTTTTTTTACCCAGATGAAATCTTACATTTAAGTCAAGACACACTGCTTAATCTGGTAGAGAGATGCCTATCAAGACATAAGTGAAGCATTTTTAATAAAGGTAATGTAGAAATCCATAGAGGACTAGTCTTGGAAGAAAGTAATGAAAAGGTCTGCATTCTCCAGGTCTACAAGGGGTCATAAGAGAACCTGATGAGAGCCTGACAACAGCTCTGTCTATACACAGTCTGACAGTAAAGAGGTTAATTTTTATTTAAGGTAAATCTATATATATTTTGATTGACAGAAGTGGTGTATTTAAGATAATACACAGAAAATAAAATTAATTTGTCTGAGTTAATTAGTATTTAAGGAAACAGATTCCTTATCCATGTTGGGTACATAGAGAGAAAACTGTGAGAACCTGCGAGAGAGGAAGGCTACTTTTGAAAGGACAGATCATCGTCACCTCCAGGCAATAAATAGAAAGCTGTTGGTTTTGATCTTGATTAACACATGTTGTCCAATGGGATACCAAGGTTTTTGTCAACATTTATGTTAACTGTCAGATTCAGAAGAAAGATTTGAGGGCCATCTGTTTTCTAGGCATTACTTTTTCTAAAGAAACTGTCAAATAAATGTTTCCAAAGTATTAATAAGATTCTTGTGATGCAAACAATTTGTTTTGGCTAATATTTATTTTTTTCAGTATACTTTCCTTCTAAAAGGGTTTAAAGTACAAAGCAGAAAAAATGTAAATATGAATAGCAACAAGTGATAATGCGGGTTCAGATGTTATTTGGTGATATAAGAGGACCTGAACTTAGTCCTATGTGTCTTTTTGTTGACTGTTATAGCCTTTAGTATTTAAAAAAGCATCATTTGTGGTGAGTCAGCGTGCTTGTGAGCTTCAAGAGTACATTACTGTTTGCAACTTCTACTTTCATTTGTTACCAAACTGCATGCAATTTTTCTTACTTATATGATTTATTTTTAATGGAAGTCTGAGATTAGAGTTTGAGCTTCTGTGTGGAATGCACCTCCCATACAAGGTCATAATGCAGAGGTAACAGGATGAAATTAGTGTTAATAATAATAATAGATGATTTTCAACCACACGTATCCCAAAACTTTTTATTTCCATATATTACTTGAGTCAGCTATTGACTAATGTGCTGCATTATATTTGCTGCATTACCACGATAGTAGTCTTCCTTTCTCATTGCTCAAACCACTGACAAAATGGAACATTTGGATTAGTCATGTTTATGAAAGTTATTATGAAGGAATCATTTACAGTTCTTAGCAGTTATTTATTGTAAGAGAAAGAAAGATTATTAAGGCATAGCTTTACAATAGATACTTGTCCATAAGCAATAAATTATGTTAAATTTTTATTAGTGATAACAGCTGCTGGTTGTCTCATTTTATTTCTTTAATTTCAGATCTGTAATATAGTTGTGTTTGGAGCAATTCTTAATAATACAGTATCAGTCTGTTTTGCATCTCAAGCTTCTAGTCAAATCACACCTGAAATGCAGTTTCTACATTTCTACATTGTATATGATTAGAAAAATGTTGATTATTTCTAATTACACATTTCAGTTGAATCATCTTTTTCCTTAAATGTGATTCCAAATCATGATTGTGCCCATTACACCTTCCTGATTAGTCTTGATCATTTTGTGACTTTTGTGACTTTTCATTGTTGATTTTATAAATGTAATTAATCAGTAGTTAATTCTAGGTTTAGTATTCAGAAATTCAGTAAAGGCTTCAGATACCTCATAACTCTGAAAACGATCTTCTGGATTATATTTCAATAAATGCCATATTTTGGATTAGTTTTATATGACCAACTTTATAAGCTTTTTTTTTTAGTTACTCTGATGTCCTTCTGTTTCATTGACTGTAAGATATTGACTTATGCTTTATTGTTTAAGACAGGCTTGATTTAGACATTTTTAAGAAAAAAAGAGGAGACACTGAAAGACCAAAGTTGTACTGAAGTATTTCATTTACTAAGGATGGAGTAAGTCTCTACCTAGGCTATTAGTTACAGTCTGCCTTATCAAGAGGTTTGCTGCCAATGCAGAAAACAATAAAAGCAACTGTAACAAGCATTTGATGGGGATAGGGAGTAACACAAAATATAGGCCAGATGGTAAAATATTTATAGCAGAATTTATAGAAGTGTAAAGATGTTCTGAGAGCATTACACAACAACAGGCAGAAAAACAACAGGTGTTGCATTTTTTAGGTCTGAATTTACTCAATAAAAAGCAAAATAAAAGAAAACTGCCTATTGAAAGCATGAAGAAATTTGTACATGCAAAATGCAGTAGAGGCATGTATTGCTGTGTACTGTGTTATGGTGACAGACCTGATGTAAATAGGTGATTTCTTCCCCGGTGAAAATTCTGATATTTGGATGGATTTGCTTTTGCTTTAAATTGAAACAAAAGTTTTGTATTGAACATTCTTCTAAGATGGAGTTCTGAATACAGCAATTAGCAATTAGCAGTGCTGACACTGAACTTTATAATACTGTGTTTCAGCTTTTCTGTCTACAGTGACATATTTGCTACCAACATTAAAATATGAAACGTGTGAATCATCAGGGATCATTGTATAAGTTTTAATTCTTGGTCCTTCTACTGTCAGTTTCCTCATGATGGCACCCTAAATGTTTTCTGTGGTCTCCCTCTCCCTTGGCTCATGATTCTAGCTCAGCAATAATACACATCAGTGTGTAATGGTATTAAGTGCATCCCAGTCTCTAGATAAGTGTCTTCTCATGGCTATGGATTCCAGCAGGAGAGAGAGGAGACTCAGAACTGCAGCTACCAAGAGGCAAAACAGCAGCCCAGGCAAATGTCAGCTGAATAGCAACCTTAAAAAATAATTTCAGGTCAACAAATTGGAAATTGATGTTTGTTTCCACATGAACTAAATAAAAAGCTGAATTTCACCTTTTCAAAAAAGAACCCTAAACCCTTCTTATTCCAAAAAGACCTTATATTTCATTATTTTGGACTCAGCTGGTTTTATGTCATTTACAAAAACAGTTCTTCCTTTGGATGACTGTTGAGTTAGAGAACTGCTAAAAGTCTTGCAGTGTACATTCTGACCTCAGAATCATAAGCACCAGTTTCAGAGTTCTAATCAAGGAAATGTTTATGAATACTGAAAGTTTTTAGTTGCATAATTTATGAAAGGTTTCGTTGAAATTGTGCATTTATCTATCAAGTACTCCTAGTATATAAAGAAGTTAAATTTAATTTTTTTCAAGAGACTTACATTTATCTTCTGAGATGCTGTTCTCTCGTCCCTTACAATCCTGAGTAAAATCTAAGGTAGTATTTAACTTCAATATCAGTTTGATCACCTAGTATAAGATTTTTACTATGTTAATGGTCTTTTACTATTTAAGGAAGAATGACTTTGTTCCGATTTTGGAACCCTATTCCTCTGTTTCAACAATTAGGTCCCCGGAAAGGTGAATTGGATGCCCAAGGTCTATGAGGTTTGAACTCTTGGAAATTGCCTGCTGAATATACTATAAAACCTTGTGGGAATAGGAAACCCAGGACTTCTCCTTCACACCCCAAGCATCTAGGCAGATACTAGATTTTCATTTCACTGCTAACAGGCAGAAAGGCTGCTCTTAGAAAACCAAGGGAATCGAGTCCTCTCAATTTTCACCAGGTTAAAGAACTCACATAATAAATCTTGTACAAATCCAGAATAGTCATGCTCAGTCCTGCTATTTATCCACTTGGGCACTCCATAATAAGGCCTGTCCCAGTCTAAGTAATCTCACTTTGTTTCCAGAGTGTTTTCTAATACATTGCCTTAGCAGAGTTTGTAGCAGGGACAATAGCTTAATGGTTTGTCTTGTACAGTTTTAGGAGAGGCTGATTCAGATGGATTAGTTTGGCTGGTTCCCCACCTTGTCATTGTTCCTCTCATGACTCTCTATTTGAACAGCTGTTACCTAGGTATCTGTACAGTGCAGAATACTCCAGATTTAGTATTCTAATATTGAAGCACAAAGATTCATAAAAGTAATGTGTTTAAATCCACCCATTTCATTATTTTAGTTCAAATTTCCACATTATTCTGAAAAAATAGCATTTTTCTCCTGCTTTTCTTGGCTTCCCCTCTTTAGCTGTCATGAATATCGAAACAAAAATACAACTGCAGCCTAACATTGTCTGCTGAGGAACTGATTCTCAGTTGGCTCCCTCAGTTCTCATCATGTTGCAGCATGATTTCACTTTGTTCCAAATTTATCAGCCAGGATATGTCTTTTAAGACCTTATATCTAATTGGTAACTGCTTGGTAAAAATTGGAAATTTGCAAGTACTACTAAAAAAATATGTTCTGTTTGTCTCTAATAGGCAAATTTGAAGCTCTTAGCAGCTGTTTTATCATGTCCCTTTTAATCACTGTCTCAGTTAGATTGCATTGATGAATTAATGGCTGATACAGACCAGGAGTGCTTTGTAAAGACACACCATCCAAACAAGGGACCAAACAGAATGTGGGATGAAAGTTTTGGGCATGGACGGGGAATAGGAGTTGTCCATTGAAATAAGATCTAATATCCAAGAAAATTAAAGCAGAAGCTGAAGCATCTTTTGTGCTCTTGCAGAAAGCTATGTTCATGTACTGGTACAGTTTCCCCTCCAGGCCCTTTACCGTATTTGCAACCCTCCTTGGGACACTCCCTAATAACATAATATCTTTCATATATTGTGATGCCCCAAACTAAACTAACTTGTTTTGTAGTGAAATATTTGTTTTTCTCCAAAATGCAGTGGGTTTTAACACTAAATCTGCAAATTATGCTATTTCAAATGTAAATAATTTTGCTTGCCAATAAGCAAGACTCATGTCAAGTTTTGGAAGAATATTGTGCCTTTTGCACAAAAAGTAGTTGCACAAAAAACTGGAAAAACAGTTTTTTAAAAGCAGCATTGGAAAAGGGAAATATCACTACCTGCATTTCTTTTGGTTTCACTCTGAGCTGTTGAAGATTATTCCCAGTGAGTGTTAAGTGCTCCATTAAACTGAGGCATCCACAAGTTATGGGCTTTTTAATAAACATCAGGCTTAACTGTTGAGAAAAGTAACCTGTTTCAACAGAATTCAGTGGCTGTTCATTAAAATCATGAAATTCTAGACATGTTTTGTAAGAATGACTGTTCTGTTGAAATTATGAAATACTACCTTGTAACCAGAAGTATGAGCAGCACCCCTTATCATACCGCTGACCAATTATTCAACTCTTTGATTATAAAGTATTTATTACAGGAGATAATTACTCATAAAAAGACTTTTTGTAAGTGTTGAGTAAAAGAAGACAAACTCAGGTCATGGTCTCTACAGACACTGTGCATCTGAGAAATTACCATATTTTAAAGAAAATTATCTTTTTTTTCTAATCTAGGTTTAAATTTTAAAAAATAGATTTAATATTCTGTATTTCTTCTATGGATGCAAGATAGTAATTATGTAATTAGTAAATTACAAAAAGCTGTACTACATACTATATAAGATGTAAAGCTGTAGTTGATATCCTTTATTTAAACTAATAAAATAGTCATCACTCATTGATTTTTCTCTTTAAGCTACAAGATACATTTGCACAATACAGGAAGAAATTTGAGAAGATGCAATGATAGAATATTAATCCATTTTATGCATTTAATCTGTCAGAATTAAAAGTGTAGATTGCTCTGTTTCTAATAACTTGTTTTTCACTGTATCTCCCTAATCATGGACAGAGCTGTCTGCAAAAGAGAAAGCAGAGTAAAATGGATAGTCTTGTCTGACAAAAACTCAAGCAAAAAAGGTTAATTTTAGTACAAGTGGTAGAAAACGATGTTATTATCATTCACATATTAAAATGAGTCCTTATGTTATTCTGTCAAAGACTGGTAATTTTAAATTCCATCCATTAATAAATGAGAAGGCTGCAGCACATGCTAATGCACCAATTTGTAGTTTCATCCCATCAATCTGCACTGCTTTTTCTGGACAACTTAGAAACAGAGAGTGGTTTGGGTTGGAAGGGACCTTAAAGACCATCTTGTTCTAACCCCTGGCATAGTCAGGGACACCTGCCACTGGGTCAGGTTGCTCAGACCTGCATCCAGCCTGGCTTTGAACACTTTCAGGAATGGGGCATCCACAGCTTCTCTGGGCAGCCTGTTCCGATACCTCATCCACCCTCACAGGAAAAAGTTTCTTCCCTAATGTCTTATCTAAATCTACCCTCTTTCAGTTTGAAGCCATTCCCCCTTGTCCTGTCACTACATGCCCTTGTAAATAGTCTCTCTCTATCTTTACTGTAGGGTTCCCATCAGGTACAAGAAGGCTGTGCTTAGGTCTCCCTGAAGCCTTCTCTTTTCCAGGGTCAACAATCTCAACTCCCTCAGCTTTTCACTCATAGGAGAAGTTTTCCATCTCTCTGATCATCCCGGTGTCCCTCCTGGACTCATTCCAACAGTTCCATGTCCTCCCTGTGCTGGGACCCCAGCGCTGATGCAGCCCTGCAGGTGGGGTCTGAGCAGAGCAGAGCAGAGGGGCAGAATCCCCTCCCTGGCCCTGCTGCCCACGCTGCTTGGGATGCAGCCCAGGACATGTTTGGCTTTCTGGGCTGTGAGAGCACTGACAGCTCATGGCCAGCCTCTCACCCACCCCCAAGTTTTTCTCAGCAGGGCTGCTCTCCATCTGCTCATCCCCAGCCTGTGCTGATACCAGGATGCCCTGACCCAGGTGCGGCACCTTGTAGTCGGTCTTGTTAAACCTTGTTAAAGAGCTTCCAAGGGCTCCACTTCTCAAGCCTGCCTGGGTCCCTCTGAGTGGCATCCTGTCCTTCAGGTGATGAGGGTGCACCTGATCCCTTTATCTATGTCATTAATGAAGATATTAAATAACACTGGTTCCAATATGGACCCCTGGGGGGACGCCACTTGTCACTGATGTTTATTGGGACTCTGAGTCATTGATCACAACCCTCTGGATGTGACCATCCAACCAATTTCTTACACGTCACACAAGCTACCCATCGAATCTTTCTTCTACAATTTTTTTCTGGCTTAAAGAGAAGGATATTGTGAGGGACCATATCAAAGGCTTTACAGAAATCCAGATAGATGGCTCATAAATCCAGATTTTTAGCCCTTCCCTTGTCCAGTGCTGTAGTCACTCCATCATAAAAGGCCACTAGGTTGGTTAGGTGGGACTTGCTCTTGATTACAATAACTTGGTGTTCTGATCACCACTATACTGACAGAATTATTCTATCTACTAAAAGTAAGCAATCTATTCAAAATACTTAATTGTTTTATTTGTAATTCTGATTTCATGGTTAGAAGTTCATACATAGAAGTAAATTACATATAATAAGACAGCTTTGTAACTAAAAGGTAGTGTGGTCGTGGCTCTTTTTTGACCTCTAGATGGTTTGATGGGAACTGGGTTGGTGTAACAGTTTGCAAAATATTTCATCTCCTGTTTTGAGATTTTAATAGGTCAAAATCAATGGTAACATGCTGTAACTATTTCTCAAATATCATTTGCAGATAGGTATTAAAAAAATAAGACCATTTTTTATTAGAAACAGATTTCTATTCCACAAGCAAGCATCATCCCTAATTAGCAATCTTTTCTTTGGGGGAAGGCAGAAATGTAACCACATCTTGACCTATTTTTCCCTCTTTGAAGGAGATGCCACGTTACTGAATTTGAAATTATAACAGTTTCATATCGTATCCCTTTGCAAATATATAAAAATACTTTAAATTTCAGAGCCTTTTAAGTTTCAAGGCTGTCAATTCAAATTTAGTTTGTGAAGGACAAGAGTCATAAGAATAATTCTTAACTAAACCCTTCTTTGAATGTTGTTAAATGTCTGTTGAATGTGCAGTACTTTTACTCTTGGGAATTCACAGTCAAATAAAGCAATCAGAGCAGGATACAAGTGCACAAGTTTGCAATTCTGTAAATGGACATGACTGCGTTTTAAAACTAAAGTCAACAGAAAGGCATTCAGATTTGGTGTTTTGTTCATTTTGTTGTCTGATTTTTTTCTTAGTAGAGTTCTTTTTGGTGTGGTCTTTGTCTCTAAATGTTCAGCATGGTACAGAATTAAAGAAAAAAGAAACCAAACCTTGAGCCAAAATAGAAGAGTTAAGAGTGCTGGGAAGCTTAGATCCATATTTAAGGTGTGTAAGTGATGCTTAAAGGCAGGAAGGATAAATACCCTCCTGCTCTATAATGTTTCCCAGTGTGTTCAGCTGAGTGCTACAAATAGCAGCTAAATTAGAATATGTGCCCCTCCATGGTGGAGAATATGCAAAAGCATATTGATATATTTGTGGTGGTAATTCCACACAGTCACTCTGAACTAAGAGAGTTGTGATCCAATGAGAAATCTGTTCTCTACATCTGAACTTGAATTTCAAAATTCCTGTCAGGTTTATACTGTTTCACAGTGTTGTATGTGCTTTTCCTTATACATACAGTGTGTTTTCTTATAGGTTCTCTATCATTAACATTTTCAGCATTGTTTCTAATATTTCATTATCCCATGCGATGAATTAAGTAATTGAAATTACCTATATATCAGGGAAAAGGCAGTAAATCATTCATAACTAAACCAAATATTGTTCATTCTTCAGATATGCAGATTACTAAGCTATGAAAAAGATTTATTCTGTCATGTGTATTCATGTATTTTATCACACTGGGAAAGTAAAAAGTAATGATTTGAATATATCAACAGAAGAATCCATCAAATAAGGAACACATTAAGATATTGTTAGAATAATAAAACTGAAAGCAATATGTGTGTTCAAAGATACCAGAGAAATGCAAAATTCCTAATGACCTTAGTAAAGGTCAAAGGGAGTTATTATTTCTTCTTCACTTTTGAAGCCACACCTGAAGCTCTTGTCCAGTTTTCATCTTTTAAATTGAAAAACATTACCCAAATTGTCCAGAGAGGTTTGTGGAAATACATGATTTGTGGAGGTATCTTTTGCCATGCTAATGCCATGCTAATGCTCTTCAGCATTCTCTTAGCTCCCAAGTGGGATGTGGCATCTGAAAGAGACCTACAGCCTTTCTGAGGAGCTGTTCTTTTGGGATTGGCCACAACAAAAGACATTTGCTTTCAGGTTTAACAAAAGGCTTTATGAGCTTTAGAGAGCTGATAAGCTGCACTTGAGGTAACTTTATGCTGCCTTAGCTTTACAATGTAGGAGCAAACAACAATCCACACCAGCTTACTGCATCAATTAAAAAAAAAAAGAAAATCAACTTAATTATACTCTGTGTCTACACAAAGTTGTTCTTTTTTGAACAAGCTATTTGCTAGTCTGAGCAGTAGTCCCATGTTGAGTGTTCTGTTTAATGGAGTGTAAGCAGTTCTAGCATGAGCCAGCATGGTGTGCCAGCATGCCACATCACAGACTAGCCATGACATCATTTACTTCCTTTGTTTAAATGGAGTTGCATCAGCCACTGTTTTCATTCTGTGATCTCTTTTTCTCATGTTAAAAAAAACATATTTCCTTCTTTGCCTTTTAATTGTGGTATCTTTTAGGTATTTTGGGATATGAGCCCCACAGAGTTAAACAATTTCTGATTAGATTGTTTTAGTCTGTTTGATTAACATTCTTACTTAGCTGAGAGTTAGGTTAAGCTTCAATAGTTACTAATACAGTAGAGTTCTGTGGCACAGGCATGGGTGAGAGATTTTCTCTGTATTTTGGCAGCCTTAAGAGAGGATGTTAACAAAAAATAAATGACTGGTAAACAAGAATGAAAAAAATGGAGAGAGACCGGTGACTGCTGTTCAAGGGGTCATTGTTTCAGTAGAGGAACAAGGACTGTTAGGGAGATGGCAATGGAAAATCTGTATCTCATGAGGCATCACCAGGGATAACGAGCCATAGCAAAGTAAGCAGTTCTCTGTTGGCTCTCTTCAGTGTAACGTAGCCTTCAAGCTGATAGTGTAAAACAAATTACTGCAGTGCATCCTGTCATTACCAGTGGCTAATATATTGAGTTTTCTGTATCCCTGTTTAGTCACATCAGCACCATCACAATATAGATTTCAGCATCCCTGCTCCAGAGCTCTGCAAAGGATATATGTCTGATGTAGTCCTGGCTTTTTTCAAGTATTATTGTAGGCAGCCTAGTCTGTTGTCTACAAATGAATATTGTATGCCACTGTTTTCCATCCCCTGCAACTTATTTTTGAAGATGGGGAGTTGGTTCCACCAAGGAATAGTTCCAGTTCTTAGACTTCCTTACCCAGTTATACTCTCCTGTGTAACTGCAAATGCAGTTGCAATGTAAATGTAAGTGCAAATGCAGTCTAGTGCCTGGTGTCTGATGTACTTGGGCAAGAAGAGACTAGAAGGCATGAAGCATCACAGTATTGCATAACTGGATTCTGTGTTTAGTGATCATACAGGAAATATCTGGAAGTAGGTATTTTTGGCATACATCAATCATAAACTTGTCAGTATGTTGATACAGTTCTCATGCATCATTCTGGTGTCCATATTAAATGTAGGAAACATAAATTCAGGGGAAATTAACTTCCTGTTTTGATGAAAAATGAACTAATACAGTAACCAGAATGAGATCACATTTGCTCATGTTTCTATTAGCTGTTCCTTACTGCATATCTGCTTCTAGCACATGGTTAGCCAGCATGCTGATGCTAAGGGACCTAGAACACTGAGGCTGTAACATTGCTGTTGTGTTATTGCTCCTTCTTCAACAGACAGGGGAGCTCTGAGGTGGGGCAAGCTGAAATAAAGCTTTAATAATGTTTTGTTTAAAGCAGTAGCCAGTGGCTTTGGTCNGGAGAGGAGAGGAGAGAAAGAAAAATTTTAAACCAAACATAAACTCCAGATTAAATTACTCTGTTATTTCTCATTTGTAAGTATGGGCCAACGCCTTATCATATACCTGAAATACTGCAGTATTCACATGTTCATTTAATAAAGGATAAGTACCTCAAGAATAATGGCTCAAGGATTTCACATACAAAGAATTACCCCAAGGGAGCGAATTTATATCTATTGTTCCTCCAAACCCTAGGCATTACCCACTCTGAGCTCAGTGCCTGGAAAAATACTTCTATTTTACTTCTTTGAGCTGTAATACTGTCACTCCTGCTGGGGTTTACCACTGAATGCCTGCACTTAGGAGCACACCTGTAGAACAGCTGCTGCACTGCGAGGAAAATGGGACTGTAGCATAACTGTTTGTTTGACCTTTGCTCAGTCTGAACTCCAGCTCACTGGGTACTTACTCCCCTAGCAGTGCTACTCACCATCGTTTGCTCTCAGACTTAGCCAAAGTTCTGCACTTTTCCCCCTAGAAATGTGGAAAACTTCTAAAACTAGTAGAAAGACAGAATTATACTGTATGGTTCCTGGCTATGCATATGCATGTAACACTGAATACAATTTTCCATCTAGGCACAAAAATGAAATCACTTCTGTGGTGATTTATATTATTTTATTTTTCAGTGTAAGTTCTCTTTGGGGACCACAGCAATAGAAAAATGCAGTAGAACAATCTCCATTTGGAATTAATTAAAACTGGTGAATGAAGAGTACTTGCTTCATTTTAGAGAAGTTCTGTGATCCTAAAGCTGTGTAAATAATAATGTGAAAATCTGGCAGGCTCCTTATTCCATCCACTGTTCAATGAGGTGCTCAGTTTGCTTTGGGATTATAGATTATAAGGAAGACTTCTCTCTGAAAGTGGAATAGATGTTTATTGGATGTTAAGATGCATGAAAAAATACTATTTGAACCATCTGAGACCAGGCTAATAATTATACTTGTTTTTGTAAGGAGTAAAAAAAGGAAAAGAAAATGTTCTTCTTACAGCAAACAGAACCCTGCATTAATGGAAGTTTTGAAATATCCTGCCAGGAATTACTTTGCAAGCATTTTGGATATCACTTTGGATTTATTTTGGATAAATTTTGATATTATGTTTATAATAATAATTTTCTAAATTAACCTATCACAGACAGTTAAATTCCTAGTGTAATTGTAATAAGAAATATTCAGAAAATACTGAAATAATGAAATTTTGAAACAAACAGTTGTAAAGAAGAGAGGATGATAGATTTTTTTTTTTTTTTTAATTTGGAATAAACATATTTTCAGGGTTAGGATATTTGGACTTGCAGACCACATGGTTGGTATAATAGTTTTACAGTTATATAAGAATTGGTGATGGAAGAAAGCCCTTCAGAGTGAAATGCTGCATGGCCATCCAAGATGAATAAGAAGTCGAACAACTTTTCATCACTTTGACAAATGCAGTCAATACATGTTTCTATCAGATTTGGGATGGGGGAGGGATGTTATTTGTTACAGGATTTCTCCCTTTCAAGAAACATCATTTCAGTCTTTTCTACAGCTTAGCTTAAAATTCCTTCCCATCAACACCTGATGTCTTCCAGCCTTTTGGCAGTGGCAGTGGGGATACCAGTGACAGATGATCTGTTAATAGAGTCTTTTGAGACTGTAGCATTTCCCTAATAGGCTGTCATGTGGTCTTACAGGACTAAAATAAGCATAAAGATATTTTTTGGGTTGTGAAATACATTTGATTGCATCTATAATTATTTATTTAAATACATGTAAATGAGCTACATATTCAACTTCATATAAACCAGTACAAGCTGTTACAATTTTGCTTTTGTGATCTAATGAGAGGTTTTGTTATTGAGCACATCCTAGTGCTACTTAATTATATGAGTTCAGAAGTAATATCACCCATACTGGTCTTTTAATTGGGTGGAATATAAACATCTGTGTTCCTGACAGCGTTTCTCTTTAGCAGTTACATTAAAAGTTTATTTGATGACAGCAATAGAATGATTACATCAAATACAAATTGAAATTATGTCTACTTTTATTACACGAAACAATTTACAAAACCTCTCCTAATCAGAATACAGTTACTGCTGTATGATTAAAAAAAAAATTAGTCATAAGTTATATAAAGTTATATAAAGTCATTAAAAGAAGCATGCAGACAAGAGTCATTAACTATGTACATTTACCTAATGAAAATGGAAAGCAAAAATCTCTGAACTGATTCATAATCATTTGGGTTGAGGGCTCATAATCAGGGATGTGGCAGATTAAAAAAAAATTGATTAAAGGCTTGAACATGGTGGAAATATTATGGAGATGTGTGGGACACACTGCCAAAATAAAATAAAATTACCGAGTGATATCTACTTGCATTTTCAATTATTTTGTCACTTCCAGAATGGTTCTATAGAATTATTCATCTGTCAGCAGTTCAAACAATACAATAAAGTAATTTTTAAACATGATATGGCTGCTTGGCAGGTACATTGTGTGATGAAAGTGTAACTTCCAAGATTTTTTGTTCAGTGACTACAGCAATTTTGTAATTTCCTGGGAGCTGGCATTTAGAAAGGAGTGGGGCTTGTCTTTCTCTGTTTAGTGATAGCATGTGGAATCTTATTCTCTGATTAGTTTCTGTCTTAGTATTTGTGGAATCACAGAATGGTTTGGGTTGGAAGGTGCCTTAAATATCACCTGGTTCCAAGCCCTGTGCCATGGGCAGGAGCACCTTCCACTGGCCAGGTTTCTCAGAGCCCCATCCAGCCTGGCCTTGAAGACTTAATCCATCTGTGAAGAGCTTACTTGTAGGGTGAGTTATACAGTGACTTCAGGTTCATACTACAGTGCCACAGTAAGGACTGTGGCTATATTATATAAATAAATTGTACCAAAGAGATACACTGTAAAAAGTTTCAGAAGAGGATTTTGAACATGGACTGTTGCATAAGCAATCAGGTACGTAAATAACTCATCTGAAGAGAGCAAATCCTTCCTCTGAGATTGTTAATGTCTTGAGGATCAAACTAAGATTGCATTTTTAGGATGTGTGGTTTATAAAGACGGCAAGGTGCAATGTGTGTGTCTCTTTTCTCATGTTGGCACATAGGTATTGGCATTGGTGGGAAATTCTGAGCTTGCTGTTCCTGACAGGCATCACAGGTGCCTGTAAGAAAGAGTGGAAGAAGGTTGAGGCATTTGCTCTGAAAGGATAATTGAGGACAGTTATTCTCCCCCCCCTTTATTAGATTCATTTATTGCCAAGTATAACAGAGGCCAGTTTTTATTTTATAATAACTCTGTGAATTCGTGTCTCAAACTAATATACTAAAAATGGCAGCATCATCCTAGTAGTGGGAAATATTTTAAAAGCCTCTTGGCAAGTACTTATAAAAACTGTTACTGCAGATTGAAAATCAAGTGTTTCTTCAATATAATATGCCACTTATATGAAAAAATGATCTTAAAACATTCCTAAAAGGAATGCAGTTATCTTCCTGAACTTATTAAAGCAAGGACAGAAATGGCAGCTATTTTGATGGAAAACATAAACTCCCCAGTAAGTAAAGGTGAAATAGGGTTTCAACAATGATAAAATGGTTGAAATTATAATTTTCACTGTACAATGATAACTTTTCACTGTACAAAGTAAGCTGCAGTGAACAAAGAATGAAATAGGAGTTTATGTAGAATGGATGAGTCATGTTACACATAAACTGCTGGTTTTCTTTATATTTTAAAAGGGTATTCATTTCCTTTTTACCAGTTTGAAATAATTGAAAATATTATTAAGCTTTGAGGTTACAGTATGTCTACACATACATTTTTCAATAATCATAATAATTGACATACTCACATTAACTCAAAATGTTGAAAAATCAAGTAACAACTTCAATTATTTCAGGATTTATTTTTTAAAAAATTATTTATTTTATTCTCTCTTTTAGAATTGGGTAGAAAAAGCAGAGAAACAGAAACTGTTGTCAGACACCCTTGACCTTTCTGAGCTGTTTCATCCAGACACATTTCTCAATGCCTTACGCCAGGAGACTGCAAGGTGAGGGGAAAATAATGTGCCTATTTGTGCTAATGTGCCTTTGTTCCTTATGTGTGAGGATGGTTATTTCATTTTCAGGATACAGATCCGAAAAGTTACGTCAATTGCTGTCATCAATCATCTTATTTTTATTTCTTGCCTTGGAGTAAAATAGCTGTTACCTGTTTAAATGCTGGGTTTGTTTTTTTTTTTCTTCAGTTAGAGATATATTTTTCTTCAAAGTAAGACTTAGTATTATATGGTAGATATTGAAAATACATTGGGTTAGGTTTTGTGTTTGATATCCTTTTGTTACATGTCTGTCAGAGTTACTGTATGTGTGTTTCTGTTGCAGAGTAATGAGGTGTTCAGTGGACAGTCTTAAATTTACAGCTTCATGGAAAGGGCGAATACAGGAAGGAAAACTCCAAGTTAAGGTATTTTACTAGAATGTTTCACTAGGATTTTATGAGGATGTTTTATCAATATAGTCCAAGTCATCTGTCTGTAAACTTCCTGGAAAACTGAGCTATAAATAATTGGTGTACTTGAGATAAAAAGGCTGGTTAATGGTATACAGATACTAAAATGGCAGTGCAAAATTCCACAGAAATTAGAAAAGGAAAGCAGTTATCTGTTTTCTCCTTCCTGGTCACTGTTCTCATTTTAAAATTAGGCTTTTTGCTCCATTCTCTTCAGCCACCTCTTAGATGAAAATTGAAGCCGCAATTTCATGAGTTAAAATCTTGTTCTTGTCCAGGTAGACGAGTGGCTTGAAGGCAGAGGAAATACACATGTAAATCTGTTAGTCTAAGGCCATGTGTTAGCATTTCTTTGGTCACTGAAAGGAGACTACTAAGGAAGTAAACTGAAGTAAACTGTAAGATGACTAGTTTTTGATATGATTAAAACCCATCACATTTTTAATGACCAGTTAAGCCTACAGCCAGCAGCCATAAAGTCACCACTGATTGCTTTGACAGCAAAGTAGAGATGAAGCCTCAAATGTTTTAATTTAGCTTCTTAGCATTCCAGGTAAAACTGCCACTTTGGTTCGCACAGGTCTCTGTGCACCTTTTGTATACTTAATTTTGTAGGGAATTGACAAAGTAAGTTTTCTGTGCTGTGTCCTCCTACAGGTTTGTTGATCCCAAAATAATGCTGTGCAGCTCCAAGTTGTGTGCTCAGCATGGAGCACAGCCCTGAAAACCACATCTTCACAGAGACTCTTGTGCCCAAAGCAGGGCACTCAACAGCAACCGTGGGCCCACGTGCAGCTAAAGCAGAGATTGCTGCATTAGGAGAGAGAGAACAAATGGCAGGGCACCTTCTCTACTCTGATAATGCAGACAGACACAAAGCTGTGGGAGATATTAGCGTTCTGGGCTGGCTCCTGACCCTGTAAAAAATTATTAATACAGGATATGTAAGATTTCATATTCCTAAAATATGAATATATTGTAAAGCCAGTGAAGATAACTGTAATCATCCAATCTGCCCTAAATACAGTGCAGGCTTTTGAACTTTGTTGAATTAATTCCTGTTGGAACTAAAGAATGTAATTTTGCAATTCTTCAATCTTGATATTTAAGTAAGAGTAATGGCTGCCTGCTTCATTTTGTAAGAAGCAGGAGAAGACAGGGGTGTAGAACTTGGAGATATAAGCCAGAGGACTTTTAGGGCTTTGTGTAAACCTGGTATATGACAAACCTCAGAGCCTTCATGGTCAGGTTACAGATTCAGCCCAGGCTTCTGAGGCCATAGCAGTAAGTCAAAACTGAGTTTCATGTCTCAGACCAGTCATTCCAGTCGGCTAGCTATCAGCTGCAGACTGTAAAAGCTTGAAGTTCTTCAAAACCATGTTAACATTTTTGAAAAATGTCAAGTACCTTGACTCCCAAATAACATTATCTCAGTATATTCATATATTAAAAGATATAAAAATATTTTGCAGTTGCCAGATTGAAATAGCTGCTTGGCAAATAAAGAATGATAGGAAAGAGTTTTGTAACAGTACTCCAGTTTTTATTAAACTTGTAAGTGAAGTTAAAAATGTTTTACTGCCTGAGAATTTATGTGGTAAATTTTTGGCAATGCTAGTTAAAGTACATTGTTAGCAGTCTATATAATGTGTAGGCAAAAGGGTTAATGTATATGATCGATTGCTTTACAAGAATGTGTCATGTTCTAAGAGGGATTGAAAAATCAAAAGAGAATTTTGTTTAAGAGGAAATTTTCTGCCCTGCGAATAGAGCAAGCAGTTAGGTGAGTGGTTATTTTTAGCAAAACATAAGAATCCTGTCAAGTTTCTTCACTTGATTTGAATATTATCTTTTCCGCTATAAGAGAAATACTCACTGATTCTCTATTATTAAGAAATCACTAGTATTTTCACTGCTCCTTTTATTCTTTGATGAACAGAAAGGCTTTGGAACCCTTTGCAGTGCTGAATATTTAGATTTCTGTACCATGAGTCCTTCCTCATGCTCATGGAGAACTGAGGAGAAACTTTCCCATTAGTAAAGCTATGTACCACAGGGACTATAATTAGGGCATAAAAGTGTCATTGATTCAGAAAAATAATTCTCTAAAATGTGTCTTGTTTGATAAAGATCCACTGGATTGTACATTAAGGATGGTTCACCAGAGCAATATGAATTTAATACTGGTAAAGTAAATGTTGTGTTTGCAGTTTCAAGAATTCACGCTAACCTTGTTGAATGGAAACCTATTACAAGTGGGAACTCAAAAAACAAAGAATTCCATCAGCAGAATAGATACATAACTAAATAAACACATACTGTGGTGAGATAGCTGGACCTTGTTTTATCCCACCTAAATCAGAAATTGTAGCTTGCCAGACTGCCCTACAGGAACCAGGCCATGGTATAGGCTATTCTGAGGTTTATCAGTCTCAATTGATGCTAATGGTGTTATTTCACTTTATGTAAGTAACTCCACTGAGAGACTTGATTCTTCGCTCACAGAGCAGGGTGACTGTGTTTCAGGGTTTGGGAGAGTTTTGTTCAGGTCCCTGAATCAACAAATATTTAAAAGCCTAATAGAATGTGTCTGTTGAAGGATTGGCACAAGTAGTAATGCAGGTGAATTTAAACCTGATAGTGACACATACTTCGTATAACTTGTCAGGTATGGTTTTGAAGACATGTTCTTCAAGATTTTTTCTTACTTTTAATTGTAAAAGGTTTTGATGGCTTAGAATTTGTTCTGTGATAAGGAAAAGAAGATTTCCTTATGATCTGTGTGATGAAAATGCTTTCGCGGTCTTGCAGTGATTGTAAAAAATGGCATCAAGCTTCAGCAATTGTAGATGGTTGATCTTTCTATGCCTAAAAATACAAATAATCTACCTTGTGATCCTCTGTAAGTTAGAAGCATGCAGTGCTAGAACTGTCACTGAAACTGCAAAGTAGGCAGAGTAGCCCTCCATCAGGCCAAGAACACACCTTAGTCTTATATGAATTATCAAATCAGATGTAAATTATCAGTGTTAATTCAGGTGATGGTTTGGATGTGTGATGTGGAGTGAATCTCCTCCAGTAGGATGCGATGAATATTTGATTTAGAATCTATCTGTATAAAATTACACCTTCTTCAAGTCACTTAGAATCAATCTGTATGAAATTACACCTTCTTTAATATCACTCCAGGTTGCTTTGACAAAAGGTACTGAAAATACATGGCTATTGCACAATAATCACATATTGATATGCAAATACCTTTCTTCTGTTTGCTTTGTGCACTGATTGTGCTGTTGTACAAAAGCAGGTAGTCATTCCTTTTGGCATTCCATTTTCTGTATTGTAGAAAAGTGAAAGAAAGGAAGAAACAAGGCAAGGGACTTATTGGGTAGTAAGTAATATGACCTTGGGTAGAAATTAACATACATAGTGAAAAATAAAAAAAATATTGAGAGCATATATACTCAAGTACACAATATGAGTATTAATATCAAAACTATACTCTTAGCAACAGATATTTTATTATATATATTGACAGATATAGTATTATAAGGCATCCTGAGAGGTCTTTTTTTGCCGTATACTTCCATCCTGAAATATCAATAAATTAATGATAGAGGCCTGTAGAGGTAATGAAGTGAAAACATGACTTCCCGAAGTCTGCTGCAGTTTGCATCATGTCATGGAAAATTATGGCATTAATTAGTAAGGGAAAATCTGTTGTAGAGAATTTGAAATTTGGAAACAGACATGCTTTGGACCATGGTATCAGCACACTTTCTACAAAGGTATTTTAAGGAAACAGTCTGAAATATGTAAAAATAACTTTCTGAACCTAAACTAGTACTGATAGCTGTGAACTGCCAAATTCTTTGTAGAATTAAAAGTTATGGTCAACTTCTGCCATTACTCTCTGCTAAGTTTCAAAGATACCATGATCATATTACAGATGCTGTGAAATTCATGTCTTTCATAGTACTTGTAATTTCTGTATGCTGTTTATTATAGAAATGAAAAGATGGCTGTGGGCGTTCTCAGCCAAATGGGATTGGAAAGTACATTGTTCTAGTATTGTTGTTTTTTTTCCTTAATGTCTTTTAATTGTGAATGAGAGTAAAGATTTGGTCTTAATCTTCAAAGGAGTTTCTCCCACTGGTTGAAGTTTTCCAGGGGATCAAATTGTATTATTTTACATACTGTTATGTCAAAGGGACTGCCAATATCAAAAGAAGAAATGAGCAGTAAAAAGTTTTTTCAATAGGTGACCCACTTGTACAGAAATTTCTTTCAGAGATGTTCAGGATGGCCAGACCTTTGAACACCCTAGAAACAAACTTTAAAACCTCTTCATTAGACCAATCTTCATGCAATAACTTTGCCAAAGTTATTTATTAAATAAACTCCCTAAAAATATGCCCCTAAAAAATATGGTCCCTAAAAATATTCTCTACAGAAAGCAAGAAGGACGTAGGAGAATAACATAGGAGATGAATCTTTCTAAAATTTGTGTGAAAGTCAGACAACAAATCTCCTCTGAACCTTCCATTTGGGGTTGTTTTGGTTCAGGTTATCCATAGTTTTGGTGGTTTCACTGTAAGTCCTAGTCTGTATGAAGCACAGATTGCTCCAAAGAACATTGTCACTTCTCTGGTCGCTGTCTGTCCAAGGAGAAATACAGCTTTGTTCTATGTCTTTTTAAAATGCCATGGTTTATAACATTTTTCTTCATATTGGAATATGTACATCTGCATCTTGCACATTGTAAGGAAGAGTCCCCAGCTCAGCATGAAAAGAGAAATATGAGTTTAAAAAAGCAAATTCTTGAAGGGTGTAATGCCTGCCTACAACCAAAAGAATAATTAGATATTAAAAATGCAAAATGTAATCTTAGCTAGTTTACAGTTAATATATTATTAATGAAAGACACCTAACTCTAGGGAGGAAAGCATTGCTTTTCAAGCATGACAGTAACCCCCATTGTGTTACTGTTTAACTCCATCTTTTCGTGTCAAATAAATACTTTTAGAATACTGAAATTACCTCAGGAAATTATATCCATTATATCTTCTATGATACTGATTTTCATTGTAACATCATAGTTTAACCCCTTTTTGCAATGTGATAGATGTTTCAAAATTTATTGCAAGGGAAAATATATTAAAAAAAATTACATTTTTCCCTATTCTTATGTGATCACTCATCCAATTTCCAGCAACATTGTATTTCCTAATTCCAGCACTGCTTTATGAACCTTTCATTTGGTGAAAGCCAACCTCATTTTGATAAATTCAATTCAGGACTTTGGTGTGATAGTATGAGACAGATGATTTTCAGACAGTAGCTTCTCTCAGAGATCTGCTGCAGCTGGATAGTTAGCCTTTTGAAAAGCTTCATGAAAATTATTATTGAATTAAGTTTTATTACTGTTTAAAACTGAAGATCTCACTTCAGCGGGCCAAAATTACTATTATTATTATTATTAGCAAACTAGTAGTATTTGTATTGGGGAAAATAAAACTATCAGCAAATATTGGAATTTTTTTTAAAAGGCATCTAGAATAGATGTCACTAACTTATGGAAGACTCTAGAAAAGGAAAGATAGAACATGTAACTCAGAGGCTGAAATTACTTAAAAGAAAATACTTGAAGTATGTTGCAAATAAAACATTGCATAGTTACTTAATGAAGCATTTGTGATTCTTATTTAATTTTTTGCCAAACAGCAGTATATCTAAAAAATCTTGAGTTTGTTAATAAAATTTTCTCTCCTATTATTTCAATGTATTTTGTTTGCCTCTGCTGAAGCTGTGTTGTTGCACATTCCATTCTTTGAAAGCTGTCCTCAGACTTCCAAGCAGGAAGTCATGCTTATTGCAGTGATTGTTCTTCTCCTCTTCTCGACATTGTAATGATTGTGAACTTGGCTGTTGCTATCATAATTCCATTTAATCTAATGCCAGGCAACTGCAGTTTCATAATTGATGACATTTACAGGTATTTTTCTCCGACCTTTCAAAGAATGTGAATCCAAATCAGAGGAAGTTCACAGTGAAGTGTGGTCCAGATCTTGCTTTCAAATCACGTTTCCTATTCTCACAAAGAACATAACAGTAATTAATTTCCTGTTATTTAAAAATTTGGTCACAGTAAAAAGCTTCATCATTTATTGACGCGTAGTGTAATCATTATTGACATTTTAATTCTGTTATTTATGTTTGAATATTTTATATTTCCGTGGCAGATCAGTGGCTTACAACTGGAAGGTTGTCGTTTCGATGGAAATCGACTTTCAGAAAATCTGCATGATTCTCCCAGTGTGTCATCTGTTCTCCCTTGTTACATGGCCTGGATTCCACAGGTACTAAATTATTAAAAGCCCCAAACTTTCAAGACCCATAATTTCTTTTTTTCTGTGTAGTAGCTTTTCAGTATGATGTTGCTGACCTGTTTTCCTTTCGTTTCAAAATAAAAATCCCATTCTTTACTAGGAAAATCAGTTACTTTATTTAAAACAGAAACTTGTAATTTTGTTAATATTCTTTAGCTTACCTTGCTAGAATGAAGACAAGGGCTTTATTTCAGTCATACCTTTTTTGCTTTGTCTTTTAAAAACATTAGCATATTTTCAAACCTGTATTTAGCAAATGGATACATGTCTTTTGGAGTTCATTCCTAGAATATATTTTCTTTGCGTTTTAAATATTAAAGTAAAATGCAGAGGCAATAAAAAAATTGAGAATATGATGTGAGCTGTAAGCAAAGAAAGCCTTTCTCCTACTTAAACTAATTTTAAAAATGCCAGTGCTTGCAGATTTTAAGATGAAAGCAAAGTAATCCAAACAGTAAAAACTGTTACTGCTTCTGCCCTCCAATTGGCATAGCAATCACTGATAAATACCACAAAAAGCCACATAGAATGTATTCAAGGATGTGTCTTTTTAACTAAAAAATTGCTTATTATGGAATTCATCCCACCTACATTTAGGAAGCCCATCCCATTAGAAGATAGCTGGGATATAAAAGTGTCCAGGTGTGACTCTAGAGACAGCCTAGACCACTGTGATGACCTTTGTATATTGTGATAGATAGTGTGCAAAGAGCTCAATTGCTAACACACTGCTTTATCCCAACTTTTTTTTTCTCTCATTGTAATTTCCAGCAGGGGGAATATACATTATATTATAGTGCAGCATTAGAAGTATAAAGGTCAACAGATTTAGACCTTGAACACAGAAATAAAGGCTGGGCACCATCTGCACCATTGCTCTCAGCTTGGTTAGGAAAGAAATTAGTGAAAATTTTTTAAAAGGACAAAAAATGAAAACATCGCAAAACCTCTTACAAAGTTGACCAGTGAAAGATTTTTCAGTTTTTTGGTATTTACAGAGTTTGGTTTTTTCAGATAAATAAACAGATTTCTAATTTATTTGAGAGGTGGTGCATGGGATAAATACAGAATTGCCAGACATTCTAATATAGTCACCTCCTCCATTCTCAGTGGAGGATGGTAATATGTGTGGTTTTCCATGGTAACACCAAATAGAAACACATTTCAAATGACAATTCTAAGTAGTCCTCCCATTGTTCTGAAAGATATTCATCTTATGTTTGAAATAAAACAGATTTTTTAGTTTTTTTCTGAATAAGACTATTTTTTTAAACTTCAAAGGTAGCATCCAAAAGTTATATGTGAAATCAGCTGAGAGTTTTATCTATAAAATTAAAAAATAGATACTTCAATAATCAATTAATTAAACTTTTTCAAATGTACTTGTATTTGAAATGAACAGCAACTGACATCTTTGTGTTGGAAAAAAATATAATTCTTATAAAACACAGGCCATAACTTGTCAACTGCCCAGATTTTAAATGCAAAGTGTCTTTAAGGAGAGTTTTTCTGAATTGGTGTACCCTTGAGTTGTTTTACAATCACTGTAAAAATTGACTATAATCAAATACTGTGCTCAGAAACCAAAGCAAAATTTGATATCATGCATTTCCCTTAATTTCATTACCTCTCCTTAGGAGAAGAGTGCATAAAATTGAACATATTGTCTTAGAATTCTTAGGTTTTGAATTTGTTTTCTTTTCTCCATAAATGCATCTTTTGAAATCTAGTGAGCAAAAGTATATGTATAATGTAATGCTTTGAAGTAATTTTCAACCAAACTTAAAGTAGCCTACAGGATTTCTCTGAGAGAACCCCCTCAAAATCCTGCAGTGCTCTAAGCAGAGTATTTTGAGCTACTAACATTATTCTTATTCTCATTAAACTGTGAAGGTCTTTTCCAGTTTTAATCCACTGACAGATCCCATGCTGTGAAGGGTGTCACTGAAGGGGATGGAACTGTGTGTGAGGCAGTCTGGCAAAGAGAACTTTTAGACTGTTCTTAAGCCAAGGACATAAGGATTTGTGACTCAAAAAGACTTCCACACAATGGCTTTAACCCTCCAATAATGTGATTCCTTAAAACATCAATGGGATTGAGAAACGCACGAGAACAGATATTTTGTTCTTAAAAAGTGTAAAAATGGGTCTTTGAAGGCAAAGTGGCCAGCTTCTGGCTCCCAGCTTTGGCAAAATTTAAATTCTCTGATTAACATTTTACTCTCAGTCTAGCCAGCATTTTGTCTTCTTCAGTAGAGTTAACCAAGGGATAAATGGGGTATCCTTCTGAGAACAGCTGAGTTCCTGATTATTAAGTTACTCTATACACATATTACCACACATAGATCTTCTGCAAGGATTGAAACGCTGTTGTCCAAAAGACAGGGGAAGTTGATTTTCAAAAGGAGCAACAAAATTCTTCAATAATGGCTTTACACTTCACATGCAAGGCAAAGTGCTTGAAATAGTTATTGTTTGTATGTTTCCTTTTTCCTGTTTTTAGTTATTTTCTAATATTGGAACATCACTAACTCACATTTGATGTGATTTGACTTAAAATGACACTCATTTTTATTTTAAATTCTTTTCTCACAAGTGTGCTGCTTTGTTATTTGGTTCTTGAAAATCTGACATTTTCCTGTTGACAGGAAGGGACATTTTGAGTGTGATGGAAAACATGCTTAATATGTATCAGTTGAATCAAACCCTGAATTATTTGCAGTAACTAAATACATCATGGGTTGAAATTAAGTGCTGTAGGAAGTCTAGATGGAGTCTCTGAGCTCAGTTCTGTGGTCACACATATGGACAGTTCCCCATGCAAAGCCCTAGGAGGAAACTGCATCCAAGGCAGTTTGTAGTACAGACAGCCGGGAGGAGCAGTTCAGTAAAGCAGCCTGGAATGTGTGGGATAAGGTTTTTTGGGTTGTAGTTCCTGCAGTATGACCCTTGCAGGTATCTCAGATCACACACAGGCTGTGCCACAGGAGAGGGGCACGGTTTGCTGCAGGGATGGAGGGGGCAGTGGGCTCTGCCAGGGCACAGGCACCCACAGCACTCCAGCCTGCCAGGATAGCTGCTCCCCACACTGCAGCACAGGGGCTCCTGAGCAGCTTTGTCCCTGCAGGAAACTGGTCTGCACTGCCCTTAGCCTGGTTGCAGACACTTTTGACATGTGATTTTTGGGAGGGTTTCAGCTGAAGGAAGGTTTTGATATGTAGCTCATAGGATCACCGCTGTTATTTACTTCCCGGTGTTTGAATTAAGGAGCGAGCAATTTTCCTGAAGTCTGTGCTTCATTGGTAATCCTCCTCCTTAGCATCCTGAATGAAATCTTACTTGTCCAAGGCTGCAGTGTCCAAACTTAACTTGAGATACCATACCAGGGGAGATTATTGCTTTCTCATGTTTTGTTGTCTTTTACATGATAACAAAGTCCTTGTTTGTTGGCAGGATGCATTTGGTCCGTATTCTCCAGAGGAATGCATATCTCTACCAGTCTACACTAGTGTGGAGAGAGACCGTGTGGTGACAAATCTCGATGTACCTTGTGGAGGAAACCAAGACCAGTGGATTCAATGTGGTGCTGCTTTATTTTTAAAAAATCAGTAATCTGAAACTGCATTAACTTGTGAAGTTAAGAGACATTTAAACATCTAACTTCTTACTTACTAAAGGAGAATTTTAGATTCATTGCTTTTATATTTTTAAAGCAATGGTTTATTAATTCCTGTTTATTTTTTTAAGATATATTCAAATAATTCTACTTGATAGCACTTCAGTGTATCTTTGTGGGATATTGCAAAAATTAACATGGCACTATTCAGCAAACTGCTAATTTGGATTGTTTCTCTAGACTGTAATGTGCTGTATTTCTTTCTTGAAGTTGTTGAAATCTCTTCTTGTTTGCTTAGAAATATTGAATAAAAATTCAAAGTCAGAATTTTTAAAATTTTTTTTTCATTATCCTTTTAGAACTTTTATTCATATGCCTCTTATTTAATAAAATAAAATACAAAAACTTACCTTTTGTAACTGAAGTTTAATGTTTTACTTGAAGATAAGAATCAGGATAAATGTTTTAGTCTCTTTTAATGGTATTTTACTTGTAATTATATTTCTTTGTTCAGGTAGTAAGTAATAGGACTTTGATGAACTTCATGTGGAGTTACAAATTCATGTGGAGTTACAAAGTTAGATTACTATCATGGGTATTATCCAGAAGTTACTGAAAAAAAAAAAATGAAACTGTACTAAGTTCCAGTAAAAACATGCACATAAAGGCCCGCAATAGCCAAAACAATTCCTTAGACCAAAAGAAAAAAAGGATTTCCATTCAGTTGTTGAATGAAAGTCAGAGGGATATAATGGTGCTTTTGGTCTGTGATGTGAGAAACACCTGGAATCTTGTTCTTTATGTAGGATACCCAAGTTTGATTTCACTGCTTCATGATGTATCATGTTGGGATGCTGTCACAGCATTGGAGTGCAATTAGACAAAATCCTAAAATCCAGCAGGAAGCAGCATCACTGATATCTCAACATAACAGTTGAAAGTGTCTAATTTTTAACTGGAAATACACACCTCATGAAGATATTTTTAAAAGCCAAAGGCAAAGCACTTTCTTGGTTTGCTCGGAAAACAAAACAGATGCTTTGTCTCTGATATATCTGATAGATTTTATATTCATTTTGAAATAGTATTTAAATTAAGACTATATTTCATTTTCCTGATATTTTTCATTGATGGTTTGAGGGAGAGAGAAGGAAATCAACTTCCTGAAGAGTATTATTCTCTCTTCTTCTCCATTGTTCATGCCTTAAACTTGGTCTTTTGTCTCTATTTGGAAAGTTTTCCATTTTAGTTGTTGTTCTAATTAAAACCTGTCCTAAAATAATTTGATACAATTAAACATACATTTTTAAAATTTAATCCTATCTAAAAGCAGAATATACTTACTTAATACTTTTAAGATAATTGCCTCATCTTCCTTTATATATTTGACTCTGATTCACTGAAGAGTAAAAGGGTAGAAAATGTGGAAAAAAATTGACTCTGAAGAAAAATTTGGGGAAAACTGACGAAGTCTCCATCAGAACAAAAGCACTTCTGTAAATCTATGTACAAGCTCTGTAAGGATTTAGAGGTTGACTTGTCCATGGAAAATATTTTGCCGTACTAGACTTTCTTGGAGATGAAAAGTTTTGCAGAAGGGCATACTTTTAATACCCATAGGCACATGTAAAGAACATGCTGCAACTTTCCCTTTTGTATCCAACATTTTCATAACCTAGACTGAATTTCAGCTCTCATAAATCTCAAACTGAGGGATCAGTATACTGGCTCTTATGAATTTCAACTTCTCTTTTGTGGGCAGGTAGAGAAATACAGATACTCAGCTGTTCAGATAACTACCTGTTAGGACAGAGATGTCTGGTGAATAATATATTTTCTTTTAATCTCCCTTGCATGGAAAGTAAAGACCAGAGACATAGCAGGTGGCTTTGATGACCTTTCCTGCTGAGTGGTAGAAATCCTGAAAGGAATCATTAGTAGAATATTCTGGGGATTTCCATGTTTTGGTTTTTAAAATTTTTTTTTCTCTTCTCATTATAAGCTTCAAAATGCCTTCCATATTACCAAGAGACTTATGATTATTATTTAAAGTGTCTCCTTTCAAGTCTCCTCTTGCTATATATTTAGACTTACTGATTCTAGTAATATACAGATACTGATCCTATCACAAATAACAGATAAGAAAGAGACCCCTCCAGACCTACCACACCGTATTTCTATTTCAGGGTCAGGAACTGATTCAGTTTCTTGCTGATGATTTGTCTGTATCCTAACCCCTCAGAACTGGCCTATCTCTGGAGGTTTGCAACTGCTTCTATCATCCACTATTGCCATGGATTTAAAACTGTGGAATATTTCTCAGCTCACAGCACCAGGAGTTTTGTTCCCAGACATGCATTCATGTTTTTCTGTCAGAGCCTACTCTTAGCCAGCTTGATTAAATCTCATTTTGTTTGGTTGTCCTCTCAGTTCAGAGCCCCTTCACACTGCTAGAACTGTCTGTTTGCTTCTGCTCTTTCTAAGACCTCCCCTGACTGATATGAAAAAAACTCAATCTTCTTAATGTTTAGTTATAACTGGAGCATTGAGTTATATTTTTATTTGGACAGAGGTCCTGTGGGAGCCCATTGAGGCTGATCTTCGTTACAGATGTGAAAGGCTTTCTCTTCTGAGTTGTCTTTGATGTCTTTATTTCTTTCAGCACAGGACAAAAAAACTGATTTAAATGTCAAGCTAATTTTTCAGCTTGAGATCTAGTAGATTTTAAATTATGTAATATTATCATCAAAAAAAAAGCCCCAAGCCTTGGAAGCTGTATATTATGCTCACAGTGTATAAGGAGTATGTTTGATACTTACTTTGTTTAAGAGATTTACGTTTACTAATCTTCCCTTCTCATAACTGGAGTTATAACCTTAATGTTTTAGATGGCTCAGAGATGACCTAAAAGGAAAAAGAAATTACTTATCAGGTATTCCTTGATATGTATTTTCTGTTTGCATTGTGTAATGTGCTTTCTTTCTACCCAGTGTTGTAATCTAAATGAAAGATACTATAGATAACTGCTACTCTAGATCATAGGAATTGTATTTTTGGCAGTAAAAACAGAACTGTAGAGTTTTTATTACCACCAAAGTGCAGCTGTATCACATGCATAGGCCATTGAGAAGTATGAATCAGGAAACGTAAGAAATAAAAACATCAGAAATGCCTTAATGGTCTGAATAGGGTTTGAAAGAGTCTCTTCTGCTGTTCAGTTTCAAGAATATAGGAACTTGTAAGACTAAAAAGATACATAAAGAGATTGTAGAAAACACACATTAGTCCTCTGTAAACACTCTCTTTTGAAGACTTGAGAAAGGCAGATCTTCAGTTGAGAGCAAATTGTTATCAACAGAAATCAAAGTGACAAAATGCAAAGTGAAAAACCTTAAAAGAATAACAAAACTTTGAAAATCATGAAGATTATGCAGTAATATCTGAATGTCTTTAAAATAACAAAAAAAAAATTTCTTACAAATGCATATATTTTAAATTTGAAAAGGAACAGTTTCTTCTTTTTACAAGGAAGCAAGTCTCTGTGAGTTATTGGTGCTGTCATCCATTGGAAGACGTGCTCTTCGGTGCATTTAGCAAATTCACTGCAGGTCCACTGACACAAAACATGCCCAGTGCCCAAACAGAAGAATATGTGTGTGTTGGAGAGTCAGACTCACTCTGTGCTATTTGGGGTAAACTGCCTTTCAGAAACAAGACCTATGATGTTGATAGAATACCTCACGTGCTTTAGAGCTAAGTTGACTTACGATTTTTTCCCAGAAAATTTTTAGAATTTCACTGAAATCCAAATGCTGCAGTGGAAGGCAAGTTATGCAAGTTATGCTGAGTATAAATAGAACTGGTGATGCAAATTGTCTTTCCCCTCTGTTTCTTTATTTCAGCTTTCAGAGACCGATACGCAGAACAGCAGTAATTTGTCCCCAAACAGCTATATCATTATTAGAGTTGAAGGGGAATAACCTGAACTTTGGTGCTCAAAAGCATCAAATATGAATTATGAGTTCTTGAACTGATAATCTGTCTTTCAATGACAAAAATGGGTTTGCATGAATTATACTTAATATTGGCTACCATAATAAAAATGTGCAGCGTTTACCAGGACTAGAAATTTCTATATGATGTTTTACATTGACATTTTTAATTCCCTTTAATTTTTACATTTTTAATCCTTTGAAAATGAAAGGTATGAATAAGAAACTAGATGTGGGAGAGTCTGAGGACCGATAAAGAGTGGGTCATGCTTGAGAAAACAAGCTCAGCCTCTGTGGGTTCTTATGCTGTGTTCTCTGAAGGTGTGCAGCTTCATCTTTGCACTGGAGTTCTTCACAGATCAGAAGCTTCCCTGGAAGCCCACGTGCCTGAGAGTCCATCCTCCTTCACCTCAGCCCATGGCCTGCAGTCGGTGATGCTGCATAACTCAGCCCCATCTCCTGGAGCTGCTTTTCATTTTGGATACTGAAGCTCCTTACACCAGAGCTCACCAAATGAATGTGTTCTAACTACTGCCAGTCTTTAAGATTTAGATTTCCTCCTGGTTCTCATGACCTTTATCTAAGATACCTAGAAGGCCACAGAAGAGGGTTTTTTCACTTTCTGTGTGTTTGGTGAAAACAAAAAGACTCTTCACTGGCCTGTTTTAGAAAATCAAGGAGCAAAATTGGTGTTCTTTGAACAGCTTCACAACAACTATTGTTAATATGGGCTACAGTGTTGGAGCAGTTTCTACAGAAGTGTCAGGATTGCTACTACTTTTGCATCTCAGGAGACAGCAAGCTGCCCCAGCTCTTTTTAGAAATCTTAGATATACTCTTCATTATTTTCCCCCAGTGTTAGATACACTTAATTTTTCATATCAGCAAATATGGATTCTTATTAACAGTAACGCCTTGGAAAAAGTAATTAAGTAATCATGCTTATGAAATGTTTCAGATAGGCAATTTCATTGTCAGAGCTGCCTCAGTCTTCTCAGCCCCTGCCAAGGTGAGTTCTCTTCATGCAATCCCACATGGTGCTACTGCCATGTCTACGAGGATTTTCATACTGGGATCGGGAAGAAATGGCAATGTCTGCAGAGGCTTTTGGGATGGGCACGGTCATATCAGCATTTCCCACTAGATGGTACTGTGGACTAGACCCTGGTGAGAGCCTGGCACAGGGGCTGAGCTGGGTTTGGAGGGTAAAGACAATTTATAGTCTATACAACGTTGCATCAACAGTCCGTTCCAAAGGAAATTTCTTACAGCAGTGCTGAATAAGCAGCTACATATTCAAAAAATGCTTCTAGTTAGTCGTGATTTAGCTCTTTGTAGAAATAAGTGATTCAGCAAGTGAATTTCTCCTTCCTTCAGGACACCTGGTTTGTGCAAGTGAAAAAGGCACTGACTGAGCACTCTGGCCCATTTGCAGCTATTTCTGTACACCTTCAGTGTCTGCACAGGAAGAAGGAACAGTGAGGAGAAGGGTGCCCTTGCAGCATGGAAGGCCACCAGCTTCCTGCTCTGTGCCAGGCAGAGTGTGGCCAGCAGGCTGAGGAATGTGATCCTTCCCTGCACGGTATCGGCAGCACTGGGCATTCTGGGCCCAGTGCTGGGCTCCCCAGAGGAGACACAGACGTACTGGAGTGAGTCCAAACAAGACATTGGAAAACTTGAGACAGTGTGGCACTGCGTGTTTTAAGGTTATTTGATGTTTGTATTACTGATGGTTTTTCCCGATACCTCCCCTGCTATGTAATCCCTGATGGTTTGCCCCAAATCTCTCCTTCCCATGTATGGTATTTGCCCTCCTCCCTTGTACCTGTCAATCCCAGATACCCAGCCCCCGTGAAATGTCAATTCCCCCTTGACCCACACCCCTGTTCCGGAATCTTCCATGTCAGTTATGTTATCCCTGTTCCCTCATTGGTTCCTGTACACTCCCACCCTCGACCCTATTGGTGTGCTCCTTCCCCTGACCCCTCCTTCCCCTCATGCAATTGGATCCCGAGTGTCTCCTCCCCTTGTTTCCACCCTCCTTTAAAACCATATGCCCACTCAGCAGCCTCGTCGCTTCGCGGATCCCTGCACTCTAATAAACGTCCTCCTGTCCTACACTCGAAGTGGCTTTCCGTGTTCTTTCGAGATACATCGCCTCCTTGACGCTAACGCACGTTGCTGCAGTCCTGCGCTCTCGGCGAGGGAGCGCAGGCTGAACCGTCTCCCCGGAAACCCAGCGCGGGCAGGACGGGGAGCGGCAACTCACGGTGCGCTGCCCTGGGGGCTAGCTGGAGCCTGTGAGTGGACGCTGGGCAGCGCGTCAAGACAGTTCACCAAGATAAGGTCAAGGGGCTGGAGCACATGACTTATGGGAAAAGGCTTAAGGAAGTGGCCTTCTTCAGCCTGGATAAGAGGCAACTTTTATGGGGAGGGACTTAATGGCAGCTTGCCACTGCCCACATGGAGGTTATTAAATTTCATGGCAGGGAGACAAGAGACAAGATGTTATAACTGCATACAAGGAAAAAGATTTTCCTCCTGAGGACAGTTAGGCACAGGTTTTCCAGAGAGGTTGTCCAGTCGCCATGCTTGGAAGTATTGAAAATTGGACTGGATAAGGTCCTGAGCGATCCATTCTGACCTCAGAGCTGACCCTGCTGTTGGGGACCTCCTGGTGTCCCCTCCAACCTGAAATGCCTCTGTCTGGTGGGTTAACTAATGAACTAACATGTACATCATTTTAGGCACAGTGTATAAATTACAGTAAGAAAATAATGTCCTTCTGTTCTTTCTACCTTCTGCTCCATATAGAAATGACCTGCAAGTCCTTCAGTTTTACTGCTGCCTCATAAGCTATCAGCAAGTTCAGGGGTTAGTCAATGGAAAATGAAGCAGTTCACAGAATAAATAGATGAATGAAATGTTAAACCATAATAGACCAAACCAAAAACAATTTAGAGGAGGCTCACTTAAGGCATAAAACCAAAAATAAATGTTCTGAACGCTTCAGAAGCAAGATGCCTGCCAAGGGGAGTATTGGGTTATTAGATGAAGTGCAAAAAGAGTGCTCAGGGAAGGTATGACCACAACAGAAACCTAAATTCTTTACATCAAAAATCATTTAAGAGAACTTGAGTGTGGTTCCCATGCTGACATCTCAGTCTGTGTTTTTTAAATAAGGGATGAGCTTTAGGGATCACCTTAAACTGATCTGTCAAAACAAAAGGTTTTAGAAGAAAGTAGAAAATACTTGTAAGAAATAAGTTATTATGTCCTCATCTAAGAGTGCTTAAGAAACTCAAGGAACTTGAGCACAATGTTGCCTCACTGGTCAATATAGGTGTCTAACCTATCATTTAAGTGGGCTGTGGTTCTAGGGAAAGGAAAAGTTCTCTTTTTTTTTAAGTCTTCCATAAAGACTTTTTTCTATGTAAAGTTTACTGAAACTGTAAACCACAAAATGTGATACTCAACTATCTTAAAAACAAGGAAGGTCAGCATGGATTTTTTGTATGTTTTAAAGAAACGATATTTTAGCCTTTAAAAAAGCTTGAATTTATTAATGGAGTCAAAAAAAAATTGATATTGTATACAGGGATTTGCACAATGTGGGAAAAGGAGCTAAGCTGTACAACAAGAAAAAATGTGAGAGAGAGAGAGAAACGGAGGGAAGGAGGGAGGGAGTAGAGTTGTGCCATTTTACAACAGCTGAGGATCTCAATTTCCTACTTGATCTTTATCAAGGCAGGAATCCCAGGCAAAAAATATTTACTGTGGCTCTTCAGTACAATGGCATACTTATTTAAGGAAAAGCCTGCATTAATTTTACTGCTTTTACTATATTCAGACATGGTGTGCCAAGGGTAGGTTATCTCTTAACTTGTGTAACCTTCATGCCTCTCTCTTTGATGCTGGATGATTGATCATCCTGAAAAGAGGTAGCAAAGAGGTAATCAGCAATTTTTACTTTTCCTTCCTCCCTTCCTCCCTCCCTCCCTCGCCTAACTTATCTGATATGTGATTGGCCATTAAGGTGGGTAAAATGAGGAAAAACTTCACTGAAATAGGTGTTATGAGAGAATGAAGAGTTTTTATTACACCTTGGCAGTTATGATCAGTTCATATCAAAGAACAGACTGTATCACACCTGCTTCTAGGGATAGCCTGGAGCAGGAACAGTAGAGTCACAGGAATTAATACAAATGAAAGTATCCTGACTGCACTTCCTGGTCAACTCCTGAAGTTACAAGAAACAGACTTGAAGGTTTCAAGCTGATCACTTCCCAGCACAAAGCTGCTTCTAGGAGTGAGCTGATGAGATGTGAAATTTGTGTTGCCACAAGCAAGTCAAAATTGCCCAGTCGTCTGTCTGTGTTGCCAATTTAACTAATCCCTGTAAATCTCATTTTTAAACAGCTTAAGCTAGATGTTTGAAATACATTTTATTCCACTAGTATTGAATTGTCTTTCACTGGATAGAAATGAAAAGATACAGGCTGGTGAAACTGGAAACCAGCCTAAACTGAGGTAGTAGAAAGCTGATGCAGATTTCAAAAAAGCAAGTGAAACATGGCAATTTCCTAAGCAATAGAAAGTTGAACAGAACGAAATTAAATTAAGCGAAAGCTAAAAATTAAGGGGTAAAAACCCTAAAACTTATTGAAGAATCCCAAATAATGGATTTGCCATGCTTGTTGAGGGATTGTGGAGTGCTTCACTCCTGGAATGTGAAGCAACCGCAGTCTGAAGAGCCAGACACCCACTGGCATCATACCAGCTACCCTGAAGAGTAGTCCACACTGAAAATCTATCAACTTGATGAAGAATTCTATGCCTTGTAACTCAAAAAATACTTGTGCAGTGGAATAATGCAAAGATGAGTCAGATTTAGCATCCAACCAGGTGTTGCCGTCATGAAGGGAATGTGAAAATTGCTGGTTTAGATCAAGGACTACATGTCAAGTGATCCAGTATGCTTCTACTAGAAAAAGTTGGTGGAAAAGAAAAAAAATAAGGTAATGAACCCAGCAGGAGGCAAAAATCAGTAAGGTAAAGCTGTGTATAATTCCTTCTCTTTCCTACAAACTAAAAGTTTTCTTCATTTTTCCAAATGGTAGATTTCATTCCCCTTCCAGGAAAACATGTGTTACCCAATATACCCCTGAATGTTCCTGTGATGCATATATCCTAAATGTATCCATCTTTTTTGAGTTGTCTGAAATTTTGAGGCCGAGACATACTTTTGAAAACTGGATTTTTCTTTTGAGATTCTTTACCTTATACATGTTTATGATATTTCCTCTTAATAATTTCGTCCTGAACAATCACAGCCTGCCAGAGTCTGCTGATAAGGAAAAAAAGTTATTTTCCATCTAGCCATCTTCAACTGATTTTGCTAAGTTTTTCTGAATTCTGAACTATCTTTTTCCTTCTTTTTTAATGATCAGGTGGTCACAAAGTTTCAGGTAACACCATGTAAAATTTTTTATTTTATTTGATATCCATATATTATAGTAAATTGCTTCCCACAGGTTTCATATCCTGTTGAACATCATTTTCCCAGTGCTTCTTCATGAACAGGGCAAAAATTATAATGTGAAGCGTTGCCCATCTCCTTTCATTAAATGATGGGAGTTGAGCCAAGATCCATTAAGCAAATATTTATTCTTTCCATTTTCATTTAAAGGAACATTACATTTAAATAAATTGTTACAAATTTGTATTTATCTTTTCATTTTAAAGTTATTTATAAATAGATCACATTTCTTTCCCACCTACAGATAGAACTACTTCAGAGGTAGGTGTTTTGCAGAGAAATTTTTATTTTTCTGAAAAAGTACTCAAGATAAAAGAAATATTAATTCTTAATTATTTTGCAACAGTACCAATTTCTGGTGTAGCAGGGTCCCTGTGCTCTGATTTTTTGGGGTTTTTAGACCTCTGTCCTATTCTCCAGAAGGTCCCTTGAACTGCAAAGGTTTAGTTGTTCCCAGGTGGAAGGTTCCCCCTATTCCCCAGAGGTTTCAGCTGCCCAGAGCAGGCACACACCCCTTCCTACTGCTGCCAGGCTCCAAACATTTAACAGAACAGAAACAGATTAAGAGATAATAAGAACAGGCAGGAACTCTATTTCCTTTCAAAATTGCAAACCCACTTTTATTTTAGCCTATCATGGACCATTTTTAACATTATGGAGGACATTTGCAAAGTATAGGAAGAGCCTTGTGGTGATTTTCTTGGAAAGCCAAGAAGGGAGCGATGCATCTGTTGAAGGACTACCTTTGCACTCAGCTCAAAGCATCTGCTACTGAATGTTGCTGGAGACAGGGAAGGACGAGGAGTTGGATCCGTCATGTCCGTTGTTTAATCCCAGTGAGGTTTTACTGTAGATCTCATAGGACCAGCTCGGTTGGAGCATGGGAGCAATGCCCAAGTCGTGGGTTTGGCCCCCACATTCAGTTCAGAGTTGGACATGAGTGTCCTTTGTGGGTCCCTTCCAACTCAGACTTAGACTATTCTGTGATATGACAGAAGTTATTTATTGACTATATTCCATTACGACCACTTTGAAGACCTGTCTGGGGCAGTGTCATTAACATAAATCATCAAAAGGAATAGTGCTGTGGAAGACTTGGAAAATTTACATGGACACTCTGAGCAGCTGTAAGTCAACATGTCTCTGTTTTTTTCAGGAAAATTGTGCTGGTTCACATCAGATTATGAAATGTCTCACTGAGTTAATTTGACCTTAAACAATTCTGTGCAGTGGGGGCCATGGCTGTGGTGAGCAGCAGAACTTATTGGTTGGTGGTTTTCTGTGGGCCTGTTAAGAAATCTATGCTGATTTCTTTTTCCTTTGGAAAATTATGATTCACTAGAACATGACTTCTGAGAAGGAAAGTACGTTGAAACCAGTCCTAAATAAGAGATTAAAAAAGGGTTTTAACGCTTTAGACTGTCCCCCTAGGATTGCTGCAACACAGAAGTTTTTATTCCGCAATTCATAGGAATTTTCTGGTTTGAAATCTGAACATATTTCTCCATATCTAAAAGAATACCAGTACAAATGAAATAGCAAAACCACCAAAGGATACCAAAATAAATTGAATGCTACATCTGAGATTAATCTAATTCAGTTTTTCTAAAAAATTATCTAATCACTAAATAAAATGTTTTGAAACAGTTAATACTAAAATTATATGTCAAGACAGTTAATTTCCTTTGTAAACAATGATTTTATTTAATCCAAGATACATGAGTGCATTTTTTGTTAACTACAAGGACCCATTTCTGCCATTATAAAATTTAGTTTTCAGAGTCTGGCCATTTTAAAGGTACATACTGTAGCCTTTACTCCAAAAAATGTGACTACAATTTTAAATTCCTTCTCAATAAATTGCCTGCCAGTTTATGACTCCAAAATCTGTGGTGCTGAAAATTTTTCTCCCAGACTGTAGTTCATAGGTCTGAACTGCATGAGCAGTTCAGACCTATGATAGGAGATAAGTTGCAGTCACTCTCTTAGAGCATCTGCCCTGGATTTTCTATTTTGGTTCCTACAGATTGCTGCAATATTTGGGGTTTGTTCTGAATGCTGGAACAGAAGTACAAAAAATATGTATATTCAGACAAGCAAGAAGACTACCAAAAATTTCAAATTCAGTTACTAAAGTAGCTGTTGCCCACAGTACAAAGCATAGAAAACCATCTGAAACCACAGACGCCAATATTTCCCTTCAGAACTCAGAATAGGGGATGTGATATTTTGATAATTATGAACAGGACTTTGGAAGTGCTTCAGGCTCATTAATCCTCTGGGGTTATGAACCTTGTGAAAAATCCTATCTTGTGCTTTTAAGGATTTCATGAGGCTTTGGTAGTCAGCAAGCCCCAGGTCTCTCAGGTTTTTGCTGAAGTGTTGACACAGGCTTTTACTTGGGGAGAATACTAGGATATTTTTCTCCACACAAAATTACTCTCATCAGCATTTGAGTGTTTTCCAGCCAAGTTATCTGGTCCAAACTGGGACCAGATATGGCTTTCACTTGGCCTGGCAAGTCATCCTCATCTGTCAAGATGTGACCTAAAATTCTGGTGTAGCTGTAGATCCCAAGAGCCTTGCCCCAATTCTCCACACCATGTACGAGAGATGTCAGGGCAGCTGGCTTTGGCACCAGCTGTTGTGAATACTGGGCTTCACTCACCATTATTTTGCAGCCCCATTTTTTTTAAAGTGAAAGCATAGCAGTCCTTTTATCCTATGCTGAAATTAGTTTGTAAAATAGGTGGAAGGAACTATCTGAAGGCAGGTGGGCTGTAACATGAGATGACCCAGGGAACTAGAACTCCTGTCAGCCTAACCTCAGTGCTGGGAAGGCCATGGAACAGATCATCCTGAGTGCCAACACTCAGCACATGCAGGACACCCAGGGGATCAGGCCCAGCCAGCATAGGCTTGTGAAAGGCAGGTCCTGCTTGACCAACCTGATCTCTTTCTGTGACCAGGTGACCCTTTCACTGGATGACAGAAAGGCTGTGGATTTTGTGTACCTGGATTTTAGTAAAGCCTTCAATACCATGTCCCACAGCATTCTCCTGGAGAAGCTGGCTGCTCATGGCTGGGACAGGTGCTCTGCTTGCTGGGTGAAAAACAGGAGGCTGCGCTCTGCAGTGCACTCGGTCACTCTGAAAGACAACTTAAAGTCGCTGAAGACTGAGTATGGAAATGTTGCATTGTGTTCGAAAGAAGCGAACGAGTAGAACCTTTGTAACTCAAAATATGTGGGATTTTTCCTCCTTTTCCTTTTTTCACTGGCTTTTCTGTAGTATTCAATGGTTCACACACCTTACAGTAGAATGGGATGACTTGTTAAGAGCAAACAGGTCACACTGAGCTTTGGTAGTAGGAGACAGACCTTTTAATGTTATCCAAAACAGATTAAATGAACTGGCTTTGGAATATTTTTCCTTTAAGTCTTCATGTCTAACTCAAAACTTGTGAGGTCCCAAAAGCAATAAAAGAAACACTTCAACCACACACTTCATTGGTTTCTTCTGGTTCTGTTAGGCACAGAGGGGCATTCTGCCAGAAATAGTTGTAAATGGCACATTCCTATAAAGGAAGTGAAAATTGTGTTTTCAAAACCCATCAGTTGTGACCAATTCTTCCTGAAGACCTCTTGAGCTTTTCTGCAGAAAGAACAGCTGACAGGATATACAGGGGCAATAAAAACATTTGAACATTGTCAATCCATAAGGCTACAGAGCCATGCAAGCATCAAAGCCCCAGTAGCACATCCAGACTGTGAATTTTGACTGGAGTCCTGCATGGCTTAGAAACAATAAAGGGCACAAGAAAGGATGGAGGCGGAAAGTGCTGTCATTGCCCATTATAATGAAAATAAGTTAAAAGAGGCTGAGAGGCTTCTCCAAAACTTGTGCACCGAGGAATGCAAAACATGACAGGAAAACCCAGTGCCTGCTATTCCTCCCTTGTCTCTTCCTTTTCAGGAATTTCATACAATGGAGATGACTTACCTCAATAAATTTTTCTGTTGTGAACTTTTACGTTGCATTGAATTAGATTTTGTATTCTGTTTAACAGAGCTAAAGTAATAAATTAGAAGATAATTAAAAGAGATGTCTTCCTACAAATATAGCTGACACTGGCAGAAAGGTTACAAGGTAGAGCAGTGAGGCGATGCATTAAAATTACTGAATAATTGCAATGTACAATAATTATTAAATAATGCATACTCTGGGTTAATTCTCCATAGTGATTTCTTTGGAAAAAATTGATAGTAGCAAGGGACAGTACAGAAGACTACAGCAGATGAAGTCATATAATTCTTCATCATGCAAATGTTTTACTGCCATCATAGTGGCAAGGTGAGATCAAGTATGAAAAGGTACAAGCTCATGGGTCAGAGGCAGGGTATGGCCTCACCTGCATTATTGAAAGCTGGATTAACTCCTATAGTCAACACAGACGTGCTGCAAAAATGAGATCTAACACTGTCTATCAGAAGTTTTGTCCCAATGTACTGAGATGCACTCCCGCTAATTTGAAGCAGGAAAACAGTTAGGCCAGGATGATTTGCACCAAACAGTCTGACATACTGACTGAATGGAAATGTGATTAAAACCAAGGGCTATAAGAATGTGTTCTGTATTTAGGATAAGAAAATGACAAACCTGAGGCCATATTTGCACCTTGCAATTGTTGACTATTTTTGTATTATCATAGAATCATGGAGCCTTAGAATACCCTGAGCTGGAAAGGACTCAGAAGGGTTATCAACGTCCAACTCCTGGCCCTGCTCAAGACAAGCACAAGAATAACACCATGTGCCTAGGAACATTGTCTCAATGCTTCCTGGCCTCAGGCAGGCTTGGTGCCATGACCACTCCCTGGGGAGCCTGTTCCACTGCCCAGCCACCCTCTGGGTGAAGAACCTTTTCCTGCTATGTAACCTAAACCTCCCCTTACACAACTTCAGGCCATTCCTTCAGGCCATTCCCTCAGGTCACTGGTCACCACAGAGCACAGATCAGTGCCTGCCCCTCTTCCTTCCCTCACGAAGAAGTTGTCACTGCAGTGAGGTTTCCCCTCAGTCTCCTCCAGGCTGAACTGACCATGTGATTTCAGCTGCTCTTTGTATGGCTTCCCCTCCAGACCCTTCACCATCTTCATAGTCCTTCCTCCTTTGGATGTTTTCTAATAGCTTTCTATCCTTAGATTGTGTATCTGTTCTTTGTCCTACAGCCTCACTGTGCTTACAGTTCACAAGTGAAACGGGACAGAAATTGCATTACCTGTAATGTCTGTCGACGATGACAATAGTGGTTCCCCCCCATCTTGGTGGCTGTCTAGGCACTGCTTTAGGAAGCAGCATTATTACAAAAAAAAAAAAAAAAAAAAAAAAGCGGGATGCACTATTTCTTTTCTCTCACAGGTTTGAAATACATAATTTTCTGTATTTTGTATGTTTGTTTGCCTTGCTCAGTATGCATATTGCAATATAAATTTGAATTTTCCGAGTAATTTTTAAGGTTTCATCTGTGTATCTGTGTCTGAATGAGTCAGTTAGATCCAAGTTGCCCTTTAAAAAGCAAAAGTTAACGTCTGTTTTTGTAGAAATTGAGGGACTTGATACCTGAGAAAAAAATATTCATGAGCACAACTCCAGATGGATGTGCTTGGTAGAGAAATATTTTTATCTTGTTAAGGAAAACGCATTAATGCAAATGTGAATGCAAGAAGTTATAAACATTAAAGGTAATCCCATGTCACAGCTACTTACAGAGACGGAAATTATTAACCAGTCTTTATAATGCTGTAAGTTGTGTCTGATTTGAACTTCATTTTAAACTCTATAGTGAAAGAGAAATCAAAATTTTCTGTTAAATACAAAAGCTTAAATGAGAATTCAACACACAGGAGACAGCAGACTGACAATACACAATCTCACTGAAGCTTGAGTGTGCGTAGACTAGCACAGTTAATCAAAAACCCCACTCATCTGCCAACTCTTTATGCATTCATCAAAGCTCAGCAGAGAGTTATCAGCACAGAAGATTCATACATCAAGGCTTCAGTGCTGGCTTCCTTGACATCCCAAGCAGATTAGTCTGTGACAGATTTCTGTAGCCCAGCAAGCATCCCAAAGTGGAGCTACAATGGAGATGACAAGCAAATCCTTGGCATCTGATGTCACGTCCACTTGTTCCATCAAAGCCAACAAGGTTTCACTAAGGTTATTGAAGTCGTGCAGGTTTAGGAGCTGTGTTTTTATTCAGACAACATGACAGGACAAGTCCTCAGCAGCTCGATGCAGGCGATAACCTTTCAGAGACCACATGAATAAATAAATCCTGTTCAGACTCCTTTCAAAAGAGGCATGTGTCTTCCATGCAAACAGAGCAAAGGAGTGCTGGATCACAAATAACTGCTCAAAAATGCACCTTCTGTTCTCACAAGGTATCCCAAAGGAGATCACAATGTACTTCTCATGCCTCAAGGAAGCAACAGTAGAGTGATTATCTCCCTGTGTGTTTGTGTGCCTCATGCAGCTGATGCTGGGCATGTACTGGCTGGATTGAGATGTTTTGATCTGGGTTTGAAGCCAGGCATTAAGGGGCGTGCTGCTTGGGAAAATCCCATGGTATACCTACATAGGAGATCAGGCAGTCTTTTCTAGCATAGGACTATAGGGCTCAGGTAGAAGAAAAGACAATCCCTATCTAGGGATCTCAGGACTAGGCTTTGGGCAGGAGCAAGTGTGCCTGTCTTCCTCTGTAAGAGAAAACTCCCAGCCCATTCATTTTGTTTCTCTGTGTGCGACTGTAATGTCTCTGTCTGCAAAGACACCATCGTGCCCCATTTTCTGTGGCATGGGTGCAAAGCCACCGCCTCTGGGGTTGTTCAGCCTGGAGAAGGCTCTGGGTAGACTTTATTGTGGCCTTTCAATATATAAAGGGGGCTTATAAGAAAGATGGAAGGAGATCTTTTACCAGGGCCTAACAGCACAAAGGGCAACAGCTTTAACAGCTACCTGAAAGAAGGTAGATTTAGCTTGGAAATAAGGAATTTTTTGTGATGAGGGTGGTGAGGCACTTGAACAGGTTGCCCAGAGAAGGTGCAACATCACTGAAATTGCCCAAAGCAAGATTGAATGGGGCCCAGAGCAGCCTGATCTACTGGAAGATGTTCCTGTCCATGCCAGGGGATTGGATTAGATGAATTTTCCTTTCTGCCCCAACCCATTCTGTGATTTTATGATCATTCAACTGAGAATTTGCAAATGGATCCAAGGCAGTAAATTTACTAAAAAACCTCATAGGTCATGGTAATGACAAGTTAATAGATAAAGCAAAAGCCATGCACACAAACAAAGCAAAACAAGGAATTAGTTCCCCACTTCCCATGAGCAGGCAGGTGTTCAGCCATCCCTAGGAAAGCAGGGATCTACTACACATAGCACCGACTTGGGAAGAGAAACTCCATCACTCTAGATGTGCCTCCCTTTGCTTCTCCCCCCTCCAGCTTTCTATGCTGAGCATGATGCCATATGGTCTGGAATGTCCCTTGGGTCAGCTGGGGTCAGCTGTTCCAGCTGTTCCCCTCCCAAATCCAAACCCCCATCCTCCTCATGTGCAGAAAAGGCCTTGGCTCTGTCTAAGCCCTGTTTGGCCATTATGAAAACATCCCTCAGTTACCAATACCATTTCCAGCACAAATCCAAAACATAGCCCAATACCAGCTACTATGTATAAAATAACCTCTACCCCAGCCCAAACCAGCACACTCCCTTTTACCCTTCCAATTATCTCCAGGTAAAGACTGTGGGGTGTCTGCTTGGGGCTTAGCTGCCTGTGGAAGTTGAACCACACTGGTTCAAGAGGTGTGATGCTGTTCACAGGGTGAGGCAGCAGCCAGACTCGTTTTGGTACTGCCTTGCAAGGCTCGTTAAGTGTGAGCTGTCAGCCAGGTATTAGAAAAGGATGATAGGTCACGGTATTACAAGAATCTATAGTACAATAACTTTCCTGTGCAGATGACTGACCAAGCATCTCCACATACAGAAAGGGAGGGAATTCCATGCTCTGTTACTTCCTCCAGCACACCGAGAAGTCTGAATTACATGAGTTGCATCAGTCATGCCACTAACTTGCTCAACAGAAAGTAAATTCTCTGGAACTGATATACAACTTATACTAAAGTCACACCACTCAAAGGAATATTAGTTACAGAGTCCTCCACTTTCCTTTGGTAAAAGTAAAATCATCAATACATAAACAATGAATTTAGCAATGCTTTTGTATGTAAGCTTAGATTTACTGTAAATGCTGGAATTATAAAGAGACACTGCTCCCTTTTAGAAAGCAGCAGACAAACTGATGCTTTTAGGTTGCCATGCAATGTTCTTTTACAGAGAGCTTTAGGAAATGTCAGTTCCAAAAAACATACCCTGTAAAAATTCTTGAAAGAACAAGCATAAATCTTCAAGACATCAACAGAATTTTCTTCCATATTGATACTCTGCAGTGGACTGAATTGATTTTAAAAATGTTTTTCCTCAGAGGTAGCTGCACTTCAAAGGTCTCAGACTGGTGAAACCCATTCAAAATGGAATTTAAATGCACATGTAAGTAACATAGAGAAAATGGTTTTTGGATAGTGATGAGGATAGATACAAGAAAAAAAGATTCCTTCTGGAACCATGTCTACTTGCAAAGAAAATTCTAATGGCTGCACATTTTAACAGGGTTACTAATTCGGTTAAAAATGGAAATGTAACAGGGTCTAGGATTATTTCAATCCCCTTTAGGAATGCAAAGTGCTTTAAGAACATATTTTTCTTCCCCAGCTCACAACCACCTCACCTTTAAAAAAGTGGCAACTGTTTAAACTAGCAATAAATTATGGAAGCCAAGAATTTGAGTCAACTGGGTCAATAATCCATTTACCAGAAGCTGGCTTTTAATGGTCATGTAAAAGTGTAAACACTGTAAGCTCATGTAAATTTTCTCTTCAGATTTAATTTCATACACATATAGACACACATATTTCACTTGTTTTAAAGTATTTCTTCCATCCACCTGAAGGCTGTAAACCTCTTAGCATGCTTGATCTGCAGTCCTGTTTGGGACCAGAGACTTTGAGGGTTATTACAGATGTCCCTGTGAGTAGTGTGAACCCCAAAATGTCTGAAGGATTATATACATACAATCTTTTATATCACTCAGCTAGATTTCAAAGTTTAACATGCTAAAGTTGCTAAAGATTTTAAAATTTAGTAGTATCTGATGCTGTAAAAACTCTCTAAACACTGAGAAATAACCTTGACACCCATACTCAAGGGGAGATCCTGGCATGCAGCCCACTGCCATGTAGGATTGCTCAGTGGCCTGTTCACTACCTAAGGAGAAAGATGACTAACTTATAATTGTGTACCAGCAACATGTTTGGGTCATCATCCAGACCACCCCCAGCTACCCTGTTGACATCTGCTCCCCAGATCCCAGAGTGAGCTGGATGCAGCCATCACGGCCCTCACTGAGGGTTATGGCTTAACCCCGGGGCTGGGGGAGGACACTGTCACAAGATGCTAATGTGATTTGGCTCCAAAAGCAAAGGGAAAGGCAGCCAGACTGAGCTGAGGAGAGCAGCAACACTGCAGACACAAAGGGGAGCCCCAAGTGCCTTCTGCAAGCTCAGGCAGGTTCTGGTAGCACCCACTGTGCCTGCTTTGCCTTGGCTACTCACGAGGCAGAGGTTGGATGCAGCTGGGGTGTGAAAACCCCCTGCACAGCTGTATCCAACCTCTGGGCAGCAACTTTTGTTTCAGGGAAAGACCAGTAACGTGTTAGCATCTGCTCTGGGCTCTTCAGATAATTTCTTGCCTTGCATCCCATTGGTGACCAGCTAGTGCCTTCAAGCAAGGAATTTCATTACTTGTATCTTGTCGTTACCTGCCCACTTGCAAATGCTTAAGTGATAGGATTTTTCAGCCTTTCTAAAAAGCCAGTCACAGGTTTTTCCACTGTGAGTTCATATGAACAGGCAAAGCATTTCCCTTGCTCCTTTTCTCCCTCTGATTCATGTAGTTCATACCTGGACTGTCCTTTCATCTGGGATGAGAGGGTCATGCTCTATGGCCAGGGTTTGCTTTAAGGACAGCTCTCTGAAAAAGGAGTGATATATTTTTTATAATCATAAAATACTTCATCACTGGACAATTCTGTCATTGGGAATATTAAAATATGATCAGAGATATTTTATGCAGCTGTTATTAAATAGTCATTAAACATTTCTGGAAATAATACTCCTCAGGGATTTGACATTGAAGAATAGACTGTTGAGGGCCAGTCTGAGCCATGACTTAGAAAAATATAAACCTACCAAACCCACTAAACTTATCTTCATCACCAGTATTCTCTGAGTTCAGCAGTTTTCTACATACTGTGCAGAGTCTGGGGTATCTGTTTCTATGCCCACCTCACCCAGGGCCACAGTGTCTTACTGTAGCACGTGGCATTGCAGTGCATCAGAGCAGGCTGCAAAAACACCACAAAAAGTCCACTTGTCTGAGGATCTCAAGGGTCAGTTTTGGATTTAAGGATAAAGTGGCAATTGTCCCAACCAATTTTATACCTACAGAACAGGTCACCATGCCAGGGCTAGGAGGCAGTGTTTGGGATCTCTGGGCAGTGAAATGACACAAAGGGATTTGGGGCACAGCTCCCAGTATCAGTCCGACCTGTCAGATGTACTTCATGGTGGTTTGACCTGTGCTTTGATGATGACTGTTCCTTGGCCAGTTATGAAGGTAAGTATCTCAGGTGATTGTTTCAGATGCCCAGACTGTGTGTCTACCAGGCTCTCTCATTTAGAGATCCAGATGCTGCTTCTTCTACCCCTCAAACCAATCACAAACTCCCAGCAGCAGCTCAAAGTTTCTTCCCTGAATGTCAGTGTTTTCACCTGGAGATCAATAAAGACAATAGGAGGTTTTGTACCTCTTCCAAATGTGCTCTCTCCAGGTGCAGAGGTAACAGTCTCACATTTCAGTGAGGGCAGCACACAGCAGATTTTTCTATTTTTACCTAATTTTTATATGGCTTCAGGAGAAAATGTAGTGCTTCCTGCCGTCCCTTTAAACTCTGCAGGGGTTTTGTCTGCAGGGAAAATCCCCTCTTATTTACAGAGTAGTCCAGATTCCCAGGGCATTCAAATTCTCGTTCCCACTGCCAGAGATGTGGCTCAGTTGTAACCAGGCAGTTCACCTGACTCTGCTGGAAGTTTTGGTCCTCTGCTCTCCTACAGATTGCTCTGCTAAGGGAGAACAATTCTTCTTCTTAATGAATACGCAAAAAACCAATTTCCACACTCATAAGTCTCTCAGCTGGTTAGTTAAAAGCCTCCACTGGTGGTATACAACAGCAAGAATAACAGCTTGATTAATCCCCATCTACTGGTCTGAACTAAAATCTGTGCCATTTTGTCACATTGCAGTGACAGAGTCATCATAAAACAATGCAGCTCAAAATGGCTCTCACAGATTCAGAAGGATGTAATGGTATCCCCAACGACCCAAAATATCTGGGGGTATGCTAATTTTCCTTTGCTAAAATGAACAGGGGACTGATTTTGAGATTTCATTGCTATGGAAATATATTCTGCTCAGGACAATTACATTTGACTTTCCCCACTCCCCCTGAAGCATCAAGAATATTTAATATGCTACATTGATTAACAGTGTTAGTCTCCTGTTTCTGGGATGATTTGTCTGGGTAATATATGCATAGAGAATATGGCAGAGGAGAAACTGTGGTTTCACTATTGATCTATTATCAGATTTGCCTGAAGAAGACCTACTTTTCCACAGAGGGGGATTTCAAATAATGAATATCACTCCTTTTAGGACTCTGCTTACTGACATTGATGTTTCTTAGTTACCCCAACCTGTGGAGACACCCATGGTAAGAGTGGACCTTGAACTGCTAGGTGGGATATAGGCCTGGACACACGTTATCCATGGAAAACTTCAGGTATCTCCTCCCAGCCTGTGCATGTTCTTAGTTCTTTGTATTCATCAGGATGGAACTGAATAGAGAACAGAGCAGTTATTTTACCAGTGAAATATTTATAATTTTAACATGGTTTGGAGGGAGGTTGTGATAAAAACCAAACATCAATGACTGCTTAGTCAGATCTATCTATCTGAAGACACTGACAACTTTTTGTTTATACTGGGCCATCTGCTCCAGCAGTGCAGCTGGGTTCTGCCAACTATACTGGAGCCACTGCTGTACCCTGGCTTCAGGCTCATGCTCTGCCTTTCCTATTGATTTTAATGAGGCAGAAATATCAGGACATACAAAAATATGCATAATATCTGCTCTAATTATTTTTACCATTTATTGTTTTGTTTATTATTTACTATCTTAGGGATAAGCATACAACCACAAAATGTGAATCAGTTTGCCTTTTGTATGGTTTTGCTGATTCCATGTTGAAGCTGAATTCCAATTCTATTTAGAAACAAATGGCATTTCAAACCTCTTGTGTTTCTGAAGAGTTTGCCTAATTGTCTCCCTAAAACTGTTGATTATGGAGTGCATATATATGTGAGCATATATACATTTTATTAATATTTGAACCTAAGCTGCAGTTCAACCTCCATATGCAATACACAACTGCACAGTTTCCCACCCTGAAACTGTGTATCCCATTGTGTTAATCCCTCTTCCTCTTACACCATTTTGGTTTCAAATATCTTCCCTGAAAGCAAAAACCCACAGCATCTCCATTTAAGAAAAAGGGAAAGCATAGCCCAAACATACATAACCCCAATCAATTACACACGAATAACATACAAAATTAAAAAAAAAAAAAAACAAACAAACACAAAAACAAAAAACAATCCAATTTTGAATGAGAAAAAAACTGAACACGTGGAGGTAAGGATGAGATAGCATAAAATGAAACTTGTAACAGACGATGTCACAGTGAGTTTATTTTCACTGAACAACCTTGGGACTGACATTTCTTAGAGACAGTAGTAGGGAAGGATAAACAAGAGCAGAGAAGATTTGTATGAACAAACAGAAACCTACATGGTGAGTAAGATCAGACAGAATAACAGACCTGATTGCAAGGGAAAGAGGACACTAGGATATATTTTCTTTCCAATAGGAACACCCTTCAGCATTTTATGGTGGATTGTGCTTGTGTAAGGTTGAGTTTATTTTAGGTAGCCTGCAAAGACTGTTGCCAACTAGAGTCAGTGACCCCACAGTCCACTCCAAGTTCTGTGCTACCATATACTTTACCTTTCCATTGCTGATCCTCTGACACCTACTATCCTTCTGCATCATGTGCCTCAGACATTGGGCTATGTCATCTCAAAGTATGTAATTTTTAGATACATGTATCATTCCAAGAGAATGACAGAGAAAAGGAAATTTTCTGCAGTCCCTCATGCCATTCACTTCTGTATACCATGTATCTCCTGTTCATTTCTCTTGGCCAGACCAGTGAGGAGTGATGGGATGATGGGAAAACAAGTCAGCTGAGATCTGGTCTGATTCATCAGTTGAGGAATTAAAAAATTCTCTGTGCCTAGTGGAACATGATATATTCAACCATCCTCCCCAAGACATCTTGTGCTATGACATGATGGGAAACCCACCTCAAACTAGAAAGACCAAGAAGCTCAGTGTTACCAGACACTCAGGAGTGTGCAAACATTTCCCTCACTCTTTCAAAAGCACTCTCCCTTCCTAAATCTTTTAATTACCATTTTAATCACAGTGTAATAGTTCTTACTTCTTTCTCCCTGTGACAATGTAGATGTAGAGTCTAGATTGAATGGCAAATACATAATTGATGGCTTCCTGTGCAGCTTGAAGCTTTTTGAAATACATGATCCAGGTAATCTGCTGGTTTTTACTCAAAAGCTGGAAATATCTACAGAATCAAAAATACCTTTACAAGGAAAGACTAAAGATCATGTCCTTTCAGATCCACACATGTATTACTGCACTGATATTAATTCCGAAAAATAAATTTAATTTTTACTTTCAAGAAGTACAGAGCCATTTGAATTCTTTGTAAACACAACTCCATACCTGCATTACTACACACCAAGATACTTTTTTGCCTGCTTTGACTTCACACAGTGTCTTCTGGGTAAAGTGAAGCTAGTAAGGGTTAAAATCACCATTGATGTTATTTCCATTAGAGTAAAGGTGAACTTGTTGCCCCTTCTCCCTCTGTAGGGACAGGTTGCCTGTGACTTCCTGATGGGTTTATTCTGTATGATGCTGAAACTCAAATACAGAACTTTGGCCCTTTTCTCCCTGCTCTATTCTTCTCCTTTAACTTCCCATCCTCTGTGCCAATGAATTTTAAGTGTGATGAAGAAAAGAAACATGCTGGTGCATAAAGGGATAGACAGATAGATGATAGGTAGATAGATAGATAGATAGATAGATAGATAGATAGATAGATAGGTTGTTTACCTACAGTACCTGTGAGATACCAACCAGGTGTCTGTACATTGGGTTACCCTGTACTAGTAGCACTAACTACAGTGTGCTAATTATTTTCTTAATCCTGGGAAAGGGGTGTTTTCTGCTTTGAGAGTTCACAGCTTTATGGACAGACAAAGGAAGAGAAGGAGGAGGCAGCAACTCACAGAAGTTTATAAATTAATTTCTCCTCCTTTGTCTGAGAGAATTGAGATGGCTTTGAAGCCAGCTCTGGTCTCTGCCTTAGCTCTGGCCTGCTGAGGTCCCCTTCCTCTGCCCTTTTTTCTCCTCCTTGCCCTATTTAGCTCACAGGAATTTGTGGCTCTGCAGCTGCACAGACAAGTGGGACACTGGCCACTTTCCTCTGGGCATTTTTGGAGAATGAACAATAACTCCTGCAAAATGAAACTCCCTCAGAGTGGGCTGTCCAAAAGGAGCAGGGAGCTGCAGGAAGGGTTTTCATGTGGGATGGGGTGTGTTGGGCAGCAGGAGATGCTCCTGTGGGGTGTGGGGACAGCATGGTGGTGGCTGTGTGAGGGGATGTGCTGGGCTGTGCAGCACATGAGCAGGGCTCTCAGCACAGACAGCTGAAGAAGGAAGGGTGGGCACAGAGCTGTGAGTCCCAGACAGACACATCCTGCAAGGCCACCCCTTGCTGCCCTGATGGATGGCAATCCCTGTCAGCCCATGCACGGGCATTATTCTTTGCAGGACTCAAAGAGTCCAATTCATTAAAGCAAAGCCTATTTTTTTTCCCTTTTTCCACTCCAGTGGAGCATAAATGACCTGAATAAATTTTACTCCTTTGGCACATGTAATGCATGGAATGTGTTGCCGGCGCTGTAACAAGATTTATCTCTTGGCGCATGTTGTGAACACACATTTCTTTCCAGTCAGTAGAATTGTTATAGCTATAGAGCTTGATTATTGGAAGGGGAGCTGGTTGGTGCAAGGAAGATATATAAATGTGATATACACAGTACACATCAGCCACACCAGCTGGAAAAATCCATTTATTTCCACTGACGGAATAACTCATTTTTGATTCCAGTTTATACAGGTAGGAACGCGATTACTCAGTTCCTGTCTCCAATAACTCAGCTAGTGTTGAGCTTTGTTTAGTCTTTGTGGCCAGAGCCAGCTCCTCTCTAGAGCTCCATACCAGCAATTCCACCATTCCACAGGTGTTCAGAGGCCAGAACTGGTACAGACCTGCCCTGCTCTAGCTTTGACATATTTCTCAGGGCAGATGACAGGATCTTGTGTCCACCAGGAGTAATGAATATCTATGTAAAGGTAGAAGGAAAGGGACAGGGACACAAATGGGTTTGTCTTGTACTTACAACCATGAAAAACCATTAGATGTTTGGTGGGATGGTGGTTGTGCCACAGAAAGCAAGAAATTCCCTTTAAGGTGTTGGAAATGCCAGTCACTTTTGCAAAAGTCCATCATGAGGTCTCTCCCTTGAATAGGGACTGTGCACACAAAGATCTGTACATCACTAAGAAATAAAAAACCTCCACCACAATGCTTCATTGACCCCAGCCTTCTTGGAGGAGCAGTTCTGCAGTTTGCATGTGGATTTCAGGGAATGTGGCTCAAGTGCTATTGCTGCCCCAAGCAGAGGTGGGCCACTCAAATGGCTGTAGGACACCAGGCTGGCTTTTCCCCTCTGAACAAGGGTAGTAACTGAGGTCTTGTGAACTCACTCACTGCTTCTGTGCCTCTATCCAGACTGTCTGTGACATGTTTGAAGTAATTTCCACTTCTTTTCACCCTTTTCCCACTCTATCTTTCCTCTGTGACTAAAAAGTGACCTCCAGGTGAATTTCTTAGCCAAGGCAGAGGTGCCTCCCAAATGCTGATAGCTTCAGTCACGGTGATTTTCAGACAGCCAGTCTCATGCTGAGCCCAGAGAAACAGTCAGGGTAAAGCATTCATGTTTTACCAATGAAAAAGCTGGCACACAGCAGGTGAACATTCTCATAAGAGTTTTCAGCCCAGTAATCACCAAGCCAGGTGTCTCATTACTGTGCGTAATGAAATAGTATCTGAAGAAGGGGGATGAAGATAAACATATGTCATTCAAAAATCCCCTGGATTATGGAAAGTGTCCACTAGCAGGGCACCCAATTAGCCTGTGCAGCTTTATATTTTGCCCATCTGTTATTACTAATCTGGCCTCAAGTGTGCAGTTTAGTGCTGTAAACCTTTGGGTGGGACTGTTTTATTAAACCCTGTGGCCTGTGGCATCTGCCTCCAGCTAGGAGAACAGTTTTGGAAACCTTCCAAATCACAAAACCAGTAATTATATTTTCTGTGTTCCAAACATACTTCTGGCCTGGTCGGTGCTCAGTTTCAGGGAAACATATCCATATATCTGTGTGATGTCTTGGAAAGAGAGTCCACTGTGTAGTTTTTATGCACTAGACTCTCCACCTGGCTCGGTCCCCCTGTTTGGCTCTGCCCTCCATGCCAGTGAGGAGCTGGAAGACCAGAGTCATAGCTCCTAGTGGCACATATGGTCTGCTCCAAGCACCATCACATCCTCCTGTGCATGCTCTTGCTGCAAGACAGGAGATCTTCCTGACACCTCAGTGTTTCCTCTTCTTTGGTGACCTCCCTGTTATAACCATGCCCAGAGTGGCCTCTGCTCCCAAGCTAATGGCTAATCCTGGTCTCTCTGTGAATACTCACTTGAGTGTCTTCTCTCACTTCTTCTACCACTTACTGCTAAGTGAATGGAAATAATTTCTCAGTTCCCCCTTTTTCTTTACATCATTCTTGGACATCAAGATAAACAGTGATCTGCCCAGCAGTGTGGAAAGATGACTGGAAGCTAAGCCAAGGATCAGGAAACCAAAATGACAATGAAGAATGAGGGAAAAAAGGAGCACACCAAGATGCCAAGCCAGCACAAGAAAGAGGTTCCTCAATATGCTCAAGAGCTCTGTGTCATGAAATGCTGACCTTTATACGTCAGCCAAGCAGTACTGGAGGAGCTGGTCATCAGCTGCCTCTTTGTGTCTCCAACAGCCACACAAGCTGCTGCTGAATCCTTGTCTGTGCAGACCTTGTAAGTGAATGTACCATTTTGCTTAGGGCTGTGCACAAGCCCAAAGGCAATGAGGGTCTGCATGTGCAACCAAAGTGTGAGGTGTGAGTGTTGCACGCACATAGGGAGCATAATGATGTTGTGAAAGAATATTGATTGCAATGAATATAGGTATGTCCAATTGCGGCGGTTCGCACGGGGTC